>OX336389.2:466479948-466902651 GCA_946902985.2 Meconema thalassinum | reverse complement strand
TAGTTTCTTGGAAACACAATTTACAAAGTTAACTACGGAAATGGAGGAATCTGAGCTAAAAGGCAGTAATTGGGCTTTGTTAGCAGTGGAAGGAGTACGATTGAAAATAAATAAGTATAATCCCTTGCGTGGAAGCACATATATTCCATTATCAGCAGCTATACAAGCAAGAAAAGCCTGCATTAATCCTGAAAACAAAGAATGCTCATCGCATTAGTAAATACAAGGACCTGGACAACAAGTATGATTTTTCTGTAATATCGTTTCCTACATCGCTAGCTGACATTCCCAAATTTGAAAAAGCCAACGATATATCCATTAATGTATTTGGATTGGAACAAAACAATAAACTGTTCCCTCTAAAGGTTGTGGATCAAGAGCTGCAAGACCATCGTGACCTCCTTCTGCTAAGTTCATCATCCGGCCAGAACCACTACGTCTTTATCAAAGATTTTGATAAACTAGTAAGACATCAGATTACCCGCTATGAACATAAAATATATACGTGTAAACGGTGTTTTACACACTTTGATAATCGATATGGTCAACAAGGAATGGAAAAATTGAAAGAACATAGAGCTTTGTGTGTCCAGCATGACATTGCTAGGGTTGAAATGCCTATTAAAAACCCCATTGTCAAATTCTTAAATGTTGAAAAAATGCTGAGAATACCTTACGTTATCTATGCAGATTTTGAAAGTATACTCTTACCCTATCAAACATGTTTACCCAATCCTAAAGCAAGTTATACAGTGCCATACCAGAGTCATGTTCCTATGAGCTTTGGTATATACGTTAAACCCTCACCTGCTGTGGAACACATAAAGACAAACCTTTCAAGCCAACCTGTTATTTATCGTGGACCTGACGCTGCAGGAAAGTTTATGGACTGTTTGATCTCAATAGCTAATGAAATTGATCGACTTTACAGCTTAAATGTTCCAAAGGCCTTAACTCAGGCTCAAGAAGCAGAGTTCCAATGTTCTGAAACCTGTTATTTGTGTCAAAAACCATTTACCCAACAGGACTGGAAAGTTCGAGACCACTGCCATATTACAGGGGAATACCGTGGAAGTGCTCACAATAACTGTAATTTGAGGTGTAAAACACGAAACCCCGTTCCTGTGTTTCTACATAATATGAGTGGCTACGACGCAAATTTCATTGTAAAGCAATTGGGATGTACTACTGAGAGAGTGGATGTTATCGCTAACTCCAAAGAAAAGTACATTTCCTTTACCAAATATGTAGGAAATGTTAAGCTTAGATTTGTGGATACGTTTCGGTTAATGCCGAGTAGTTTGGAAAACTTAGTTTCCAACTTAACATCACACTCTGAAACAGACAACAATGCTCATGACTCGTAAAGGGGTATTTTGTTATGACTACATTGACTCATGGGAAAAGTTAAGTGAAACGTGTTTACCTCCAAAAGAGGCATTCTTTAACAAATTAAGTCAAGAAGATGTTAGTCAAGAAGACTATGAACATGCCAAAAGTGTCTGGAATCAGTTCAACATTAAAACTCTAGGGGAATATAGTGACCTCTACCTAACTTCAGATGTACTCCTTCTTGCAGACAGCTTTGAAACGTTTAGAAACAAAACACTAGAAACACACCGAGTGGATGCTGCACACTTTTTTTACTTCGCCTGGTTTAAGTTTCGAGGCAATGCTCCTTTACACAGGCATTGAACTGGAATTGCTACAGGATTACGATAAGATTCTTTTAATCGAGTCTGGAATACGTGGAGGCATATGCCAGGTGTCTCATCGGTATGCTGAAGCTAACAATAAATACATGGAAACCTATGATTCTGAGAAACCATCGCAGTTTATTACCTATGATGATGCCAACAACCAATACGGGTGGGCTATGTGTCACTCCCTTCCTTATGGTGGATTTCAGTGGGTTTCTCTAGATACTGTTGATCTAGAAAAACTAAAGAAAGACGATCCTGTGGGATACATTCTAGACGTTGATGTTGATTACCCATCTGACCTTCATGATCTACACAACGATTTACCTTTCCTACCAGAGTGTACACAACCTAAGGATTCGTCTCTGAAAAAACTAATTCCTCATCTTGGAAATCGAAGGCGATATGTTGTTCACTACATGGCATTAAAACAGGCTTTAGATCATGGAATAAAATTGATAAAAATTCATCGTGTGTTAAAGTTTAAACAAAGACCTTGGTTAAAGGCATACGTTGATTTTAATAACAACCTTCGAAAACAAGCCAAAAATGATTTTGAGAAAAATCTGTACAAATTATTCAACAATGCCATTTTTGGGAAAACAATGGAAAATATCCGTAAAAGAATAGACATACGCCTTGTGACTGACAGCAAAAAGGCAGAAAAGCTAATAGCTAAACCAACATTCATCGACAGAACAATGTATGGTCCTAACCTAGCTGCTTTCCACATGGCTAAACGTAACATTGTATTCAATAAGCCTATATATATTGGAATGTGTATACTGGATATTTCAAAAACTCTAATGTATTCCCACCACTATGATGTCCTGCTACCCTATTATGGAATGAACAATCTTAAACTCATGTATATGGATACCGACTCGTTCATTTATTTGGTTAACACCCCAGATGTATATCAAGACAAGTTGGATTTCCTAGAACACCTGGACACATCAGATTATCCTACTAATCACATATGTTACTCTACATCAAACAAGAAAACGTTGGGGAAATTTAAAGACGAGGCTTGTGGACAAATTATAAAAGCATTTGTTGGACTTAGAGCTAAAATGTACGCTTTAGACATAAATGGTAAAGAAATCAAAAAGATTAAAGGTATTAACAGAGGTGTTGTCAAAATTTGTATAAGCTTTCAAGATTATAAGGATTGTGTCATGAAAAACAATGTAAAAAGAATACCAATGAACATTATCGCTTCTAAACAACATGACATATCATCTATAAGACTAAACAAAATTGCTTTGTGTCCTAGTGATGATAAAAGAGTGATTGATGCTGATGGTATAGGGACACATGCCTATGGTCATTACTCAATCATTAACCATGCTTAAAGAGTTAAGTTATGAATATCAAAATCTTCTGCCTGCAACTAGCAAATACATAAAACAAAACAATTTAGGAAATAAAACAATAGCACTATAAAAATAAAAACCAAAATAAAAAATGGCATTCATAATCGAAAATAAATAAAATAGAAAACAAAATAAAAACAAGTGTACAATTTATAACAATAAGGAATATATATAAAATGTATTATGTGTAAATAGTGTACATGTATTTAAAATAAAAAAATATTGTACCGTATGGAAACTGCTTGTACATTTTTAATTACTACCCACCTCTCTCCACTCCTAATGCAAAATGAACATGTAAAACACAAATTGGAAAATCCATGTTTCCATATTGACAAAATAAAAAAAACATTAAACTGAAATTTTAATAACTGTAAATGGGAATTTGGTAAATTGAAAAATGTGTAAACAACAAATTGGAAAATCCATGTTTCTATATCATAAAATTGAAAAACTTTAAACTGACATTTTAAGAACTGTAAATGGGAAATTGTGAATTGGTAAATGTGTAAATAACATAATGCAAAATCCATGTTTCCATGTTATGAAATTGAAAAACTTAAAACTAACATTTAAAAAAACTGAAAATGGGAAATTGGAAAATTGTCATATGTGTAAACAACAAAATGAAAAAAAACGGTTGGGGTAGTTATCATGTTTTACAGTAACCTATAAAACTGGCATAAGGATAGTTGCTTGTACCCTTATATACTTTGTGTATGTGCATTAGCCTTTGGATTAGCTTAAGTTAGGTTTGGTAAAGTTAGGTTTGGTGAGGTTAGGTATGTAGCCTTGTAGTTTACTCTTTTCGGAAAATGTAAAAAGTAAAATCTAAAATCAAAAAATCTTAAATTTAAAATGTAAAATCTAAAAAAAACTAACATCTAAAATACAAAAAAAATAAAAAATAAAAAATGTAAAATCTAAAAAATGTAAAATGAAAAAAATCAAAAATCTAAAATGTTAAAATATAAAATATAAAATCTTTAAATGAGGTTTCTGTGGGTTAGGTTAGGTTAGGTTATAACTAAGTTTATTATTTGTGCTCTTTCATTTGCTCTTACATTTTTGCTCTCACTTTGAAGTTAGGTTATGTTAGGTTAGGTTAGGTTAGGTTAGGTGTGGTTAGGTTATAACTAAGTTTATTATTTGTGCTCTTACATTTGCTCTTACTTTTTCTCATACTTTTTGCTAATTTTTTTCGCTTGCAATTTTAAATTAGGTAGGTTACGTTAGGTTAGGTTAGGATAGGTTAGGTGAGGTTTGGTTAGGTGAAGTTAGGTTAGGTTATAACTTAGTTTATTATGTGTGCTCTCACATTTGCTCTCATATTTGCTCTGACTTTGAAGTTAGGTTAGGTAAGGTTAGGTTAGGTTAGGTTAGGTTAGGTTAGGTTAGGTGAAGTTGGGTTAGGCAGAATGGTTGAGGTATGAATCAAAAGCCAGCTCCTGTCAGTTTTGCCTCACAAGGCTGAGTGTACCCCGTTCCACTCCTGAGACCAGAAATTAAATTTCTTGGCAGAGCCGGGATTCGAACCTCAGGAATGACCTCCAAGAATGCTAGCCACTACACCAAGAGGTGGACAATATAAGGCTGGTCTTGATTATACATGATCAATTAATAATTACCTAATAATAATAATAATAATAAATATTCCATTTGGCAACTACATGGCCGACCTCTCTCTGTGACGTCATTGACGGTCTCAGAGCGTGGCGGCCATTTTGCCCAATAGCCCCTGTGCCAGCTCTGACTGTCCCCTCCATAAGAATAACATAGGCCTGGTTGCGCGCGGCGGCCATCTTGCCCATTAGCCCCTGTGCCAGAACCGCTCTATATTACCTACTTACGGAACGTTAGAGAAGGGTTATGTGAAAAACCAGTGTATATAGTTAGTTGAGAATTTTATTGTAACCGAGAAGCCAGAATCTCGAAAGTGTCACGTTAGCAGCACTAAATAATGTATATTATTATGAACATATTGCATGTATTTTTAAATGATTTAATTAGTTAAATAATTTAGTAGAATTTATTAGTCAATTGTTTTGAAATAGCATGTGTTTTATGAGCGGATGTTTTGGTATGAATGATTTTTCACTGTTAAGAGTAAATGTGGAACCGAATTGGTCATGAACAATTACGGGGTGCGAATGAAAGAGCGTATAAAATTTTTTAGAATGATTGTTTAAGAAACAGAGTAGTTATGTGAACTTTTGTAAGATCTAAATGTTAATTTTTACGTGTTTTTATAAATGCACACACAAGCAGTCTCTATGTGGGCTAGCCAGAATGATTCACCGTTATGTTGGAGAGCGATGACATAATATAAGCAGGTGGACACTCACCGCCTTGTATATAAATTGTAAAACACTTTCGAGTGCTGCGTTGTGCTGAGGTTTCATTGATGAAACAAGATCAGCGCACGTGCGTTCTACAAACGCAGGCTAGTGAATGAAATCAAGTGTCTTGAATGCCAGGAGTGCAAGAGCCTTCATTAAACGGTTTTATTTTTACGCAGTGTAGGCCTTGAACAAGCCCAGATGTTATGCTCATAATTTTTATACACAGAATTGTAGTAAGATGTAGAGTTGAAAGGAGGTGTGAATGATTGCGTGTTTTATTTTAATTTCTATTGTTATAGTAGTTTATTGTTATTTTGTTTGTACTAGATTATTTTACACTATTGTTAATAAATGTTATTCAGTTTGTTTTCCGTTGTTGTTGGAGTGTGATTCATTTTAATTATAAGGAAAAGAGTATTGTGGATGTATTGTAGGCGAAGCTGAATTCCCAGTCCCCGAGAGAGGTAAGTAAAGGTGAGTGCCCCGTGTAGTTGGTTGTTGATCCACAATATTCTTGTAACTGCTGTATGTAAATCCCTAAAGGCCATGTTGGAAGCGATTTCTAATGTAGTAATTGCCGGAGCTGTTAGAAATAGGCAATCCTGCAGGGGCAATGGATATTCCAACAGGATCATTTCCGGATTATCGGGTACAGTACTAACTACTAATAGTAAAGATGATCTTCACTTCCCTTGACATTGGTCTGCTAAGATGAATCCCGTGGCTGTGGAACGCCATTGACTAGCCATACCATCCGGCTCGTAAAGGCGCATGTGGAAAGTATACATGCTCCCCTCTGCTTCCTCGTCTTGGTCCAATGTTCCATACATCTTCCTCCATCGCACCACCAATTTGATTTAATGTTCCATTATGACGTGTCGATTCATGGTAATTTTCAAAAGTTCATCACGACGATTCACTACCATGATTTCCGGGCGTAATTAACACTATGGCTTGTGTTATGAAAAATCACGTAATCTAAGCTGTTTGTGGTTTGACTACTGTCACCCGGTAATTCACCGTTCCGAAACCAGTCAACATTTAATGTATGACTGTACGCGAAAACTTTGCTTGCACTCTACTGAGATTATCGCAGTACACTGACGAACCTTTATTGCCATTGTTTCCAGTTACAGCTACTAAAATAATCTGGTTGAAGATATGCTTTTCTCATGATCCGTGTTAGGAATCAGTTCCAGTGCGTAGGCTAACTAACTGTGATATTGGGTATTAGCCCAGCTCAATTCTGTACACACAGAGATTGGCCTCACCTATAAAATTCGAACAGTTGGAGAACACTGAAACAGTGTTTCCTCGTAGGCTCTTTCTTGGCATTAGGTCTGGTACTCGTAATTCAGATAAAATGAGCTTTCGAATTCATGTTCGCTCGATCACACATGAACACGAATTCTGTACTGTCTTCCACTCAACGGTGTACACAGCGCGGTCTCGCCTGTCTTGCTATCTCATGCGCATCGCTGCACGCACTGATGACGTATCGTTACGCTCTACAGGGCTACTCTCCAACTTCTGCTGGCGCTCTCTTCAAAAATCCTCAGAATGTAACGGAGAAAAATAACTCTCATATACTTGCTATGAGCTCCCTCAAAATGGGCACAGTACTCAGCAATCATCCTGACTGCACCGCAAGTGACGAACCTTGCAAAGCAGCATTGTAACATCAGATGTCAACAGAGGACTGACGACACGACGCACAGTGTGTCGAATCCCATATCTAGGTGGAAAAAATTCACTGTCGCAAATGAAAGCGAAACCTGGCTCATTCGACAGTGAACAAACCAGATGGTGACCTTCGGTCTTCCTTTCCGCTCTCTGGTGCGTAGCAGGGAGATTATAGGTGCTGAAACGTCTTCTTGGCAGTTATCAGGTCATTTGATAGGAGGTGCCGGAGTGAACCGAACGTAGTGATTCTAGTGAGTTCAATGAGGTGTTGTCTTCTGCGGCTCATGGAATAGTGAAAAGAGGTATGTGTTTGCACTTTTATGCGCAATACAAGCTTTGATGATGATGATATTTGTTGTTTTAAGGGGCCTAACATCTAGGTTATCGGCCCAATACAAGCTTTCTACGATAAATAAATTATTTACTTTATGAAGGCCTCATAGTGCCACTTTACTTTAAACATCATTCGATAGGAAATTTAATGTAGATTCAGGATCTGTAGTGGCTTGGTTGCGCACGAATGTGCATGATGGTTTATTTTCTTATTTTCAGTGACTATGTGGGCATTACCGCGAGAAGAATTTTTCAACGCGTGGCGGTCGTGTCGTATATAGGGGCGTACAGACGTCATATTTCAATATGTTATAAATAAATTTGATCCTACAACTCTTAGTGACACTCAGGTGCAGGAGTTAAGAAACAAAATTAAGTTGATATCCCATAATATTAACAAAAATGGAAGAGTGCAGGAAGAACAATGCCACGTACATAGGTAATCTACATATGGAAGCTATTGAGTTACTTAATGACCCCCAAGGAACTTTGACATCAAATGATGATGACCAGTGTTGCAATGACTACGCTGCTCTGGACTCGACAGAAGAATTAGGTGACGAATGAACATTAGACATTTTGTTATTATTAAGGGGAGTGAGATTATTGAGAATGACGAATATGTTTTTATTTTTAGAAAATAAATGTTATTTTATGTGCATATTTAGTTGTTCTATGTTTAATCACAATTTAATATACGTTTTTAATCTGGATGATTTTACATACAGTGACTTCGTCTATTCCCTCAAATAAGGTGTAACAAGAATACTTGACTGAAAGTTCCATTGTTATTCATATTTCATCCAGTTTTAAATAGTATGTTTACCATTGTCATAAACTATCATATACACATCCAAATCGTGATTTTTACTACCAAAAATGGATGATTCTTGTGTTGCTTTCGGTCATTTTTTACATAAATAAATAACCCTCACCCCTATATATTTACCCCCGAAGATCGTACACTTTAGACGATGCCAGAAATGAATTCAGCGATCTCGAAAACGGTATATTGCCAACGTTTAATAGAATCCCAGCACTATTAACGAAGTTATTAATTTTTTCCACCTAGAATTGGGATTCGACACACTGTGCGACGGTGCCTTCTTTCAATGTTGGTTACCTACCGCACAGGAAAGTTAACGGAAATAACATGGGCATGAATTTAGAGTACACTACAGTGATGGGAGAGATGCGAAATTGATTCAACCTTGTCATCATTGTAGCATCGAAACTGCACGTTTCCAGAGATTGGTTCCTTAAATATCAATTATTACCTACTAATAATAATAATATCGTATGGGCTCGGGTGTCAGGTGCAAGCTTCCTAATTTGACACCCAGAGGGTAGCTTGCATGTCGAATTTCGTTGTTCGTTGAATCACTATGGAAGTCAAGGAGGGTAGATATCTAAGCTCCTTGAACACTATAGCGCTTTCTAGTAGAGAAATAAGGAACTTTGTGTTGGCGGAAACTCCCGAGATTAATTTTGCCATTATGAACACGGACTACTGAATTCAAATGGGTTCTTTGACATGCCAACATCATATGACATGCGTGTCGTATTTTTGCCGCCTTTCAAAAATCACGTACCACGGCCTGGAGCGAACCTTCAATCTTGGGGTTAGTAGACCGACATGCTATCCACTCACCCGCCGTGGCAAGCTACTAAGCCCTCTCCATACCCCCTGAACGCGTGTAAAACGAATTCTGTGTCACCATGTACATATATTTCTAATAGGAAATACGTTGTCTCATAGAAAATCGTACAACTCAATACGCTGTTTGTACCGAATCAAATTGCTGAAAATGTCTTGAAATTGTGATTGCGATCATCTAATGATTACATTCTGAAGATGTTAGCGGTTCAGGTCTAACGCAATTCTCGTCAATACAAATATCAACTTTTTTGTGGATCGCAATGCATTGGTAAGGGTTGAGAGAATCAGGACACTTGTATTATAGGCCTATGACTTCCATGCAATTTGTTAAGTGTAGACCCGAATTCTTTTTTATATTGCTACCAACTGTACTCTGCAAGAAGGAAATAGGTTGTACCATATGGGCTTCTACAGTCTCGCAAAACAAATTGCTTTACTGTTTCCTACTGTAAATGAAAATAACCAGTAAGCAAGATGTTGTGCGGGACTGTGTTTGCTCTCCTCTCGATCAACGCTGTGCAGGTTGTCTTAGCACCATACAATACTACGAAAGAGTTACAATTAGCACTGGATGACAATATCGCAGCTCATAGTTCTTAATTGTCTAGTTATTTTCCTTACACATGTATTCATTTCATATGTAATAGCTAATTATTTCATACGAGCATCATGCCATGTCACCCATAATTACGTCAGCTAAATTGATACTGTGTTGTTTAAAGTTTTTGCACTATCTCTAAATCACGAATCCGTGACCTATCGAATAACGAAACTGGTCTGATAATTTAAGAAGGGTTATTTAACTTTATTCCCATACCTGCCATGCATAATTTTAGTATAGGGAAACCCTAAATATTTCACGTGTATAAGAGGCACCAATTCATTTTCAGATATGCTTATACTGGCACACCAGTAGTGGTGACGGATGCCATGGCTAATTGGACAGCTCAGAGTGTGTTCACCTTCGACTTCTTCAAGAGGTTGTACGAAAAGAGTATGGAATACGGGAGTTCGTTGCGTGGCTGCCAATTCTTCCCCTACAACACCGAATTTGTGGACTTGAAGGATGCACTGAACATGAGTGATGATCGAGCAAATTTTCGGGATGGTACTAAGCCTTGGTATATTGGGTGGTAAGTGTTAGTGCTAGTTCTTGCCCATGCACTTAAATTTACGTTAAGTATCAATAACGTAGGGCCAATTCCCTCATTTAGAAGTACGACAATTTCTTAATAATTGGTGGCTTCAGCCCAATGGTAGACCACCATGCAAAAGCAAACAACTCACAAATATTAGCGAGATAGTAACGAATGTTCTTCCGAGGACAGTAATCATTCATTACACATTACCTTTTGCTATGCAGGTTCGATGATAATATGGAAAGTAAAACACAGTGATATTATTATAATCGTATAAGTAGTCTATTATTGTTGTTAATTCGTATTAGGGGGCTTGCGACATCTTCGGCCATCAACCCCATGTACTTGGTTGTGTGTTGAATTTGATTGATGACCTGTTTTTCTGTGCTGACTGTGGTAGTGTGTGTAGGGTTGGAAATGGGATAGGTATCCTGAAACTTGAAATAAGATACTATCCCGGAATTTTCCTGGAGGGAGTGTGGAATAACCACACTCAGGATAGCCACTGTGAGCGCCAGGATTTGAGCCTCCGAACTCCGGACTTGCTGCAGCTCCACGTCGTGGTCGTGATGTATGATTTAACACGCTCGGCCATGTCGCATGGTATAATAGATTTAATAAGGAAATATATTCCTCCAATCTGATCACAAATCCATGTGTAGACTAGAACTAGAATAATAAAGAGATTGAAGAGCAGTGTATACAAGGAAGTGACATCATAAGTGTAGAATTCAATACAGAAAAAGGTATCAGTCTCCCAAATGCTGTACATTGTCAGATAGAGTGCCTTTACTTTGGTTGAGAGTTGGTTAGAGATGTTTGTATATTTCAAAAGATTTCAAGAATTTCTCAGTGGTAGTTATGCTCGTTAAATCAAGCACCATGGCCGCGAGGGCAGCTGCAGCAAGCCCGGAGATCGCATATTTTAATCCCGGCGCTAACAGTGGCTATCCTGAGTGTAGTTTCTCCCCAGTTATTTTCCACACTCCCTCCAGGCAAATGCCGGGATAGTAACTTAACCTACTTGAAGTCCCGGAGCTTCTACCTCATCCCTGTCCGTAATACAGTGGCACACACTACTACAGTCATTATATAAATACAGGTTATCAGACAAGTTCAACACACACCCGCTACACGGGGCTGATGACCATTGTGTCCCAAACCCCATAAATGAATTAACAACAACAGCCTTTTAATAACAAGTCCCTGCAGGAAAGTTGAAAAGGGTGAAGCATCGTGCTCATCCAGCACTTATTGTATTTTGGTCATAGGATTCTGGAATGCAGTTCACCCGTATGAATGTATCACCAAGTGGTTGTTGTTGTTGATTCATATAAGGGCTTGAGACATCGTGGTCATTTAGCCCTGTGTATTTGGGTGTGTATATATATGATTTTGTCTCTGTTATTGCGATGTCTGTACTAGTCTATGTATTTATAATTGAGACTAGGATTGGGAAGGAGGTAGCCGTGGCATTTAAATCAGAAACCATCCCTGCTATTTCCTGGAGTAGATGTGCGGAAACCACTTATAGAATGGATGAGGTGGGAATAGAAGTCACCTCTTCTCAGTTTTGCCTCACGAGGCTGAGTGTACCCCATTCCAACTCTCAGACCAAAATTACATTTCTTGGCAGAGCTGGGAATCGAACCTAGGACCTTCGGCACTGGAGTCTCAACACATAGGCCTAACCTGAGACTTCGTAAGTCAAGTGGCTCAGCCACAAAATGGAACAAGGGAGTTAATGGGTGAAATCAGAAATTCTGTAATGGTAGGTTGTGTTTTCTAGTAAGTTTTGTTTATCACTGAAATATAATGTTTTGTTGGACCCATCTTCTGAATCACTTTCTCTTAAGAGCAATAAATTTGAATGGAAATTATATTCTATTCTTGTAAAAGTGTGGATTTCCTCAGCAAAGAATTCATCGACACTTGCAGTTTTGATATCTGTCACCGGAGAAGGTGGAGAGTCACCACAAACCAATTGGATCTATTATGTTGCTTAGGCAACTGTTAGTCGCTTTACCTCTTTCTGACCTACCGGTGGATCCCCACTGCTTGCACTCCTTTCATAAAGCATCTCGTACTTTAAGTGACAGGTAACCTCACTCTCCCTCTCCTTAAAACAAGAAAATCCACCAACACTTTGGCTTGGCCAGACCCAGAGCGCCTCTTGTTGATTATGTCATCAATATATGATGAACAATAATCTTGATTAAGTCATATGTATATATTTGTGTTTATTTAGAAAAGTAGCCTAATTGGTTGCAATTCAGAAAGTTTCATTGTAAATTCCTCAAATGCCGCCATTTTCAAAACACCTCAGAAATGGTCCAGTAGTAACAGGAATGTTTCAGAGTTCAGTATTCCTCTTGAATAATTCTGATGTAGCGTCATTGAATACACCTTAAGGTACGGTATTTCAGGAGCAACTGTGATGACTGGGTGACTCGCATTCTCCGTATGCACTACGCCCGCCCTTACTTCCTGCCAACCTATGCAGAGAGCAAGAAGGTGGATTGGATCTTCTTAGGCAGTCCCGGATATGGCGCACCAATGCACGTAAGTACCACAAACGCTGGCAGAATTTCGGGATATTAATGTAGCTGTATTCTACCAATTTGTCACATAATTCACGTTACCTATCAAGACGATATCATCAAGAAGTAGGTAATGTAACTGTTGATACGTTTGAGACTAGAGTTATCGCAGTCAGCTGTCCGTGTGTTCTCTGTGTGTATAGGCTATGTGTGTGTAAATGCCGTGCATTTTGTTGAATATGAGCCGTTGAGAGTCCAAGTGGTGTGACTCCTCTCGGAATAACAGGCAAGTCTAATCTTTGTAGCCGAAAGACGCAATGCTCACGTCCATTACTTCACACACACCTACCCTGTGCTGCGCCTGCTTGCCGTAAGGGTTCGACTTTCCTGCGATTCCACTTGGGCTCACAAAGGCTCATATATTGGTGTTTGCACTTATTATTATTATTATTATTATTAGTAGTAGTAGTAGTAGTAGTAGTAGTAGTAGTATTGTTAATATGGCTAACATTCTCTATTCATTTCATGGTACCTTTTTATTTATATAGCTGATTGTAATTATTTATTTCAAATTTCAAGCAAAATAATAAATAAAAAACTTAACATATCACATTGTTAATATGATTACATGTTTTCAACGTTTAAAATGCTTCGTTTTCCAAAGTAATGCAAATACTGAATGCACCAAAAAGCAAATATATCAGCCGTGATTATGATGCCAACATAAATTAATATTTTCGCTGCTATTGCAAATTCGTGTTGTAATTACATAACAGTTGACCATTATAGGCTAGATATCACAATAGCGTCCCATTCAATACTACGGAGTAGATAGAATATGTAATCTACGTGAAGGCAAACATTATGTGAACGATTTTCTACAGTAACGAGAACATGCGTCAGGTGTTGTATTATACATAATGTTAGGTCTTATTATTTCTCTAACGAAGAGCTATTTCGAGACAGCAGTATAGCCTTGAAGGGCGATCACATACAATGTCTTGGACCACGAATGCTTTAATCAAGTATACAGAATCTAAATATACACATCAAAGAAAGTTTTACATATACTTACCACTTGGCCATTGCGCCAATGGAATGGCCTGTGATGTCGCCGGACATGAACTGTATCGAACATGTCTGGGATATGCTGAAGCGTGCTATTGCTCAGCGTCCACGCCCTCCCATAACCCGCCAAGAGAACATGGAGGCCGCCGTCGAAGAGTGGGATTACCTGCCTACAGTAGACAACTTGATCTGTGGCATGCCACGGTGAGTAAGAGCCGTGCTGGACGCCCGTTGTGGCCATGTTCCTTATTGAAACGTCACAGGATGGCAAGATTACAACACATATCAGTCCCTGTCTAACAGGCTAAATGTCTTCCTGTTTGTAATTTTCTTTTCACACATGAATAAAGTGTGCAGTGTTTGTCAGAATGCCGTCTCTTTTGTAATAACCTCGCCCACAATCCCACATACGCTCTGCATCATGGCAAACAAGTGTTATGCAAAACATTTTTTGATGTGTATAAAGTCAGCAACTCTTACGAAGGTTTGTGTTTCACTGCGAACAGTTTGCAGTCTCAGCCCCTAAAATGAATTAACAGCCTGTTTTATTAAATCACGTAATATTATTTTCTTCCATTATGAAGTTGGGAGTGAGGGTATTTATAATACTGCACCGAGGCGATAAGAGGAACGTTGACTCACATAGTCCCTGGGTGAAATCGAACCAAATACCGTTCATCTTGTTATTAATTCGTTTTAAGACCTTGGGACGTCTTGATTATCAGCCCCGTGTAATTTAACTTGTGTTCAATTTGTCTGATAACCTGTGTTTCAGTGGTGATAGTGCGTAATTTTGTTATTTGGGTGCCCTGGGACTTGAAATATGGTACTATCCCGACATTTGCCTGGAAAAAGTGTGGAAAACCCTGGGGGAAAACCACACTCGGGATGGTCACTGTAACGCCGGGATTCCAACTTCCGATCTTCGGAATTACTGCAGCTCCCCACAGGAGTCATGGTGAATGGTTTAACACGCACGGCTGCACGGCGGGGTGAAAGTAATCCAGAATTGCTCGTGGAGTAAACACTAGCAAGTGAAATTACTGACAGCAGCTTACAGTTGTAAGAGGGTAGTGCTCATCGTTGTTTGAAACTCGGAGAGCTATTCCTGATGTTGCCTTTGCTGTTTACTTTAGGGACTTACTGACATCGTTGTCATTATGATTGTGTAGAATTTGTCTGATAGCCTGTGTCACTGTGATGTCTGTATTATTGTGTGTATTTTTAATTGCGGTAGGATTTGGGTAGGAAGTAAGGAACCAACCCGGCATTTGCCTGGAGAAGAAATGGGAAACCACGGAAAACCACTTCCAGGATGGCTGAGGTAGGAATCAAACCCGCCTCTTCTCAGTTTTGCCTGTCGAGGCTGAGTGTATCCCGTTCCAGCCCTCAGACCAGAATTAAATTTCTTGGCAGAGCCGAGAATTGAACCCAGGTCTCCGCGGTGACAGCCAAGAATGCTATCTAGTACGCAACGAGGCAGACCGGAGAGCTCGCCTAACAAGCACTTGTGCACTTATCCTCACACTCAAGTGTCACACACATTAACCATGCCCTAGGCTCAATTCGTGCACGCCATGTTACAACTTGAGAGAAGGTGTTTGTGACTGAATATTAAGACCTAAATGCCCGTGCACTAATACATTATGGTAGTATCAGTATACCATGGTCACCATGATGCTGGCGGTGTTGGTGATGGAGTCTTGCATTTCACTCCCTGGGAACGTCATGAATAATTGCTGACAATCCTTCCACCTTACAGAACCAATGCACGGCAGACCATTAAGCCTAGTGCTCAGAAATAGTGCAACGCTTCCTCGACCAGACGATTAATGTTCTGCAACACCAGAAAATAATCTTCACCAAAACTTACTTTCTGAGCTCATCGCTTAATTGAAATAAAACGACGAAAAGCACGCAGAAGCTTTTCTAAATATACGAAATATTCTCTACCCCTTTAAAATGTTTTAAGTGTTTGAATATACGTAAGGAGGTTTTGTATTATTATAAATTTCAACTTGCCATGAATTGTTAGCACTGTATAGTCAATGTTGTGAGTCACATTCTGGCCATAAAACTCTACAAAGCCCCCATCATTCTCCCAATATACATTCCGTACTAATACACTGTATATTATACAGTAAATAAAAGCACGCTCTCTGATATTATTATTATTATTATTATTATTATTATTATTATTTACCGTCTAAGGTAGCTACGAGCACTAAGGCGACAGACTATCCAGACTCGGAAGACTGGGTTCGAGCCCTACCGTTGACTATCCTTGAAATGGTTTTCCGTGGTTTCCCATTATCAAGTCCAGGAAAATGTCAGGATGGTACCTTCTAACGGGCCACGGCAGCTTCCTTTCAACTCTTTGCCCAGTTCCATTCAGCTTCGGTTATTGCGCCCCACGGCGTAGCTGTGCTCGTTAAGTCGCACAACACGGCCACGAGGGCAGCCTCAGCAAGTCCGGATATCGTAGGTTTGAATCCCGGTGCTGACAGCGGCTATCCTGAGTGTGCTTTTCCCAGGGTATTTTCCACTCTCCCTTCAGGAAAATGTCGGGATAGTACCTTACTACAAATCCCGGAGCAACTACTTCATCCCTGTCGCTAATACAGTTACACACACTACTACAGCATCACATAAATACAGATTATCGGACAAGTTCAACACACACCCAACTACACAGGGCTAATGACCAAGATGTCTCAAGCCCCTAATATGAACTAACAACAACAATCGTCTATTGAATCTCTCAACTCCTCTGACAAGGTTGGCAAGGGGTAGGTCATCCACCTCTCAGAAAAATTATCTCATTTTATCGTCGATCCCATGAAAATGGAAAGAATATGGGGTTTAGGCACTTTATTATTGTTATTATTACTTTTTCACTGTTTCAGGTGGACAACGTGCAGCACCCATCATGGCAAGCACAGCTCCGTGGTCGCAAGTTGTGGGTTCTGGAGCCACCTCCCGAGTGCTATTATGAGTGCCAGCGTCTTCAAGTGACGGTCAACCCGGGAGAGATATGTGAGTGTCTTTGTATAGCTCGTGCTGTTTCTTCCCTTTTAATCAGATTCTGTTTTCAAATGGTGGTACCTCCTTGCCAGGCCTTGTTATGTGTGAGCAAACTCTCTAAATCCCAAATTGCAACCTCCACGTAGACTTCATTTGTAGTTGTTGTTGTCGTCATCGTAGTAGTTAATTCGCCTTAGAACTTGGAACACCATGGCCATCAGTCCCGTGTACTTCGTGTGGTGAATATGCCTGATAACCTGTGTTCTCTGGTGGCTAATAGTGCGTGTGATTGCACTAATTATGGTCTAGGATTGGGGTAGGTGCTCCGGGACTTATACAGGTGCAACAACGTTGCAAGATTCACAAGACAACTGAACATCAGAGAGTTATTCACACAGGCGAAGGCTTATTTATGGCTTGAGAAGCGTTGCAGTGCGTGGTGCATGCTACCTCGTATAATAAGAGAGAAACACATCACTGTATGAACTACAATAACTACTGTATAAACAAGCTGATGGAAACAATTCGTTGCCTTGGCTCTTACACTAGTCGCCATATTACGTAGCATGCAATCGTCTCTGTTATTGCTACGAATATCATAGATTGCACACACAGTAACCTGTGTTTCCCTGGTGGCTAATAGCGTGAGTAATTTCTCTAATTATGGTCTAGGATTGAGGTATCCAGTTTAGTGGCAAAATACGGAAACTTTTGAACGCTAATATTTCTAATATTTTCAGCACCACACAATACATTTTAATTCTATTTCACATCTCAAAAAGACTCCTGAAAGAGTCCCATGTCTTTCACACAAAGCGTTACATAAAATATTGCAATTATCTACACAATAACCCTGTGACGAATTTACTGATTTCAAAATCGGCCAAATATCTCAATGGATGCGACTTGAAAAGGCAGTAGAACATTTTGTAAAACATCCCGTTAAGTGTAAGAGTTTAACCTCGAACCCGAATCCCCTGCATTCCGGGCCAGTGCAAGAAGCAAATTACAGTATGAACGACCCACACCAGAGGTAGTACATTTGCCAACTGTTGATGTACTGCAATTTCTGAAGCTATTGAGCACCATACGGTCACCGATCAAAACTACTATGGCTTGAATGGCAATGGTTGCGTGCTCTTGAAGCTATTTTGGATTCATAGAAATGAATTAAGGACGAAACGTAGTCACTGAGAACATATTATGTAAGGACAACCTTTGTCTCCTCTTTGAGGCCCCTAAATTAGATGAAATATTGACATTTTCTCACATCGATTATGCTATAAAATTACGAGATCTCTGTGAGCTCCCAGTCCACAATTGCAACCCATAACCTAACCCTTGCGGAAATGTAGTTCTAAAGGAACATAGTTACAATTTTTAATTTCCATTCATCCTTTGAAAAAAAAAAAAGAGGTTATACTTATTGTAACCTTTAGCTCATATACGAACGTCACAAGAAGACTACACTCTGTTACAGAGTTGCACGGAGTTACATGCCATTCGGCAATGCAGTATGACAATATTCGGCTTCACGAGTATCTCACGCAGATTATCAAGAAGATATTACAGTATATCCATTTCACAAAACTGTTAAGGTTCCCCTTCTACTACTGCACTCTTCTCTGAGTACCTGCAACTCGATATGCTTTACCCTTCTGCTCACTTGTTTGCACGCACTATCCTCATCCCTTCTTCGTAAGTCCCTGTCCCATAAGTAAAGCCCTGCGCGGATGCGGATATCCGCATTTTTTTCGCTACGCGGATATAGTTTGCATGGCTGTTCGGATAGCGGATAAGCTGCGGATAATGTTTGGAGTAAATTTGCGGATAATTTTTAAAATGCAATTCGAACATGTTGAATATCATTACTAGGACCCAGATGTCATAACATATTTTTCCGTTATGTTTTTTTTTTCTTTTTCATGACAATTGTAAGATGATAATTTAAGCTAATATCGTTCAAATTATGTCATTAAGCATAATCAAAACTCCGAACTGAAAAGGATTGCAATTCTGACTGTATAGCATTCATGTTAAACATAGCACATTACATACATAGCCTAAGGTCCCCCAGGGGCTCACATCTAGTGGGACGTGGGTTGGCGACCACGGGACCCCAGGTGGGTCCGGCATTGCTTCCACTTACTTGTGCCGGGCTCCTCTCCGTCTTCTTTCCTGTCGACCTCCCTTGGTCAACTCTTGTTCTTTTCCGACCCCGACGGTATTAGGGTATCCGAGGCCTAGGGAGTCTTTCAATTTCCCGCCTTAATTAGCCCTTGGCTCATCTTTCCCGATCCCTCATTCTTCGAGGGGTCAGACCTCTTGTTTTCTTTTCCTTATATTTCCTCTTTCTCTTTACGATTCCCGCACTGTTTTTGTTAATTGGCTCCCCGTGTATCTAAATTCCATTTAGCGATTTTTTTGCATCTACACTCCATTTAGTAGGTGTTTTCAATCTCCGTTGCATTTTGTGAGTCTTTTCGATCTAAATTGCATTTTGTGAGTGTTTTCAACCTCAATTGTATTTTGTATGGATTGGCAATCTAAATTGCTTTTTAGTAAGTCTTTCAATATAGGGGATGGGACTTTTGTGACTATTTTAAATTTCAATTGATTTTGTATTTTCAACCTAAACCGCTTTTTGTAAGTATTTTCAATCTAAATTGCACTTTGTAGGGTGCGCATTTTGCTAGTATTTTGATTCTCAGTTGCATTTTGTGGGTATTTTATTGCACTTTGTGATTATTTGGAATCTGAAATGAGCATTTTTCAATCTAAATTGCATTGTGTATTTTCAATTTCAATTGCATTTTGTAAGTATTTTGAGCCTCAATTGCATTTTGTACGTATTTTCAATCTCATTTGCATTTTGTAAGTATTTTGAATTTCACTTGCATTTTGTAAGTATTTCGACTGTACATTGCATGTTGTACGTATTTTGAACTTAACCTACATTTTGTGCGTATTTTTCAATCTATTCCTTTTGTGAGTATATTCGTTCTAAATTCCCTTTTGTAAGTATTACCGCTCTCCATTTCGTGAGTAGTTTCAATCTGAGTTCTTTTTTGTAAGTATTTTCCTTCTCGCTTAATTTTCGTTCAGGTTTCCACTTCATTGACATTTTCTCTCTCACCCAGACTATTAGGGGCCGATAACCTAGATGTTAGGCCCCTTAAAACAACAATTATCATCATCATCAACATAGCCTAAGGGAACGACTTTCTCCTCAAATGTCTAAATGTGTTGCTTTAATACTTTAGGCTTTATCTAATAAATTAAAACTATTATTGCAATGTCAGCGGATTCGAATGAAAGTCGTGCGGATGCGGGTCAGATGCGGATATCGCTTTGTTTATCCGCGCAGGGCAAGTACCCCATTCCTAGTCTTTGCAGTATGTTTCTTAGGCCTACCCCGCCAGTTCCTTCTTCTACGCTCCATACTTCCACTCGGTATAATACTTCTGACACATGTGCATTAAATTCATTTACTTTGGTAACTTACTTTCTAACACTTTAACACTCGTCAATGCAGCTAGGCCTTTCTCGTTTGCTCTCTTACGCCTGTAATTTGCTCAGTCCATTTTCCAAAATATTGTTGTTTGAATTCAACTGTGCAAGATCATTAAAATACGCATAGCATAATACAGAGTGATGAGACGATTTTGGCTCCCATGTCTCCCACCCATATTCATTGAGCTTGCACCATTACAGCAATGTTGTAAGGACAGGTGAGCTTATATGCAGTACTGCATAGACGTGGAAGGATACTGAAATACATAGCTTCATGAAAATCCTAGGAATTTCATATACACACATCAAAAAAAGTTTTGCATCACCTCGGTTCCCAGATCTCCGGCATATAGACGTTGACTGTGTATATTGTATCAAAGATACAGTCCCTTTGACTGTTCATAGATGTCACTAAAACTGCTCAAAGATGTAAACAACCATGCATGAGCAGGGCCTATTAGACGGAGGGGGTACGACAGCCGATCAGTTCCAGTCATTCCACCAGGACGAAGGTACGCTGCTCATGTTGTCTGTAGTTCTACCATGCCTAGAAGGTCAATACCGCAGTTCGATCGCGTCCGCATTGTTACTTTGTGTCAAGAAGGGCTCTCAACAAGGGAAGTTTCCAGGCGTCTCAGAGTGAACCAAAGCGATGTTGTTCGGACATGGAGGAGGTACAGAGATACAGGAACTGTCGATGACAGGCCTCGCTCAGGCCGCCCAAGGGCTACTACTGTAGTGGATGACCGCTACTTACGGATTGCCGCTCGAAGGAACCCTGACAGCAATGCCACCATGTTGAATAATGCGTTTCGTTCAGCCACAGGACGTCGTGTTTCAACTCAAACTGTGCGCAATAGGCTGCATGATGCGCAACTTCACTCCCGACATCCATGGCGAGGTCCAGCTTTGCAACCCCGACACCATGCAGCGCGGTACAGATGGGCCCAACAACATGCTGAATGGACCCCACAGAATTGGCATCACGTTCTCTTCACCGATGAGTGTCGCATATGCCTTCAACCAGACAATCGTCGGAGACGTGTTTGGAGGCACCCTGGTCAGGCTGAACGTCTTAGACACACTGTCCAGCGAGTGCAGCAAGGTGGTGGTTCCCTGATGTTTTGGAGTGGCATTATGTGGGGCCGACGTACGCCACTGGTGGTCATGGAAGGCTCCGAAACGGCTTTACGATACCTGAATGACATCCTCCGACCCATAGTGCACCCATATCGGCAGAATATTGGAGAGGCATTTGTCTTCATGGACGACAATTCTCGACCTCATCGTGCACATCTTGTGAATGCGTTCCTTCAAGATAACGACATCGCTCGACTACAGTGGCCAGCATGTTCGCCAGACATGAACCCTATCGAACATGCCTGGGATATGTTGAAAAGGGCTGTTTATGGACGTCTTGACCCACCAACCACTCTGAGAGATTTACGCCGAATTGTCGTTGAGGAGTGGGACAATTTGGACCAACAGTGTCTTGATGAACTTGTGGATAGTATGCCACGACGAATACAGGCATGCATCAATGCAAGAGGACGTGCTACTGGGTATTAGAGGTAGTGGTGTGTACTGCAATCTGGACCACAAATGCTGAAAGTCTAGCTGTATGATGGTACAACATGCAATGTGTGGGTCTCATGAGCAATAAAACGAGCTGAAATGTTGTTTGTGTTGATCTCTATTCCCTTTGTATTTAAAGGTTCCGGAACTCTTGGAACCAAGGTGATGCAAAACTTTTTTTGATGTGTGTAAAACCAGCATATTGTGAAGAAGGAGGACTCTGATGAGTCTTTTCACGAAGTGGCGAAGTGACTCGAGCAGAAGGTGTAAGTAATGTGTCCAGTAAATTCTTGAAGTTTCAGGTGAGATTACTTTTCAATACAGATAATTTCGGAATAATCCAGAGTCTAGTAGTAGCCGAGTGCAGTGAATAAGAAAACCTTAGTCTATTGTTGACATGCCCCCTGTAAAAGAGAAGCATAACGTCAAGTGGTTACTTGCAGATGAACTCACCACTTCCTTCCCCGTTGAAGCCAAGATTCCTTGATTTCTTGTCCTTGAGAATTGTTGTTCCTTACAAATAATTGCAGTAAAAATACGTATAGGCTAATGCAGAATAATGAGACGTTTTAGGCTCCAATGCTTCACATTTCAACGAAATATTTCTGGCAAATGGTTTATATAGGAGCTACATTATATGACAATGATAATCACTTCATGAAGTACCTATATTTACAAAGAATTACAAACTATCTCACTTCATAAGATAACTGGTTTCATTAGTTTCATCGAACCCCTACGACATAGCCTACTGCACATACCCCACAGGGCGATTCAACAAAGATGCTGGAATTTCATTTTCTGAAAACTCCTTGATGATGACTGCTCTGGAACAGAAACCATTGCGCTGCGTCACGTCGTTCTGAACAATGTCGGGAATGGTGTGATTTCGTTGCACTCTTTAAATTGGCAGTACACACTTAATGCAACTTAATTTATCATTATCATTGTAGAAGATACAGAGGGGAGCGTGATGGCGCAGTGGCTTAGCTGCTCGTCTTTCACCCGGACGGCTGGAGTTCGAATCCCGGAGACAGCGGGGTGAAATTTTCACCTGAAAAATCACGTGGGGTCTCAGGAAGGGCATCTGGCCTTAAATCCCCAGCCAAAACCAAAATGAGCCTGGTTGGCTCCGGCGACCCCAATTAATTGGGAAAAGCCGAAGAAAGTTTATTGTAGAAGATACAGAACCGAGCAGGGTAGTTGCGCGTGTTTAAGTAAAAGGCCATGGGACCCGGCAACAGCTACATTTGGAAGACGACAGGATTAGGATCCCATTGGCGGCCGTCCTTGAAATGGTTTTCCGTCGTTTCACGTTGCTCAGTTTCATGTATCTTCTTTTAAATTCTGTAATGAGATTGGCGTCAGAAAGAGCATCCGGAAATAAAAGCCATCCACCACATAGAAAACTCAACTCACCTCATCACCGACCCCGTAAGAACGGGTATGATAGGCTATTTTTTTTACTAAAGAAATGCCCATTGTGTGCATAAGTAAATCAGATTTAAACCTTAGCTTACCAGCTGCTGTTGTTGTTTGACTCTTCAGTCATTTGACTGGTTTTGATGCAGCCCTCCATGCCTCCCTGTCCTGAGATAATAGTTTCATTTCTACATACCTACCGCACCTTGCATCCAAGGCAATCTGTTTAACATATTCGAACCTTGGTCTGCCCCTACAGTTCTTGTCCTCGACCCTTCCTTCCATAAATAAGTTTGCTATTCCTGGGTAGTGCACTACCAACCTATCTCTTCTCTTCATTAGCAGTTGCCAGAAACATCTATCCTCTCCCATTTGTTACTCTAGCTACCCATCTGATCTTCATCATTCTCCTATAACACCACATTTCAAACACTTCTATTCTTCTCTTTTCTGCAGCGTCAACAGGCCAAGTTTCACGTCCATAGAGTGCCACGCTATTACACCGGTTGCTACATAAAATAATCGCGGAGATTGTCATCTGGCAGCAAAAACCAGAATTAATTTTAGGCGAGTTGTGGCTGAGGTTGAATTTTGTCTTGTGGTTTAACAAGCCCACGTGGTACGACATGTATTTACCCCTGCCTTTGACTATCTTGGCCGAGAAACGAATCCACTATCTTTGGATGTAGGTAACATAAATGAGGGTCGCGCCACCCGGACGCCCGTAGAGAGAGAGAGAGTAGCTGATGTAGCCGTACTTGAACTAGTAAAGAGCGGGCTTCACCTTGAGATAACAATCAGCTGATCCAGAGCCAAGTCGGGTGCGTGCCATGCCTGTCTGTACTGTGGACACAACACGAATTAATATGAGCCAACTAGTACACAAATCGGTGCCTTAATTCAGTCGGTATATGTCATTTAATGCGTGTTTGCAGAGTACATATTTGTGGCAAGATATTTTCGCTGGAATGAACATAAACATGGACAGGGATTTATATATGATGTTTAGGGCATCAAGTACAGGATCATTATATTTGTGCGCGCCGGTAAATACGGCAAGCTAAGCGGCGTTGACTGGCGCTGATCGCGGCCACGCGTACACGGTTCAGTCGGTGGTGGCGCGCACTTTTACACTTTTATCAAACATGTTCAATAATGTGTACTTACAGTGCTCATAGTCGATGCTGAAAATGTCCTCTATCTCTTGTAACACACACCTGACATCCTCTGATGAAAGAATTGACAACAATCTCATCTAATTTTCGTTCTGCAAGAACACAACGTTGTCCGTTAACTTTTTTATTATTTACGGAGCCTGTTTTCTTGAATTGTTTAGCGAGCCTCCTAATTGTACTGGCATTAGGCACAGGTCTTCCTGGAAACTTGATTCGAAATTTTCGTCTCGTTTCAGAACAAGACATTCTGCTTTGCATAGGAATTATGGATATACACACGTTCGCGCAATGTGAATTGGTGTCTAGGCATGACCAACACTCACAGTAATTACATTACTCACTAAACGTGCAACACTGACGTCTAAACTTTGCTGATACACGCCCATATGAATGACAAAACATGTGTGAACTAAGAATATGAGTCAGTGGTGCGGGGTGTTGCGAGGTCCACTCGCTCCGCACCTGACCAGCCAAATGACGCCATATTTTGCCGCGATTACCGGGGCGCACAAAGATAATGACCCTGTAGTACTGCTCGAGTCTAAGCTGCGTGAACCTGAGAGGAATGTGCATCGCGGGCTATGAGAAACGGTGTTGACGAGTGATTAGGTTTCACGGTCCGTGCATAGTACAGAACCAAATACATTGGTCGGTGACTCACTGGTTCATTCGTAACACCACACTGGTTTCAGAGAAGACCCTATGTTAGCAGTATTGGAATAGACGAGCATGTCAAGTAATACTGCGGGCTGTTGACAGGCCCTTCTCTTTTCGCCTGACCCTTCCCTGCTCTTTCTCCTCACCCCACAAGTTCATAGAGCTTGGACTCGCACAGTACTAGGTGCAAAGTTTCTTTTTTTTTCTTCAAGGCTGATTTTTTACTAAAGTCCCTGTGTAAAGAAAGATGCAATAAAGCTACACTGATTGCTTCTACAAATATTAAAATAATATATTTTTCATTTATGGGTTTGTTCATCGTGGCTATCAGCCCCGTATACTTGGATGTGTGTAGAATTTAGTTGATGACCTGTGTTCTTGTGATGTCTGTAGTATGAAATAATAAATTAATAATTAGTCTACTTTAATTACTAGTATTTTAAATCATCAACATCATTAATAACGTGTACCATGATAACTGGTATTACTAGTCTAATATCTGATTCAGTCGCATAGTACAGGGTCTTTTTTTTTTAGGTTGCTCCGAGTATCAGGGGAACATGCACGGAAAACGATAGCCCGGCTGGGTGACCCTGTACTACTCCATTCCCCCACCAATATTTGAAGGAAGTCGCAAGTACTGCAGTACACAATTTAGGAATGATGGCCTCTAACTGCCTGTGTTCTGGTGATGGTGGTTTCAAGAAGCGAAATATCTAGGTCATCTGCCCCTAATGGGGAAAATGAAAATGAAATTAAAATTGCGGTTATTATTAATCGCACCCTTATCTATACATATAAAGCTCAAAGTTTGTATGTCTGTCAGTTATTTATACAAATCTACAACGTTTCACCGATCTGAACCAAAATTTGTATACTTACCCTTTGGAACCCTGTGGGTAACACTGTCCACTTTAAATTTCGGACGGGCCTTTAGGCCCTTTGGCACAAATCTACACCGGTTCACCGATCTGAACCAAAAGTTGTATACTTAACCATTGGAACCCTGCGAGTAACACTGTCCACTATAAATTTTGGACAGACCACTCCATTCCTTGCATTTAGGCCCTTTGGCACAAATCTACACCGTTTCACCGATCTGAACCAAAATTTGTATACTTAACCTTTGGAACCCTGCGAGTAACTCTGTCCACATTAAATTTTGGACAAACCACTCCATTCCCTGCATTTAGGTCCTTTGGCACAACTCTACACCGTTTCACTGATCTGAAGCAAAATTTGTATACCTACCCTTAGGAAACCTGCGGGTAACACTGTCCACTTTAAATTTTAGACAGACCATTCCATTCCCTGCATTTAGTCCCTTTGGAGCAAATCTACACCATTTCACCGATCTGAACCAAAATTCGTATACTTACCCTTTGGAACCCTGCGGATAGCACTGTCTACTTCAAATTTCGGACAGACCACTCCATTCCCTGCATTTAGGCTCTTTGGCACAAATCTACACCATTTCACCGATCTGAACCAAATTTTACATATTTACCCTTTGGAACCCTACGGGTAACACTGTCAACTATAAATTTCGGACAGACCGCTCCATTCTCTGCATTTAGGCCCTTTGGCACAAATCTACACCACTTCACCGATCTGAACCATATTGTACATACTTACCCTTTGGAACCCTGCGGGTAACACTGTCTACATGAGATTTCGGACAGACCATTCCATTCTCTGCATTTAGGCCCCTTGGCACAAATCTACACCCGTTTCACCGATCTGAACCAAATTTTACATACTTACCCTTTGAAACCCGACGAGAAACACTGTCTACATGAAATTCCGGACAGACCACTCCATTTCCTGCATTTAGCCCCTTTGGCACAAATCTGCACTGTTTCACCGATCTGAACCAAATTTTACATACTTACCCTTTGTAAACCGACGAGTAACACTGTCTACGTGGAATTTCGGACAGACCACTCCATTCCCTGCATTTAGGCCCTTTGGCACAAATCTACATCGTTTCACCGATCTGAACCAAACTTTATGGACTTACCCTTTGGAACCCGACCAGAAACACTGTCTACATGAAATTCCGGACAGACCACATCATTTCCTGCATTTAGCCCCTTTGGCACAAATTTGCACTGTTTCACCGATCTGAACCAAATTTTACATACTTACCCTATGTAAACCGACGAGTTACACTGTCTACTTGAAATTTCGGACAGTCCACTACATTCCCTGCATTTAGTCCCTTTGGCACAAATCTACACCGTTTCACCGATCTGAACTAAATTTCGTATACTTACCCTTTGGAACCCTGCGGGTAACACTACCCACTTTAAATTTCGGACAGACCACTCCATTCCCTGCATTTAGGCCCTTTAGCACAAATCTGCACCGTTTCACCTAATTGCACCAAATTTTACATACTTACCCTTTGAAATCCTGCTGGTAACACTGTCCACTTGATATTTTGGAGAACCCTCTCCATTCCCTACATTTAGAATAACAGACAAAAGGAACTTGAAAACCTTGTTTCAAGACCCTAGAACCATTCATGTCCGTAGTAGTGTAACAGTAAAAAATATTGTATTGTATGGTGTATTGTTGGCTGGCAATGCGGGCTGCATCACGCCGCCCCTACCAGTGTTCTGGTGCAGAATTGCGAAAATAGTTACATCTTGCGCTGCTTATAAATTGCAGTCACGGGGAGTAATTAGAGCAAAAAGATTTCTTAGGCCCCTTAAAACAGTTATCATCATGAAAATATTATGGCTCTGTATAAGTGCGATGGTGTTGGTGCAGTACATTAAGGTTATCAGCTGCAATAAACGTTGGTGCTTTCAAATTTACTTTCATTTATTCCGATCCTTATCCATGAGCGCTATGTGGCGATAAAAACACTATTGCTACCTGAGGAGCTCGGGCCAGCCGAAGTTTTCCAAAGTGTTCTGATTATTTTCCTACGGCGCTATGCGACAAAAGACGACACTATTGGTCTCTACTTTTCTAACAGCCAGTGAGATAAGGCCCTAGGCAGTGTATTTTATTTCACTTACTCCTCTTTCTAATCATATTTTTCAATTCGTTTGTAGATTACATGTGTCAGTATTGTAGTTAGTAAATAGCTGTTTCCCTGAACATTATTATCATTATCATTACGGGAAACAACCTGGATGTTACGTCCATTATACAGTACTACTTATCACCCGCACTACCACCACCACCACAAAAAGTTCTTTTCTGTTAGTTTAAGTATCATGAGCCAGTTCGGTATTAGTATTCATTATCATCCATATAATAATAATAATAATAATAATAATAATCCCTGGCACTACAGCCCGTGAAGGGCCTAGGTCTACCGAGCGACCGCTGCCCAGCCATTTGGCCAGCAGGTATTGGGGTGACGCGTGATCAGCGCATCGGGTTCCCTCGGCCGTTAATCTTGGTTTTGGTGATCGGGGCGCTGTCTCACTGTCAGACAGCTACTCAATTGTCCTCGCGAGGCTGAGTGTACCC
Organism: Meconema thalassinum; assembly: GCA_946902985.2. Taxonomy (NCBI): domain Eukaryota; kingdom Metazoa; phylum Arthropoda; class Insecta; order Orthoptera; family Tettigoniidae; genus Meconema; species Meconema thalassinum. The sequence goes on along the minus strand of OX336389.2, from coordinate 466,873,955 downwards.
CGTTCCAGCCCTCACGTCAGTTTCAAAAACCCCTGACGGAGCCGGGAATCAAACCCGGGGCCTCCGGGTGAGATGCATGCGCGCTACCCCAACACCACGGGGCCGGCCATTATCATCCATAAAACAAATAAATCCACCAGGCAAAGCCGGGCACTACTGCTAGTAAGTATTAAAAAGGAATTAGGAATATAAAACACAGGAGAAATACCCTCAACCAAGTAGAGCCAAGAGAGACAGATGATAATAATAATAATAATAATAATAATGTTATTGATTTTACGTCCCTTTTAACTACTCTGGCTTTTAGAGGCGCCGGGGTGCCGGAATTTTGCCCCAACGGGGATCATTAACGTGCCAGTAAATCTACTGACACGGCTACCTCGCATTTGCGCACCCTCAAATGCCAGTTGACTGCGCCAGAAAACGAACCTGCAACCTAGGGCCCAGCAAGCGAGAACGTTACCGCTGAGCCACGCAGCCAGTCAGAGACAGATAGGAAAAAGGAAATATGACAGCGTCCGCCCCCAAGTTACTAGTAAAGGGGAAAACCAGGACCTAGCTTAGGAATCCCTCAGGGTCGCCTACTCCGGAACTCAACAACCTTGAAACCTTCTGGGTGTAGCACTATCGAGGGTGCACCATGCATGGTGGAGCTACACACACCCTGCCTTCAAGAGAATAATAAATAATGTATGTCTACCCCTTACTATTCCCGTTTTTCCAACGGGGTCGGGGATGAGATGCGATGGAAGTCTTTGTGGCGATGGTTTTTACGACCGGATGCCCTTCCTGACGCCAGCCTCATTAGAGGAGTTAATGAGGGATGAAATGAATGATGGTGAATGAAACTGGGCAAGGATGTGGAAGGAACCGGCCGTGGCCTGTCAGAAGGTACCGTCCCAGCATTTGCTTGGTGTTGAAAATGGGGAAACCACAGAAAACCATTTCAAGGACGGCCGACGGTGGGGCTCGAACCCACGCATCTACCGAGTCAGCAGAGAGCTTGGCCCCATGACCTAATGCTGCGCTTTAGCCAGCGTAGCCACTACTGTCGGTAAGAGAATAATAAATAATAATAATGTAATTTGCTTTACGTCCCTTTTAACATCTGCGTCTTTTATAGACGCCGGGGTGCCGGAATTTTTCCCCGAAGGGGATCTTTAACGTGCCAGTAAATCTACTGACACGGCTCGCTCGCATTTGTGCACCCTCAGCTTACTGCGACAGGATTTGATCCCGCAACCTTGGGCACATCAAGCGAGAACGTTACCACTGAACCATGCAGCCAGCCCCATCAATAGGAAAGAAGAGGTCTGATGCCTCCAAAATGAGGGCATAATGATAGAAAAGAGAAGAGCACATTAAGGCGGAAAATGAAAGACGCCCTAGGCCTCGGATGCTCCAATACCGTTGGGGTTGTACAAGGGCGATAGACAGGAATTATGAAAGACAGGAGCCCAGTACAAGGAAGTTGAAGCAATGCCGGACTCAGCTGGGGTCCCGTAGTCGCCTACCCACGTCTCACTAGTCGTGAGTCGCTGGGTGTTCTACAGAGGAATGGTGACGGGGATGGCTGTCTAGTATGATGTATGCATATAGATCAAATTCACTGATTTTATGGATAGAAGAACCCTACCAAATGCACCAACGTGCCACATTTCAAATGCTTCTATTCTCCCCTTTTCTGCTGCGCCAACAATCCAAGTTTCTCTTCCATAGAGCGCCACGCTCCACACAAAGGCTTTCAAAAATGACTTCCTAATATGTTAATCTATATTTAATGTCAACAGATTCCTCTTCTGCAGAAATGCATTCCTTGCCTGAGTCAACCTACTTTTAATATCCTCTTTGCTTCGTCCTTCACTGGTCATTTTGCTTCCTAAGGAACAGAAGTCTCTTTTAGCTTTTCACCTTCCTTTTTTACGTCCGTATGGGTTTATGATTTATTTCGGCTGCATTTCATTATTTTTGTTTTACATTTGTTGATTTTCATCATGAATTCTTTCCTCAAGATGGAGTCCCTACCATTTAAAAACGCATTCAAATCATCTGCAGAAACGGCTAAGATGACGATGCCATCAGAAAATCCCAGAGTTGAAATTATTTCTCCTTGATTCTTTACTCTTACTTAATTTTTTTCTCTAATTTCCTTCATTGATTGTTCAATGTATAGATTGACAAGTATGGGTGATAATTTGCAGCCTTGCCTTATACCTTTCTGAATACCAGCTTCTCTCTCATGTCCTTCAGCTCGAATGACTTCCGTCTGGTTTCTGTATAGATTGTAGATCACCCTCCTATCCCTATACTTTATTCAAATCCTTTTCAAAATGTCAAACAACTTACTCCAATCAACGTCTTCAAAAACCTTTTCTCGCCCTACAAATGCCATTAACGTTCTCTTATCTTTCCTTATTCTGTCTTCCAAGATCAGAATAAGATTTAGTACAGCTTCCCTTGTTCCTAAGTTTCTCTTGAAACCATTTGCCCAACTCTGTTTCTATCTGTCTTTCCGTCCTCTTGTAGATTATTATAGTCAGGATCATTGAAGCCTGAGTTATCAAGCTTATAAGATAAGAGCAATTGACAATGTGTATGCGGGAGTCAAACGATGATGTCATCGTGGAGAGATAACTTAAAGTCAAATCTACTATTAGAACTCGACCGTAAATTGTTTTGCTATTTATTAATATTTTCGAATCGAAGGGCTTTGGACAACGGTTCAATTCGTGTATGGACAATCAAGATATCCCACCTAATGTTTGTGATTGACAGCCTTCTGCTCACTTTACGCCTGTAAGTATGGAATATAGTATTGAATTTGAATTTGAATTTTGAATTTATTGTTTCTCTTATACAGGCCACTGAGGCTACAAAGCCTCTTTATGCAGCTCTCTTCATTCAGAGAGCGGTTAAATACAATAGAATAAATGAAGAAATAAAAAAACTTAACCTAAACATCCAGTTGACAATAGAAGTTCTTGTTATTACATCAGTTCACCTTGAGCATGATAATTGTATAGCTGATAGATTAAGATGAAGGGAGTGTTTTATCGCTCTGATAGGAAGTCCTGAATACTGGTGCAATTTATATTTATTCCAGAGAATACTAGCTGAAATACGGAATGAACCTTTGCATTTTTTGGTTTTGTGATGAGGTATCTGGAGCATTTGTGCAGTGTGTTTATTCGCACGGTTATGCACTGATTGCATGGGAGTTAGTGTGCAGTAGATATAAGACGGAATTTTGAATTTTAGAATTTTCATCACAGTCAGATCCATGGCATACTGTCTTCGTTCTTTTAACTTTAGGCATCCAATCTGGACGTAAAATTGAATTATATGAGACTCTCTTGGTACATTGAGAACAAACCGCAAGCAAACATTTTGCATTCTTTGCAATTTTGTATTGGTAAATAGTCAAATATTGGTAATATCAAACTCTGTATCAGTCTCTTCCGTACATTTTGCGTCAAATAGAAGCAAGTTCGCCTAATTTGATATAATGACGATGCAACACTTTTCAGAATCATGTTTGTGTGATCCTGCCACGATAATCGAGAGTCAAAAATAACTCCCAGATTTCTTACTGCTGACTGGTACGGAACGGTTTGAGATGCAAGCAGTAATGGTGGTACTGGCTCTTTCAAATACTGCGAAGACTGGCATTTAAAAAATGCAAGACTAAAGTTACAGTGTGCAAAATGGGAAGTAACGTAGCCTAGAATGAAAAGTGATTATGGAATGGATCAAAATTAGAGATTGTGCAAAAGATTGAGTTTCTAGCGACGATATTAATGACGAATAGAAATTGGACTGAATAAATTAAAATAGCAAAATCGAAAAAACTAGGTGTATTGGCGAGTGTCAAACTTTTATGAAATACGGTACCAATAATATGGACTAAAAATTACACAAGCATGTATTTTCTGCATTGGTTATATCAATGATATTACATGGAGTGGAATTATGGGGTGTAGAAGATGGTTGTTTGTTGTTAATTCATTTGTGACACCTTGGTCATCAGCCCCGTGTACTTGGATATGTCTGATAACCTCTATTTCTGGTATGACTGTAGTAGCGTGTGTAGCTGTATTAATGGCAGGATGGCTTAGGTGTCCCGGGACTGTAAATAAGGTTCTATCCCATTATTCCCCAGGAGGGATTGTGAAAACACTCGAGGAAAAACCACACTCAGGATAGTTGCTGTTAGTATCAGGATTCGAACCTCCAATCTCCGGACTGGCTTCAGCTTCCCATCTCGGGGTGCAAAAGAAGTTAATGTAATCCTGGATCCATTGTAAGTGGGTTTGAGAAGTAAGTGGAACAACAATAATGTGTAAGGATTCGAAAATATATTTTGGGATGTAACCAACACCAAATTAAATACCAACAAAAGGGGTACTCGGTGGGCGGGATGAGAAATGTACTAGAATTACTAGGAAGGACTCGGGAGTTACGAAGGGAAGAGGAAACGATGTGCAATTAAGTGTACAGAAGTCTCAAGAATATAGAATTGCAGGTAATTTAAGAATAGTGTAGTAACAGGAGAATCTTAACAAGATTTTATGAAATAAAGCAATCAATAGGAACAAAGCCTGAAGGTTTAACGTAAAGCGAAATGCGCAGAGTAATTTGGTGGTTAAGGGGTGTATAAGAACTTGGCATTGAGTATGAAAAGAGGACCCTTGCCTCTTAAGTGGAAAGGTTATGAGCGCAGCGCATCTACTGAGAGAATGCACTGTAGGCTACATTACGAGCAAAGTTTGTATATGAGGGAGATATAAACACAGTGCAATGTGAGAATGAATATCACACTTTAATAGCATTACTAAATAGGGAATAGAGGAAGCCACGTAAAATAGCGGAACTATTCAATCTTATAAGGAGAATATGGGATAAAAATATCTACAGGAGAGAAACAAAACAAATATGCATGTGAAACAAATAGAAGGGTGCACAAGACAGTGTCCTAAACAATAGCATTTAATTGAAATCTAGGATAGCCTCGTAACATGTATAATAGCCGTCAAATAATGTTATCTTTTCTAACAAGCAATTACATTTTATCTCAATATCAATATACCTTTCCCGTATTGATCCGAGATACCACTGGGCCGATGGCCAAATCAACCCTCGTGAGATCCCTTCACAAACAAGCACATATCAGCGTACACATGGATTTGAGTTAGTCCCAGCACGAGACGGTTACTCTCAGGGTATCGGGTAAGGATTGGGTGTGGTTATGACATTAGCCTAAACACGTGCTAATTAATAAAAGGAAGTTCAAAATCTACTACAAATAACCAAACATTTAAGATAGAAACTCCTATCCTTGAGGGGATTATTCACCAAAGATCCCTAGCCTACTCTGTATTGAGGACCTGGTGGCTAGTCCACAAGCTAACTAAAAACTAAACACTTCTGGAATTAATACTGTCCTAATATCCCCTCAAGAAGTCCTATCAACAAATATCTCGCGGAAATGCAAACTAAGAAATGGTACGAAAATAGTCCCTACGTAAATACAAATGGCAATTGCTTACAAGATTTAATTACATTGTTCATATATTCTGCAGCAGATGGCTAATCCCCAGACGTTCCACAACATTCAGTAAGATCCGACAAATGAGCAAAATAAAAATAATCTAAGTTACGTTGGTACCATTTCCAACATTTAAATTAATCTAATAAATTGAGCTAGCTAAATCCTGCACAAAATATCCTACAAAATATTGCATCTGAAAATTAAACCTATGCTGAACAACAAATAGTATAAAAGAAAATATGTACACGAACAATCATGGTCTCACCTGGGTTGTCACAATGTTGACAGCTCATCAGCTGTTTTTTTTTTTTTTTTTTTCAGAAAGTCGTCTCGCATTCGGTTAAGCCTTATTTAAGTTACAAATGTCTAAGTATGCATCTCAGGATAATTAGGGTATGTTTATTCCTTGACTGGTAATGTTTATTTCGTTACCTTTATGTTTGCTCAATTTTATTTATGGGAGATGCTTGCATTTTTTAAATTTCAATTTTATATGAAAACCTACGTCGTCATGTGTCATTTAATCGGACTTCTTTTATCGCTTCCTTTATTTCCTGTGCGTTTCTTTTATATTGCTTAGGGGCCGATAACCTCGATGTTAGGCCCCTTAAAACAACAATTATCATCATTTTTATATTGCTTGATTATTTATAAACACCCAATGCTCTCTCGCAGCGCTCTGCGATACTCCATTAAGAACTATGTCAACTGGTCTGACCTTCAGCAGCAATCACATATAACCCGAGGTCTGTAGCGTCATTCCCACAACCTAATATAATTATTTACTTGCACATTCAAATTCATTATCAATTACCAACTCAAGCTATTATAGCTTTATGAATAATTTATTATGTCACGACAAAACATGACTGACTCACATAGTACCTCGCAATAATGTGCAATTTCATTTAACCATGCTTCAGCAATATTCATATAATTCGATTTAAAACATGATTTTCACAACGCACTGTATAACCTCTCTCTTCAATAAACACATAACATCTCTTATAAATTGTATTAGCATTTGTTTCCATCCAGCGTATTTTAATATAACCACTCAATCTAAATTAACATAATTTATGGCTTCACATAGTCTGCAGTAAGATTTGTCAATATCCCTCTGGCCATGGTATTCATATACCATTTAACATGGCTTTAACATAGCAATTTCTACTTTCATAATATCGGCTCTCCCTAGCCTTCACAAGGTTACAATTCATAAAAGTATAAAAACTCTAACACCTTCATCTAAGATAAGTTTTCACGGTTACTGCACTGCCTCCTCGGTTATACTCAACACATGAATTCTCTCTCATTGCGGCCGTCATAAATAGATAGATAAATAAATGTGTACAGCAGCTATTTTATACACCTTTGGCCTGCTAAACTACTCAAGATAATACTATATAAGTCAAAAACTCTGACCACAATCTGGTTGTAATGAAATGCAGATTAAAGTTGAAGAAACTGAAGAAAAGTCAAAAGCCAAAAAGGTGGGCAATAGACAGACTGAAAGAGAAGGATGTAAACGAAAGATTCAAGAAGAGTATAAAGGAAGGACTAATGAAAAACCCTAAACAAACTTCAATTGCAGACGAATGGGCACTTTTGAAGAATGAAATAACAAAATCCGCAGAAGAAAACATTGGTAGGAAAGATAGAATAGGTAGAAAACCGTGGATCACTCAGGATATACTAGAATTGATGGATGAAAGGCGGAAACACAAGAATCTAAGAGATGAAAAGGGGAAAGAAGAATACAGACGTCTGAGAAATGAGGTTAACAAGAAGTGCAAGGAAGCGAAAGAAGAATGGTTGAAAGAGAAATGTGCAGGTATAGAAAATTGTCTGAAATTAGGAAAAGTAGACACAGCTTATCGAAGGATTAAGAATACTTTTGGGGAAAAGAAGACTAAGTGCTGTAATATTAAGGACACAAATGGAAAGCCTCTAACAGATAGGGAAGAAAAGGTTGAGAGATGGAAAGCTTACATAGAGAGTTTGTATAAGGGAAAGGAGATTGAGAATCATGTAATGGAAAGGGAGGAGGAAATTGATGAGGATGCGAAAGGAGATTTAATATTGAGATCAGAATTTGATAGAGCTTTGGAAGACTTAAGCAGGAACAAAGCACCAGGCATAGATGATATACCAATTGAGTTGCTACGCTGCATAGGAGATGAAGGTCTGATCAGGTTATTTCACTTGGTGTGTAGGATTTATGAGACAGGTGAGGTACCCCCTGATTTCAAGAAGAATGTAATCATCCCTATACCAAAGAAAGTGGGAGCTGACAGATGTGAAGATTACCGTACAATCAGCTTGATTACTCATGCTTCAAAGATCCTGTCTAGAATAATTTACAAGAGGATTGAAAGCCAGATAGAAACGGAGTTGGGTGAAGACCAGTTTGGTTTCAGGAGAAATGTAGGAACAAGGGAAGCTGTACTAAGTCTTAGGCTGATTTTGGAAGGTAGAATAAGGAAAGATAAGAGAACGTTCATGGCTTTTGTAGACTTAGAAAAGGCTTTTGATAACGTTGATTGGACTAAATTGTTTGACATTTTGAAATCGATTGGAATAAAGTACAGGGATAGGAGGGTGATATACAATCTATACAGAAACCAGACAGCGGTCATTCGAGTTGAAGGACATGAGAGAGAAGCTGGTATTCAGAAAGGTGTAAGGCAAGGCTGCAACTTATCACCCATACTTTTCAATCTTTACATTGAACAAGCAATGAAGGAAATTAGAGAAAAATGTAAAGTGGGAGTGAAGATTCAAGGAGAAATAATTTCAACTCTGAGATTTGCTGATGACATAGTCATCTTGGCCGACAAGCCTGAGGATTTGAATGAGTTTTTGAATGGTATGGACTCCGTCTTACAGAAAGAATTCATGATGAAAATTAATAAATGTAAAACAAAAATACTGGAATGCAGCCGAAATAAATCAGAAACCTCTATGGAGATCAAATTGGCAGGTGAAAAGCTGAAGGAAGTAGGAGACATCTGTTACTTAGGAAGCAGAATAACCAGTGATGGACGAAGCAAAGAGGATATAAAAAGTAGGTTGGCTCAGGCAAAGAAAGCATTTCTTCAAAAAAGGAATCTGCTGACATCGAATATAGATTTAGGTATTAGGAAGTCATTTTTGAAAGCCTTTGTCTGGAGCGTGGCGCTCTATGGAAGTGAAACTTGGACTATTGGTGTAGCAGAAAAGAGGAGAATTGAAGCATTTGAAATGTGGTGTTACAGGAGAATGATGAAGATCAGATGGGTAGATAGGGTTACAAACAAAGAGGTATTACGACGAGTGGGAGAGGAGAGATGTTTCTGGCGACTGCTAATGAAGAGACGAGATAGGTTGGTAGGACACATACTAAGACACCCAGGAATAGCAAGCTTAGTTATGGAAGGAAGGGTCGAGGACAAGAACTGTAGGGGTAGACCAAGGTTAGAATATGTTAAACAGATTGCCTCGGATGTAGGGTGTGGTAGCTCTGTAGAGATGAAACGATTAGCTCAGGACAGGGAGGCATGGAGTGCTGCATCAAACCAGTCAAAGGACTGAAGACTCAAACAAAACAAGTCAACGTTCCAACAAATGACAATAAGATAAAATAAATCACATCCTTCCCGTCTCAATTCAGCATTTCTATCTCCAGAAGATGGTCCTTCACCTCTCAGCTGGACTCGCCTTCCAGGCTTGAATTGGATTTGCCATAAGGACCAGAAAATCTCCTTCTCCCCCTCATGTGGAATTTTAGTGGCTCATGGTAATGGTTTGAATCATCAGTAGTACACCAATCTTCTCCATGGTGTGAAATTTCATCTGAAATGGATCACAGGTTCTACACTTGTTGCAATTGTAGTTAATGAATGCTCTGCTTTCAGATTTTTCACTGATTCTAGTATTGCAGCACTTTCAAGAATGTTTCTCGTGCACTTCAAATGCGTGCTCAACTTCACGTACAACTCACTGTCCCTTATACCTGATCTTATCGTATTAATCATGCTCTCAAAGCCCCTTACAATAAAATTATGCAGTCCAAATAAATTCTGTACAATATTTCAGCTCTTCAATGCCGTTGTAGAACATTCCAAAATTTAACTTGTGCGCTGAAAATATCGGATATTGACCATGCGGTCCACAGTTCGCAAAATTCAATAAATTCACAAATGTTCGTATTAAATTATTAAATCGTCCAACGCGTAACTTAAGCGTATTCCGCACTCAATTATAAATGTTCTGTACTATATTTTACAACTTATTCTCAATTCTATTCACATTCGATGACCATGCGGTTCGATGCTCGAATCTCCTCATTCACGCTCTCCAGCGTTCGACAAGTATTGGATTGTACTCTGTAGTATTTCCGGCTTCTTCGTTCTGGAGCCAATCAGCTTCTCCCTCTTCTTTTCTTCCAGGGAACCCAAGTATTTCCACATAAATGATATCCAAATGTACGGTAAATTTCTAATTCAATTTATTGTTTTGCCCTGTTCTTCAATCCTTATAATATTAATTTTGATCTCGTAATTACAATGAAGTTCACGGCTCGCTCCATCCTTTCACAGCCTTCATAAGTATTTTTTCATACGCTGTCTTCATAATTGTACTCAGCTCGGAGTACGACTTGGCGTTTTTACGTGGTCTGTCATAGAATTCGGATCTCGGCGCGGATTATGAACGATTGAACGGAAACAATACCTACGGGTTTTAATCTAGTCCCTAACAGGGTGAGATATTTTGATAATAGTTGACGTATTTAAAGGTTTCTAACTTCATATTTTTAAATCTATTATTTTTAATTTTGTTGACAATTTACCTTTAAACATTTCTCAGCAAGTTTTTGTACTGAACAATTAGAGAATTAATGAATAATCGCATGTATCAAGCGACGGTTGCAATAAATAGTACTCTCTCCCCAATTTCTCAATAGTCTACGTGCTATTATTCAATTTTGTGTGCACCGACCTTAATAGCTACGAACGGCCATAGAACAAGGCTATCTCTAGACTCGATGACGATTAGGTTCAATCCCCGCCGTTGGACGTTTTAGATATGGTTTCTCGTGGTTTTACATTTTCAACTCCAGGCAAACGCTAGTACGGTACCTTCTAATTGGCCACGGCCAGTTCATTTCTACTCCTTGGAGGCTTGCAGGGACTGGACGCTGAAATGCAAAATAGTCTCTAATGGAAATAACTGAATGAATGAATGAATTAATTAATTAATTAATAAAATTAACTCTTGTGACTCGTTACACAAGGAAGTCATCTGTACAGGAGAAGCCATAATTAACCGATACTGAAAGTTATATACCAGGTGGCTCTTTTGCCCCGTACTTTCCACTTATAAGAGTCCCGCATGCACAAATAGTGAACGGGAGGTCTAAAACTGATTTCCTAAGGGGAATCATTGCATGCAAGCAGGTTACATCAGAGAATACATTCAGACGGCCACTCGCTGCATGTTCCTCGACGCTACCCGTCTAATGCGCCCCATTGCGTTATGAAGACTTGCTTTGAGTGCATAGCAGTAGGCTAACATTGAAACCGATTTAAAAATCATACATCACGAACCAAAAGGAAGAACCCTCGTAATAAGAGAAGCAATCGCGATATACTTAGCTAAAATAAACAACCCTAATAATCCAAACGAACTCACATTCATGGAGAATTCACCTCTCTTTACACTACTAGAAAATACCTCCCGTAGGAAACGAGAAACAACATGTGTAGCCAGGCTAGATAAAGGCGAAACATGTTGTTGGCTTAGGATGTACATTGTACCATATCTTCAATAAGCCAAGGCTGGCATTTACAGCAGTATTAAAATCCAAAGCATTCTCAATAGTCCGGGTGCGCTTAAAGAGGGCAGTTTAGCATAAGCGTGGCGAGAATGATAATTGGTCGTTAATAGTTGAAGATAGAGTAACATACACCATGTAAGGAAGATCTAGACTGGGCAAGCATATATATGCTACATTGCGAGACGATCATAGACAGGTAGGAATGCGAAAACACCAAAGAGAGGTAAACGATAACGAGGAAGCAGCCAGCACAAGGAAATTCCTTCCAGTTCAGACAGTGGTTGGTAGCAGCTGCACGAGAAGGGATACCATATCGCTCAAACATCCAGTTCACAATCCATTCCAACCTGACCATCCACTAACAATCACAGATATCACACTAAGCAAGCAAAATCGAAGCTCAAGACAGCTAACAAAACAAAACAAAATACATATAACTTGCAGATCTTGACAAGATTATAACAACTGCTGCAACTAAATAAGTGATTTTAAATACCATCACCCACATACTTGTAGACAGATTTAACGGCCTAAGTATAAAGGATCTGATGATGATCGCTTGACGATCGAAACTGGTCATCCAAGTGAATATATGTGAATTCCTTTCAGGATTAGGGAACCACCCATTACAATTGGATACAATCGTGTTGACCACCTGAATGCATTGCATTTCGAGACGTCTTACCTTCTGTACGCGTGTTTCGTAGAAAAGATCTGTAATTAAGAGGTTCAAGGCACATGTACAGCATACTTTGATTGAATCCTTCACACGGTAGGTTAAATTTCACCTTGCTGTGATGATGAAATAACAATAATAAAATTATAAAATAATCCTGTTATAGTAAGTGTGTCGTAAAATGGCTGATATTTGTTTCACAACATCCGACATATAGCACGTTGTAGCGCTCCTTTGCAAACAGCGATTAAGCATAGTTTCGTAATGAAAAAGGGTTCTGTTCTAAATACGTCCAAGTTGCAGAAAAGAAAGTTTTATAACTCATTCATTTTTACTTGTACAGAAATTCCATTCTACCATAGTGTTGCTTGCCATATGGAAAGAAAAAAATGCATATTATTGCTTCAAACCTTAGAGAGAAAAAAATATCTCGCTTGGAAAAATATAACATTTTCCTCTCCAACTATTCATAATAAATATGCTCAAAAACGTGTCCCTAATGAAGCATGCAATCTCGCAGTGTCTGCATGGACACGTTTAAAAATTTCAAGTGTTACTGCAGCATAGACCTCACCAATTCGTTGTTGTAATTCATCAAGATTTTCTGGCGCTGTTACGTAGACATTTGATTTGGTATGGCCTCATAGAAGGAAATCCCGAGGGGTTAGATCAGTTGATCGTGGTGGCCACGTGTAGGGTCCTCCACGACCTATCCATCGTTCAGGATATCATGCATCAAGATGTTCCATAACAGCTCGAAAGTTGTGAGGTGGGGCACCTTTTTGCTGGAATCAATATTGCAATACTAGCGTGAGTGGAATTATCTTCTATCTGGTCTTCTAGAGACAAGTCAGTTTCTAGAAATTCCATATAAAGCCTACCTGAGAGTCTATGGGCTATGAAACAGGCCCAATGATGTAGTCACCCACAATACCACATCACACATTAATACCCCCCCAATGGATCTGCAAATGCTGTACTCGAACCCAATGCGGGTTTGTTGGAGCCCAGTAATGGAGACTTCGAGGTTGACGGTGGATTAATTAACAAAACAAAATTCATGATATTCCTAGTAAAATGTAGGCCACCTTGCTGTAATGCAGTGGCCATTCTTCTCCATATGTTACCCTGCGTTCAAAACCATTCCCATACAGTTGCTGGTGTAGGTGCGCCTTATACGGATGCCATTTTCTCTCCTTGCGGATCCTCTGCATTGTAGCTCAGGGAACCCCTAGCTCCCTTGCAGCTCCTCTTTGCCCTAGGCAACATCAAACATGCGCACATTGTTACATGGATGGTTTGTATTACAGTATTATCATCATTATTATCATCATCATCATTATCATCTTCACAGTAATTTGATGATTATCAGTTGTTAGACATCCCATACAACATTGCTGCATGCGGGACACTTTATAAGTAGCCTACAAAGTACGGGGCATAAGAGCCACGTGGTGTTCTAGCACATAATTTTTTTATTGTAGTAAAGGTGGTGGTGATAATTGTTTTAAGGGGTGGAACACCGAGGTCAACCGTCTCAATTCTCTAATGTAAGTACCGTAAATTATAGATTACACGCAGGTCAATTTCCGAAAGGAACATAAAACATCAACTACAGTATTATTAAAATATCTTACACTGTTAGGGACTAGATTAAAACCCGTTGGTATTGTTCCCGTTCACTCGTTCATAAACTGCGCCAAGATCCGAATTCTATGTCAGACCACGTAACAACACCAAGTCGTACTCCGAGCTGAGTACAATTATGAAGACAGCGTACGGTATGGGAAAAAATACTTGTGAAGACTGTGAAAGGATGGAGCGAGCCGTGAACTTCATTGGAATTACGAGATCGAAATTTGTATTATAAGGATTGAAGAACTGGGCAAAACAATAAATTGAATTAGAAATTTACCGTTCATTTGAAAATAATTTATGTGGAAATATGAAATACTTGTAAAAACGTTCTTATGATCCGGTCTCTCGACAAGCTGATAAACCAGTACCATGAACTAAATATTCTGGTACTCTCAATTCCTTAAGTCCAGTTGTACGAACTCGCGTTATCCATCGAAATAGCTACACCTGGGCTAGCGTCTTCCTTGGTATATCTCCAAGGGTGGGTTGTACGACAAGATTTTTTTCCGGGGCTCGCTATTCCATGTTTGTATGAGAGAATAGCTAAGTTGGTAACAGATGGAGCTAACTTTGTGGACATATTGATACGAAATATGATCTTCTTTGGAAACAGATGAATTTCGAATTGACCACTGCGATATTCCATGAGAGGCCGTGAGAATAACAAACATAATAAATACATGCATTGGTTACGAGTCAGTAAATAATAGTATATCGTATATATAAATATACTGCAAACTAATATAGCCTATCCAAGAAATAAGTACCGGTAGGTGCAGGCTAGTCAACTACATGTTATTATCATAAAGTTGACCTGTCAGTCATATATTCCAGTCGATCGATAATTTGATCTGATAACCTCAAACGTGTGTCTTTTCCTAGTCTGAACCGTATAAAGAATTCATTTTCATCACAGTTCTGAAAATGTTCCGACCTCTGTCTGATCTTCTTTGTATTTCTCCTTTGTAGTAATATTCTTTCTAATAAGTGATCCTCTACATTAATTCCTGGCATCTCCAGCATGAATGCTCTCTTGGATATGAGTAGCCTACGTTCTTGACTGATGCGAAGTTACTATTAATACCCTGTTCAACTAGGGACCACCCCAAATGATTACCGGTACATATTAAAGATAATGCAGAAACATCAAGCATAACGTAAAAACAAAAGCTAATAAGCAAACAAAAAAGGACATGGTGGGATTCGATCCGCAAAAATTGAAACGCTCCGTCGTGAGTCCGGCACGCTAGCCACTACACCACCGCAACTTAACATAACACTTTGAAGACTGCGCGCATAAATATGGTGCTTACGTACGTAATGTCGGTGATATACTTTCGTAATTTTCTGTAAAAATACGTGGTTTTTTTTGCTACCCTCCACGGTTGGCTTTTCCCACGGAGTAAGCGAGGGATCCCACCTCTAACGCCATTGAGGGCAGTGTACTGGATCTTGAGACTCGGAGTCGGGGATACTACTGGGGTGTGTGACCGGCACTACGCCCATGCAGCCTCACCTGCAAAGCGAACAAGGGCCTGATGAAGGGATGGGAAGAGTGGGAAGTTCAGGCAAGGAAGTGGGAAGGAGGCGGCCGTGGCCTTACGGTAGGTACTGTACTCGTATTTTCTTGGTGAAAGATTCGATCATTTGAAAAGTTTTGAAACGAAGCCAATGATAAATAAAATCGAGTCTGTATTGTGACCAGAAACTAGTTTATAGCAAGTAGCAAGTTAGCCAGTTAACCAAGCTCCGCCAATGAGATAATTTGCTGCATTAATACGAGCCGAGGTGCAGGAAACCGGTCTCGGGTCTTTGTGACGAAAAGCCGAGCTTGACCGAAGGGCGAGACTGCACGCGCCACAGGAATTCGGACGTGTGCCGACTACTTCGACCCTACGTCAGTCACGTGACCAAAGCAAGCCAATCGAACGCCGTGTTACAACGATTAAACTAATTACCATAATGCGCATTTCTCATTACGAGAGTTATTTAAAAACTTCAGGACACCAGAAAAGTTGTCAATTTTTTATTTTTTATTTTTTTAAATCGAGTTTACCCTCCAGAGTGGTGGCTTCCACGGACTCAGCGAGGGAGCTCACCCCAACCGCCTGTCATTTTTTTATAAAAATTATTGAGACATATTTTAAGGTAATTAGAAGCATAATTATGAAGTAATGAGTATTTGGTTTTTTTTTATTTAGTCAATTTACCCTCTAGGTTGGTGGTTCCCACGGACTCAGCGAGGGAACTCACCACTACCACCTCTATGGGCAGTGTCCTGGAGCTTAGAACATCTGGTCGTGAGGGATACAACTGGGGAGGTGTGATCAGCAATTCGCCCAGGCAGCCTCATCTGCAAAGCGAACAGGGGCCTCATGAGGGATGGGAAGGGATGGAAGATTGAGATGGATAGGCTAGGAAGAGGGAAGGAGGCGGCCGTGGCCTTACAGTAGGTACCATCCCGGCATTTGCCCGAAGACGAAGTGGGAAACCACGGAAAACCACTTCGAGGATGGCTGAGGTGGGAATCGAACCCCCTCAACTCATTTGGGCCACCCGATGCTGAGTAGACCCCGTTCCAGTCCTCATACCACTTTTCAAATTTCGTGGCAGAGCCGGGAATCGAACCCAGGACCTCCGGGGCGGCAGCTAACTATGCTGACCGCTACGCTACGGAGGCGACAGTATTTGGTATAAACGCGCAATTTAGGCAAGTTTTTATAGAGGTGACGCTAACATTTTATCGAAGTGGGAGGGACGAAAGTGGATTCGTGGTTCTTTCTACCGAAGTCTTCATAGAGGACAGACGTCTTCCGAGGCAGCGCAGCAATTAGCAAGACAATGTTAAAATATTGTAACGACCTCGCAGAAGAAGTTTAAACTATTGTATATGATACAACAAAGCATCGAATTACGGCATAATTATTGCGTAATTACTATCTACGCATTTTGAACTGCAATTACGATATTGGAAGGAGGAACGCGAAAGCTGTATGAAACAACGTTCGAAGGTGATTGAAATTCTTCACTAAATTCATTGCCATGTCTAACGAACAGAAGTTGAGGGGGAACTACATCATCGCGACTACAGAGAGTGAGATGAATCACTAAAATGCTAGAGGGAACATAATCCATGATGACATCGAGAAAATTCGAAATGACGTAACATAAATTACGCGGGGGAAGTAAACATCATTTCTCTCCTTCATAACTATGAATCTACGGAAGTCATTTCTACATAACTACAAATATTGAAACGTTTTGCTAGCCCCTAACTGTTGGGTGAGAAATGTAACTGTTTACCTTTGCCTAAGCTATGTTGTTTTAATGGGCGCCAAGACCTCAACGCAATGTTGAAATCTAAATTTGTATTTAACAACGTCTAGCTCTGGCAGAACACATTCAAGACTCTATTCACTCAGATCGTGGTATGATTTGATCATTAACCCAACAAACAATTGTATCAGGAGAAGGAATTGGTCTATATCTAATGCTACCTACTGAAAGCAAAGATTGCATTGTAAAAGAAATGAATTTATTATATAAAACAAGTATAGCAAAATTAATAATAA
The DNA here is from genome assembly GCA_946902985.2 of Meconema thalassinum. NCBI lineage: Eukaryota > Metazoa > Arthropoda > Insecta > Orthoptera > Tettigoniidae > Meconema > Meconema thalassinum. The sequence goes on along the minus strand of OX336389.2, from coordinate 466,856,703 downwards.
CAATAAGTTTAAAATTTAAATTGGAGCGTAGCGATTTTAATATTACCGATAGAAAATTACGTGAAAACGGAGTTTGATAAATTGATTTTACTCTTATTTCCAAGCTATGAAGTTACTGAAATATGAGATGTAAAACATAGAGAAATGAGAGTTTGCGTATTTCTGCGTCATTAGCGCTTACCACTGGAAATGTCCGAAGCCTTTCCCTCGTACTGGATGATGCTGTGAGCTTCCCACAGTCTCCTGGATGTCGTCATCTTCGTCGATGTTTGATGAGATTCTGGTAGATTAGATAATTCTATGGTCCGTACCTCGGACCCAAACACTCGTACAACCGCACTGGTTAAGTTTTACAAAAGTTAGTCCTCCAATCCACGGAACATCGGAGCGATTCCCGCGTACAACCGTACTCGTTAAATTCTATACAGATTGTCCTCCTTCCACGCCGCGCCGAACGATATATGCACACGTTGGCTCCCCCACTCTTCAGCCGACTTCAGCTTGCGTGGTCCTCACTGATTGGCTGCACCCCACGCGCTATACTCCCCTTCTCTGGGTCATTACACTCGGCGGGAGGGTTCCGTTCCAACAATTCGCCTTTCCTGGACGCTGCGACCCAGCCTTGCGTAATACTTCCTGACAAGATTAAGCTTGTATTTGAATTCCCCGTGACTCATCTCTCTCAAATACCCTAACTGACAAAACTCCGTAAAATTCCGTAATCAGATAATTTTCTATGATATCGTCGTTCGTAATAATTTGCTTGATAGCGTTTTCTAAGACATAGAAAACCTATCTGTATGCTTATAATTTTTATAAAATGCTCCGAAAATATCTTAATAATAATTATAATAAATTAATAATAATAATAAATTAACATGAAAAATTCTCTTGGCTGAACAATTTTCCGCGTAAATAAATATAGAATGGCTTCCTACTGACTTATGCCAGTTGCACAAAAACCCCTCGAAAAACACGTTACATATTCGCCTCGGATCATCGGATGATTTACCGTGACAACGGTCCATTATCCGATTATCCCAGACACGTTAATAAACCCCATCCAAAATACATATTACATAAATGAAATCACCCTAAATTACAGATATATACACTCATAATTTTTCTTCACGCACTTTGCGTCAAAGTTTGTTGTCACTATGGATTGCACTTTGCAACCAGTCCAATGTTTTACATATAGAATAGTGTTCCACGGATATTTCCGCCTCTCAAATTTCTCTATGTTGGAGAAATAGACATAATTAATGTGTGAGCACTATGTATTTATGATGTCATATCACACGCATTGAAGGTGTTCTGATATATTTATATCACCATAGAACTTCCTAATTTCACTGGAGGTCCCTTCCTTATGGTGAAATTTAATCTCACTTATCACTGAGCACACGATCACACTATTGTGGCAGCGCCTCGTGACCATAATACTTAATCTCTCTTTAAAGTAGATTAAATTAATATTGACTTCTGAAAAAAAAAACAGTAAATGCGCATTACATATAACACCAAATATTTCTGTGCCGTAATCGCCCTGTCTTGTTAAGTTCCCGTAGACCATATTCTACTTAGTACTAGTTCTCAACACAGACCAGTTCTCCTCACACAAATAATACCTTTGTACAAATTACCTTAAATTACACACTTACAAATCTTACATGGCGAGGCCGTAAACAGAAAACACGTGTGCTGATATGTATGAGTTTCATGAAGGACTGTCTCGCATTCTGATGGCCCATCTTTTGCCTCGTGGACGCCTTAAGCAAAAATACCCTGTTCAAGCGCTCACCCATCTCTTGGAGGCAAATGGGAATTCACCAGCGCTACCAAATTCTGTCCTTGGTGTATCGAGACATTTTAGTGCTCAAGAGCATCCGACAATCCCGTCATATTTCCCTGTACCTTAAAAACTCTCATTTACTTACATACTACCCCCCTGTGTGACTTCTGATACGCCTGCCTTGAAGACCAGATCTTCCACGCACCAAATACCACACTTACTCATTTGATAGGCTGGCTCGCCAGCTAAACACACTCACTTTATGACACATATTTTCGTAGACTATGTATATAATACGTTCCGTTTAATCTGTTTCCCTCACTGTTCTCCAGCACATATGCTGTTTTCCCAATACGTTTGGAAACTATAAATGTTTCTGCGTCACCTGCTTCCAGCCTTGCAAGTGGCTCCCTTAAATGAACGTCATCACGTTGCTCTGCCTACCTATTTCTCAGTGTCTGTAACGATGCCCTGTTGCTACTGTCCACACATGCTAACCCTACCTTCCTATGGTGTCACACCTCTACTCGACACTCTATGACCTAAAAATGTCACTTCTGACTGACAGAATGACGACTTAGACAGCTTCAAAGTGAACCCTGCCTGATCTAACTTCTGAAAAACTATATTTAAATGACGTAGATGCTCCTCAAAACTGCGTGAACTAATTACCATATCATCAATGTAAATGGTTACAAACTCTCCTGTGTCATCCCCTAATGCGATGTTTAAAGCCCTAATTAAAGCTGCTGAACTACTCTTTAACCCTTAAGGTGTTCTACAAAATTGATAAAGGTTATATTTATGACTAAAAGCTGTAAATGGTCTATCTTCGTACATAAGTGGCACTTGCCAAAAACTGGAACTCAAATCTACACAAGTGAAATACTTCTTCCCCTCAAATGTTTGCATTAATTCCTCTATTGACATAGATTTCAGCTGATCTGAACTAATTCTACTGTTAACCAAACGAGCGTCTAAACAAATACGAACAGTGCCGTCGGTCTTGGGTACCGTTATCAAAGAATTAACATATGGACTGTTCGAGTGCTCAATAATCCCATCTTCAAGCATCTGGTTAATTTGTGCCTCAACTGCACTCTGATAAGCGAAAGGTACAGGATATCTATGTCCTGTGAATACTGACCTATCAATAACGTTCAATGAATGGGTATAGCAATTGGCCATACCAATGCGATCCTCAAAAACTCTCCTATTACACAATAACACATCATAGAGCCGAACACACTGTTCATCCTCTATATTTCCCTGAAATGCAGCCTCACGTAACGAGTCCTCTAGACTTCCGTTCGTAATCACACTGCCCACAAAACATGGAGAACCCCGCTCTACGGCTGGCGATATCTCATTTAAAGTACAAATCACACCTACAATACTACCGGTACTCCTCTGAATATGGTCATTGAACGCTACTTCTACTTCAGAATCTCCCCATTTAAATTTCAAACTCCCTACATCATAACATAAGTTACCAGACACTCTACTTAGCCACTCTGAACCCAAGATAACACTGAATACTAAATTTGGAATTACAAGACAAATCTGCTTCTCTACATGATTATTAATTTTAATGTCTACTAAAACTTGCTTAGAAATTACTTTAGACCTCTTCCCAACAGCTGTGATAACAAAAGTGCTTTTAATTGGCATCTCCTCAAAATTTACTCCAGTTCCTTTCATTTTATCATAAAATGCACTACTTATGCAACTCTTCATACAACCACTATCAATTAAAACATCTGTGTACGCCTCGGACACGTTAAATTTAACTATGGGGCTCTTACTAACCACTTCCTGAATAATACCTTCATCATTTAGTTCATGTAATAATTCATTTCTTACATTTAGGTCATAGGGTTCCTGTATAATTGTATGGACAGGGCATGCTACAGACTGAGATTCTGACCTTACTTCGCAGCCTGGTTCGCGTTTAAAGAACCGCTACAGCTGGCCGTAGTACTACTAACTACTGAACTGGTCTGGTTGTTCTGGGCTGTGTTGTCATTGTTTGGCTGTATATTACTACCACTAGGCTGTCCTCTTCCTTGACCCCTATTCTGGTTGTAATTATTGTCATTATAATTTATCCCTTGATTTCCCCTGAAATCATTGTTTCTCCCTTGATTTCCCCTGTAATCATTGTTCCTCCCTTGATTTACCCTGAAATCATTGTTCCTCCCTTGATACTGATTACCATAGCCATTTCCTCTGTTCTGATTTAGCTGATTATTATTATTCCTATTTTGAGCGTTGGCCCCTTCGCCACCGTTCCCTTGAACTTCTTGATGCCTGGCTTCATTAGGTCTATTATTATTATTACCCTGGTTCCGATTGAAATTGTTCTCATAACCCCCTCTCCCTAGTGCATCAAATGTGCTTAACAAATTTTCTACTTGTGATATAGTCTTTACATTCTGGATACAAGCAGCCTCCTTGATCCTATAGGGAAACTGCCTAAGTAGCAACCTCACCACATCACTTTTCTCCTTCAAGCCATCCAGATATTTACACACTAATACCTGCCCTAAAAAGTATTCGGTCATGGTGGAGCTTCCTTTAGGGTTATATTTACCACACACTACTCCCTCACGATGCTGCGACTGAATGACCTCATTCCAGAACTTTTCACTGAATTTCATTTTAAAATCATTAATATCAGTAAACTTGTCTCTGTAGACAGCAAACCAATTCCTCGTTTCCCCCACAAACACTTGTTCTAAAATTTCAACTACCTGGCACCACTCAATACTACCATTTTCCAACCTCTCCCCAAATTTATTTTCTATAGTGTTCATGAACTCCATTGGGCACCCCTGTCGATTGCTGAACTTACCCAGTTCTACCTCCCTGTGTGTGCTATTCACAAAAACTGGCCTATTCTGACTATTTTCTTGCCTGATCCTAGCTTTTAATTTTAACTCTAATTCTGCGATTTTCTCCTCAGCCTTCCTCTCAATACTGTTTACTGTTAATTTAATGTTTCCTTCTGATTCTTCTACTTTATCATATAGCTTTGCTTGTTTCTCCTCAATCTTGCTAATGCTCTCTCTATTACTCTCTCTTAAATCATTTACTTCTGCAACTATTTGTGAGTGGACTTTCTCAATTCTACCCCTCAGCTGTTCCTTAACCTCTTTAGTTGCTACCTGAATTTTGTCAATTTCTCCCCCCAATTGCTTTTTGGCCTGCTGTGTTTCCAGTTGCACTAGTTCTTTTAAATTTTCAGACTGTGTACTGATTCTAATTTCCAACTCCTCCTGTACTTTTCCTAATTTTCTGTCTACATCTGCAATAATCTCTTTGGCCTTTTCTTCCATCACCCCCCTGATCTCACCTCTAATCAGTTCGAATTTGTCACTCATTTCCCTACTGGTTTGTTCTAATTTAGCATTTAAAGTTTCAGTACTCTCTCTATTTTCCTTACTGTTTGTTCTAATCTGGCGTTTAAAGTTTCATTACTCTCTCTATTTTCCTTACTGTTTTGTTCTAATCTGGCGTTTAAAGTTTCATTACTCTCTCTATTTTCCCTACTGTTTTGTTCTAATTTAGCATTTAAGGCATCTGCACTTTCTTTATTTTCCCTACTGTTTTGTTCTAATTTAGCGTTGTTTTGTTCCAGTTTTGCATTATTCTGTTCTAACTTTGCATTTAAGGCATCACTACTAACTTTGTTCTGATACATGAACTCGAGAAGTAAAGTCTTTAATTCTGGTTGGCCGCCTACACTCCCTGTTTCAGTATCGGGATTTACCTCCGCTACCCCGGTACTACCATCACTCGACATACTGCTCGTATCATCACTCTCCCGTTGATGACCACTACGTAACCTCATCTGTCTTTCTTTCTCATCCCCCATAATGATATACACTGATACAGACAAATAACCCCCAAAATACAGGCACAGAAATATATACCCTTCTCCTTCCACAAATGTTATTAGGTTTTCAGCCCCAAGTTGTCGGCGACAAATGTAGCGGTTATTAATGCCCCATGTTGGTAGCGACAATTGTAGCAGCTTCGCTTGCCCCTAACTGTTGGGTGAGAAATGTAACTGTTTACCTTTGCCTAAGCTATGTTGTTTTAATGGGCGCCAAGACCTCAACGCAATGTTGAAATCTAAATTTGTATTTAACAACGTCTAGCTCTGGCAGAACACATTCAAGACTCTATTCACTCAGATCGTGGTATGATTTGATCATTAACCCAACAAACAATTGTATCAGGAGAAGGAATTGGTCTATATCTAATGCTACCTACTGAAAGCAAAGATTGCATTGTAAAAGAAATGAATTTATTATATAAAACAAGTATAGCAAAATTAATAATAACAATAAGTTTAAAATTTAAATTGGAGCGTTGTGATTTTAATATTACCGATAGAAAATTACGTGAAAACGGAGTTTGATAAATTGATTTTACTCTTATTTCCAAGCTATGAAGTTACTGAAATATGAGATGTAAAACAAAGAGAAATGAGAGATTGCGTATTTCTGCGTCATTAGCGCTTACCACTGGAAATGCCCGAAGCCTTTCCCTCGTACTGGATGATGCTGTGAGCTTCCCACAGTCTCCTGGATGTCGTCATCTTCGTCGATGTTTGATGAGATTCTGGTAGATTAGATAATTCTATGGTCCGTACCTCGGACCCAAACACTCGTACAACCGCACTGGTTAAGTTTTACAAAAGTTAGTCCTCCAATCCACGGAACATCGGAGCGATTCCCGCGTACAACCGTACTCGTTAAATTCTATACAGATTGTCCTCCTTCCACGCCGCGCCGAGCGATATATGCACACGTTGGCTCCCCCACTCTTCAGCCGACTTCAGCTTGCGTGGTCCTCACTGATTGGCTGCACCCCACGCGCTATACTCCCCTTCTCTGGGTCATTACACTCGGCAGGAGGGTTCCGTCCAACAATTCGCCTTTCCTGGACGCTGCGACCCAGCCTTGCGTAATACTTCCTGACAAGATTAAGCTTGTATTTGAATTCCCCGTGACTCATCTCTCTCAAATACCCTAACTGACAAAACTCCGTAAAATTCCGTAATCAGATAATTTTCTATGATATCGTCGTTCGTAATAATTTGCTTGATAGCGTTTTCTAAGACATAGAAAACCTATCTGTATGCTTATAATTTTTATAAAATGCTCCGAAAATATCTTAATAATAATTATAATAAATTAATAATAATAATAAATTAACATGAAAAATTCTCTTGGCTGAACAATTTGCCGCGTAAATAAATATAGAATGGCTTCCTACTGACTTATGCCAGTTGCACAAAAAAACCTCGAAAAACACGTTACAATGTGGATACGTCTACAGCATAAACTATGCGGCAGTACAGAAGAAAGAAGAAATCCTGAACGAGCGAGACCAGGGGGATCCCGGTTCGATCAAGAGAGAAAGGGTGGACCCATCTCATTAAGAAGAAGCCCGTCAGAATGGTTGCTGAAACCACACGTTGATGATGGTGTTCGAATCCCGTTCCTAGGAGATTGGCGACTTCAGAAGGTGATCCAGGATGTTCCAGTACCACAGCTATAAGCAGCGGTATCCCAGAAACGTTCCGTTTCTGATGATCAACGACGGAAATCCACTTCTAGTCAACTTTACCGCAACACAAGGTAGAATCAACACCAAACCAGTATCCCATATTGTAGCATTGTAGATACATTTGAGAATAGCCGACCATTATTTTTATTGGTGCCATTTTTCAACTTTTTAGAATTTTCTTAAATTATTTTTCGACTCTATATTTTTCATCGTAATGTCATGTAGGATTTTTATTCTCGAATTTCATCGATATTTGATATTTAGGAGGCGATTTCGACGATTTAGATTTGCTAATTGAAGTTTAGAGCATTTTGCGATTTCGAATTTATTTTCGGAGATTTTATTGTTTTTCTTTCTTTTTATAAGTTAGATGGATTTTTATCGGAAAGTGTATTCCAAGAGTTCAATTATCAGTATACAGTAAAAACTCGATTAACCGTCGTCGTCGGGACCGTGGTCGTGACGGTTGCGCGGATAAACGGATAACAGAAACACTGTATTATTCCTCCAAAACATGGCCTCGATCAATTATATTATAGACAGATATCACTCTCACAGAAATGTAATATATTTCGGAGCGAAAAGAAATTAAACACGATCGTAACAGCAAATAAAACTATTTATTACATGATAAAAACATCCGTATTTTTTAATACAGTAGCTACAAATGTGGCAAATAATATACAGTAATATAAACTTTCAGGTGAAATAGTTCATGTAGCTTGAAAATAGTCATTTTCTTATGCCTCATTGATGCTCGAGCTTTCACCGCGGCAATATTTGGTATTTTTCGGAGCAGTAGTGTCTGCGTTGCATTGGCCTCTTCTTGACTTTCAAACCATTCTATACACTTGGACAGCATTGTTTCAGCCTCTGAGTGGCTAATAGTTTGGCGGGCAGGTACACTCACTTCCCACTAAAATAAAGTAAGTAAACAAAGCGAACGCGTCACTGCACCTTAAAGCACTTTGTTATTGCAGTATTATCATGCTATTACAGCAATGACGGTTAACAGAAACTGACGGTATAAAGAGTGACGGTTAAACGAAGTTTTACTGTAGTATATTTAGGAACTACAATCTTGTTAACGATCTATTTTAAGATCTGAATAGAGTTATTATGGATAACTTATTATCTGATCTGGTTATGAATATTTATTTTCGTGATTCACTAATGTGAATGAATGTATATTTATTGAAGACGAATAAGTGAAAGGAAACATAGAAATATTGTTATATGAGCAGAGGTAACTGCAATTTACGCTGTAATATTGAAGGAATGTGGAGCTAAAATAAATACTCGAGTGGAGTACAACAGCTGACAGAAGTTTGCATTAATTATGTTAATAATGAAAGAAGATAAGAGTTATGGAAAGAATAGTATTTTATTATATTACCAATTAGGAGAGTACATCGAAGGAACCAATATTTTTATTACAGTATTTTTATGAAACTTGTATTAACTGCAGAGTGAGAATTTTCGCAATATGATGTTATGTATTTTGAGAATACAATGGTTATAATAGTAAGGAAGAAACTGCGAAGCATATCTGAGAGAGATATTTTATAGTATTCCCGTATTGATGGATGATTGTATTGTATTTATGGCAATGGGCAAGGTACTGTCATTGTTTCACTACTTATGAAGAGATATCTGTAGAGACAAATTTGCGAAGTGTTAGTGGTATTTGAAGCAAGAGTTATTTATGGAAGAATATGCAGCTTTATTTTGAAAGGATTATTGGGAGTTATCGATATAGACATTACAGTTTAAAATCCTTCAAACAGTAGGACAGCTGATCTTTGTTGAAGTTGTATCTGATAGAAATTATAGGAACAACGGATCTCTGTTAAGCTGAAGTAAATTGAGATCTATTTAAATGGTTTTGAGTAGATACTGATTCAATGGTAATTATTCGACGAGAATGGAAAAGTTATTTTATTAATTATTTTTATTTAAGATGAAACACCAGTGGATGTGAAAAAACTATGTCTTTACTTAACTGTAGGGATTATAGAATCCTGAATTGTAACGATTACTGGAAAAGACTTAGCGAAGTGGAGATTTACGAGATTCTGATATAAGAAGTAGGAGAAATAATGTAAATATTTTGAAGTTTGAAATTAGCATTTTTGGCTATTTTGTAAATAATCTGTTTGAGATATTTGTTGACGAAATACATCGTAGATATTTATGTTGTATATAGAACGTGTTTAATAGGTATAAGGATTTTACGTAACATGTTTTAAAGTTTATTTGTTGTGATTTATGGTAGAGGTTTCTTATCGCTTCTAAGGAAGATTTTTACGATAATAGGAGACGGGAGTTATTTATGTATAGATTAATAAATAGTTAATGTAATGGTGAAAGCCTACGTCATGGGTAAATTCATTTATTTTGCGGGTTTAATTTAACGATACTAATTTATTTTTTGTTGTTAACTCCCGTTATCAAGGGCACAGCAGTGGTTTGCCAGAAATCAATAGTTATAACATTATTTGAGCTCGCATAAGCATTTATATTTGCGGATGAGTTTCCGAGGGAAACTCACACGTAAACCTTTTTAAATATGAAGTTATTTACGTAAATTTTCGAGGTGTTATAAAAGTAAGATTTTTTAATTATCATTTGAATGTTGTGTCGTGTATACGTGCCATTAATAAATCGACAGGCACGTGTATTACGTTTTCCTGACAGTTTTATGGAAATTTGGCATTGTCTTTTGTAGATTATTGGTAGAGGAATGTGCTATAGGGTGGAGGTTTTTCCAGGGACCTGATCCTAATCCTTACGCCTGAGATATGTTTTGATTCTCGTACTCCCGAGTAATGTTTAGAACCCTTGTGTATTGTAGTTAGTTACTATAGCATATTCAGTTAATTCCCTTGTCCCTTATCCGGAGTGTATTCGCCAGTAGCAAAACAACTCAAGTTTTTCTAGCCGGGGACTTCCAGATGATTCGATCCATTTTCTAGCTGCGGATTTTGGTGGATCATTCCAGGAATACGGGTACAGTACTGTCCCCGTTTACCCGGATAGTAGGCTGTCAGATATCCGCCCCCTCAATCGGATTGCCAACAATCAATCGCACCGGCTCAGTTACATCAATGAAAATGGCACTGACAGATACTACCGAGGTTTGAACACAGAAGTTACCAAGAAAATTATTGTGGAACACACCAAAATAGACGGGGTTTCATACTTACTTTTACTTACCTCTTAAAAATTATCTCGGGGATTGGGTTGACAACAGGATCTCTAAAGTATGCTCCCACAATAACCTTCACCATGACATTTAAAAATGAACCAGAACGGCGGCAAGAACTTTGAACTGTACAAAAGCTTTATTTCAAATAAAGGGTATGACTTTAACAAACTCAACAAAATAAATGTGGCTATCAGTAGCCCAAGTCAATCTGACTATGTCCACCTAAAGGACTTGCAAAGTTATCAAACAATATGTTAGCTCCCATGAGCTCAAAATAACGTAACATTCAATACACATTTGGATTGGATAAGGAAGTCAGGATATGACATATATAGAGCATTTGGTTTCTTTTAATAAACATCACACTTGTATTAATAGGCGCAAGGCCAGAGTATCGACCTCGCCCGCTGATAACCAGATGTCGAGCCAGCTGGTCTACTCTTCAGCCTGGCGCATGCCTGTCAAATGGGGTTCACTCGTCACGCCACACTGCGTAAGAATTCAGCTCCTTTCAAAGCTTTAAATGTCTACAAGACAACTCATATATATTGACGCAAATCTTTCAAATGCTTAACGCACATACCACTGGATTATTCTGACAATCCCTAAACTTGTTAAGTTATCATCCAAATGTTTAATAAGCATAGTTTAGAGTATGAAACACACTCTTAAATGTTTATAACAAAATCACATAAATTATTTATAACAATTAGAAATTGTTTATAATATTGTCGAAAATAATTACAAAAATTTTAAACACGCCTTTAACATTACTTTCGTTCCACATTATTGTCAAAGATATATACATTATTATTTACAATATCAACATTTAAATTATTTAAATTATTAATTTAAGAAATACATTGAACCACATGTTCATCCGGTTGTTAATTTCATAATCGTGTTAATATTATCGACCAATGAAGGTTAGTTATACATGTTAATGTCACAATCTGGTTTAATAAAGGTTGTAATAATTATAATTATTTGTGACGGTAATCTTCATTCAAAATCTTATCTCAAATTCTTTCAAAACTCTTGTTAATTATAACAGCAAATTCACTTGATTAATTTTCAACGAACTATGACAATACACTCTAGCGGAAAATACTTCGCTTACAAAATAATGCACAAACTGCATTAAAAATAGCCCAAAATTCATCATATATTAAAATATGTGGCATCAAAATCTTCCACAGACTTTACAAAAACCTCCACTAACACAATCTTTATCATCATTAATTACTGTGGGAATCTCCTTCATTTATTTAAGGGCATTATACATCAGCGACTTTCAACATGTCCGCTGCACTATCGATTATACATTCATAGTTCCACTTAAAAATTCTTATAATCATTAATTGTTTCAAAACTGTTGCCATTTAACCTTCGTGGATTTCATTCATGAATCGAATTGAAGTAAAAATTTGCCAATCACAAACAAATTTAATAGTGAATACGCTTATATACGCCTGTCTGGTCTATCAAAATTTTAAGATTAACATCTTAAAAGAATTGTAGTATATAAATACTATCATCAAACAAAGTGCGACTAACTGCAAAATAGTCGAATAGAATCCAATTAGACTGGGGAATGCAAACATCATTATATAAATCTCTAATTGAGAAAAAATTCCTAACAAAAGTTCACGAATTTAATGCATTCAATAATTCATAATTAAAGTTCATCTTTCACAAAATGGTCTATGATGCAATGATCGTTCATAACTGACGATAAATGTCTGTGTTGCAATCAATTCAAATACCGACTAGTATTTCCAAGATCGTCGACAACGTACTGGATGTTAACGCTCTAAAATCATTTAAATGTTCTTCCTTCTTGATGATGACAGAAAATTGGTCAAAGTAATTAAACTGGGGTAGAATTACTTTAATAAAGTGACACGCTGTCTGAATTTAAATCTGCCATAAAAATCATTAACTTACAGTCAAATCGAGACTACAAAAATAAGCAAATTACTGAAAAATCTAAATATCAGTCTCAACTGATCCAAAATCGTTTAACTATGCCCATGACATAACAATGTCTTAATAAATCGTCGAAAAAGGCATAACACATCAAGGTGTACTGAGAATGGGAATCTCAAACAAGAATATCGGGCAAAATACATGAGGACAAAAATATGGGAAAATGGTTGCTCAAATATTGCTAAGAAACTCAAATACAATAAACGTTCACGACTACCTTATCTGCCGATTGACGTTCCAGAGGAAAATTCCCCAAAGAAGACTGTTGATGGATCCATTTCACCAAGTTAAAGCTGAGCTCCATCCTCGAAACCAGAAACAGCACCATCGGAGAATCGAACTGCTTCTTCCTCCGGAAATTGCACTGCTTCGTGAAGACGAACGACATCCTTCCGGCAATAATCTTCTTTGTGAGTCGGGACAACCCTGACCTCTCTTGAAAAATCCCTGAAGTTCCAGTTGAAAATCGCCATGAAGTTTTTGTAGAAATTTCCGAAGAAATATTCATATTCAGAAAGTATGAAATCATTTCCATTGCTGTTTGATAGTATTCAGCCTTTAATCACGAAACATGGGTGTAGATGTTTGTTCACCACATGTTCGCTTGTGTGGAATAGCAATTAGCGAAGTTCCATGTTGCTATCTTACTCCGTTGAAATATGTCCCAATTGCATTCAGTCCTTTAGCCTTCCATCTTCTCTTCGGTAATGGTAATAGAAGAATAAACTGCCATATTAAACTGCTGTAGCGTTGTGTCACAAAAGCAATCTGAAGTCTCCCTATTTCACTAGCCGTGTCAGCCGTGGCGTAGATTCTGGCTATACAAAGTGCTTCACATGTAGCGAGAAAATCACTTTTGTCAGTCGTCTAAAATTGTCAATAACTTCCAAAATACTTCCTCGAAATTGTTCATCTTTTCTACACTCCTTACTGTAGCAATGCACAATAGAATTAGCTTATAGGCGACCGCTAACTGTTCACAGCTAATCTCGTAGAAGCGTTATAATGTGCGTTTCAACTTCACCTAGATTTACACACAGTAAACCTGCACTGCTTGCATACTCGACTCTCGTTTAATGCAGTGGATTCACCACGCGTTATAAAGACGACTCTTTCACTAATAATCTCACTCGACGTTTCACTGAAATAACTATTTGAGATCTGACGATTGAACTATCAGACGATTGATAATCTGAGAGAATGCGGAATGAGGCTCCTCTCTTCTGCGCAAGGCCTTTTATGAACTTCATGAGGGGCGTATCTATCCCTTCCATAGTGCGTTACTGCGTCATCGCTAGAAGTTCCAACTTCGTCAATACATGACGGATTTTCAAAATTCAAAAACTGAAAATAAATTTCACCAAAATTCCAGATCAATGCCTCTATTGCAAATGGATTTCCACAATTCTGCATTCCAAAAAGTAATAAAAATACCATAGTTTCAGCAATCTCCGTCTTCCTTCAGACTATCGTTCATTGGTTTGAGCCTCCCCTCCAATAGCATACTTTCTTCCTCAGCAGAATTCCACGTTTCCTGCGACTGCGTCGTACATCTTGGATCTTTCTCGAATAAATGCTGACGTCACTGAGAATCTCAGCTCAAGTAGCCTGCTGGCATAACGTCTGCGTCATCCGTGCTTACGTCATGACTACCCACGTCATAACTATGACAGCCATAACTTTCTTTATAATTTCCAATATAGCCACCGTGGTCTCTATATAATTCAATTACGGGGGCAGTACCATCCTGGCATTTGCCCGAAGACGAATTGAGAAACCACAGAAAACCACTTCGAGGATAGCTGAGGTGGGAATCGAACCCCCTCTAATCATTTGGACCACCCGAGGCTGAGTAGACCCCGTTCCAGTCCTCATACCACTTTTCAAATTTCTTGGCAGAGCCGGGACCTCAGGGGTGGCAGCTAATCACGCTGACCTCTACGCAACGGAGGCGAGTGTAAAAATATGTACAGTATATAATTACCTTGCTGCTATTAAGATTATATATTTTTATGTACATTTATGAATAGTTCACTGGAATTAAGAGTTTGCGATGATTTAACTTCGGATGTTATTGCGGTCTTTCCCGTTCGCCATATACTTGGTGATTCAGCTAAGAGGGCCACCTCAAATATCTACGTAACCGTTTAAGATATCGTCATTCTCTTTTCAAATTCTTAAATCGTATTAGGGTACTCATACAACACGGTCCATTTCGTCCCCAGCGCATACGTATTTACCGAGAAACAAGTAGCAACTTTGTTTTTAAATGGAACTATACTAATTTCTCCCACTGGAACAACTTAGAATCGAGTGACAAGTTCAGTGATGTGCTTATTTTGCAAATCCGAAGAGGACTTTTTGAGATATTAAAGATTTCCATATGTGTCGGCATTAGACAGAAAGCGAGGCTCCAGCCGCTGGAATGTGGAGTGCATTATTCTCTTGCGTGACCCACTCCTTGTTGACAAACACACATACCGAATTTATTCCATTCATAGCATACTGAGATGGGAACATTTTCAAAATGTTTGATGATTAACCGGACTCGTAAGAATTAATATCAGACGAGACGTTCGCAATAAACTAAATGGGCGAGTTTTTTTACATTTCTGATTTTAATATGTACATTAAGTCATTGTCGCAGGTCCGCTAGCACAAAAAATTCCCTACTTTATTTATCCTCTTCATTGAGGTGTTTTCAGATATTCCCGCAAGGATTCAGGACGAAGTGGAGAGGGAGAAAGGCACACGTACATAAGAAACTGGATTTTGGTTATGTACACATTACAGTATGCTTAGAATGGAATAAGGACAAGGAGTGGGTCACGCAAAAGAATCATGCACTCCACATTTGAAAACAGAATGACGATGTATTAAACGGTTCCGTAGATATTTGAGGTGGCCCTCTTAGCTGAATCACCCTGTATATACCTGGTAAAAGAAGATAACCCGCCATTCCATGCCCGGTTAGTTATGCCGTCCTTTATACCTCGATTATAGCTTATACCAATGTCGTACAACTCAATTCTGCGTTAACTACGGAGATAACTTGAGCCGAGGTATAACTCGAGTTCGTACAACTGGCCCTTAGTATTGTAAGTTATTCCTGCATTGTAGAAGCCTCATCGTGTGACTTTGGACGCATATTTCCCAGTGCTAGAGTATTGTTGATGTGAGTTGTCTTGAGTAACGGTGAAATCAGGGCAAGCACTAGTACCATAGTAAGACCATTTTTCTATCTTAGCCTATTTTCATTTTATGAAAAAATAGGCTTATGAGATCACCTTTTGTCCGTGTGTGTGTGTGTGTGTGCTATTGTGTGTGTGCTATTGTGTGTGTGATGTGTGTGTGTGTCCCTAATAACTTCTAAACGGCTCGAGCTATTTCAATGAAACTCGGTAAGGACATAGCATCATTTAGGCCGACCCCGACCGTGCCCTTCAAATTTTCCTACGTCTCACCAATCCAACATGGCGGCTGTGCTAAATATTTAACCAGCATTCAATATCTCCGAAACTATTACCGATATCACCCTGAAATCTTGTACGGTAATAAAGGGCACTACTAGAAATTCACCGATGAGACTTTCAAAAACCTGGTAACTGCTCAACCAACATGGCGGCTAAGCGAAGGTGCGACTTTTAAATAGACGTTTATCGCGATTTAACCATCCAAACACAATGAAACTTGGTGCAGCCAGTGTTTATGTACAATGCAATACAGTTGTATTTAATTTAATTCAATTGTTTACATAACCTCAAGATGGCAGCTGTGTGAAATATTTCACTGGAATTCAGTATCACCGAAACTCTAACTGATATCACCCTGAAATTGAGCACGAGATAAAGACCACTGCTGCTCGTTTATCTATGTAACTTTCAAAAACCTGTAAAGTACAAAAGGAACCTGGCGGTCAAGCGAAGTTGAAACGTTTTAACAGATATTTCTCGCAATTTAACCATCTGAGCGCAGTGAAATATGGTACATTATATGATTATACATATTGCAATGCACTGGAGTCTAATTTAGTTCAATTGCCTACATAAAATGAAGATGGCGGCCGTGCGAAATTTTAAAATTAAGTTTTTAATTCTTGTGTCGCAATCATGCGATCGAAGTGAAACTTTGCATAATAAAGCTACGCAATAATTTTCCTTTAATGGTACATAACTTTATGGCCTATACATATACTGTATATATAACAAACCAACATGGCGACCATCCAAAATATTTAGACGGTTCTCAATATCTGCGAATCTATTACAGCAATCAAACTGAAATTATGTATGTTGATAGAGGCAATTATGATATATGAAAATAGGCTTAAGTTCTTCACGGAACTACTTGTTTTTATGTTAATTGTCAAAAATTAGTACAACGTTTGGATATTGAGTGTTAAGTTAGAAATTGTTACTCCATTATCAGAATGTAGGTCATGTATCAAAAGCTATTTATTCCATAGAAAAGCGAGAGAGTTTTTAAACTGAGGCCACTTCGTGGTGTAGCGGCAAGCATTCTTGACTGTTACCCCGTAGGTCCGAGTTCGATTCCCACCTCAGCCATCCTGGAGGTGGTTGTCCGTGGTTTCTCACTTCTACTCCAGGTGAATGGTGGGATCGTTCCTAACCTAAGACCACGGCTGCCTCCTTCCCAATACTCATCTAAATTACGAATACATACACAAATACAGCCATCACAGTGACACAGGTTATCAGGCAAAATTCCACACATACCCAAGTGCACGGGGATAAATGACCAGGATGTGCAAGCCCCTCAAATGAAACAACAATAGCAAGTTTTAAATGAAAAAGACTAGTAGGATATATGAAAAAAGGCTATTTAATTCTTCACGGAACTACTGTACTTGTTTTATTTGAAGATTTTCTGCTCAATTAACATGTATGCAAGTTTCTCCCTTTTAAAGGTGTTATAACGAATAATAACGGCGTATGGCATCCGGAGAGACCTGGTTCAGATGTTGGAGGTGATGTCCGTAGGCGACTAGCATCCCGCGAGCCCGGGGATTAACTCGAAGGGATTCGAGCCCGGTGCTTGTGTCTTACCCACTTGATATTGGCGAACAATTGAAGTAAATAATATTCAAAATAAACAAAATATGTGACAACATGCTTTACACATGTTTTTATAACACGTGGAGCACAGTAATCAGAATCTCACGGATTCACTTCACTTCGACTTTCGCAAACTTTATCAATTGCTCCGGTACATCCAAACGGGTCGGCGATCCCCAAGTTGAGAGTATGGGCTGAACTTTCCCTTGTAGTTGATCAATGTGATGCTTGGGTGCGCTAGTGATTGCATCTCGGGCTGGATGGTAGTTCTCTCCGGACCCGTAAGATGTCACCCACTGTCGCGTACGAACTTCTAGCATACACTTACCAGAAGCGAACGAAAACTGATAGCAAATCGCCTGTCGTGCCAGATAAAATTAGGTCGATGCACAAGCTAGGGTTGCTGGACAGTATTGTAAGTAGGTTTGCCAAGATAATTTTGGGGCTACCTAGTTGCACGGCGAATTGTGGAGCGAGAATGTTGTGTGAGGATGTAAGCATTAGACAACATATCATAAAAAAAAGGTCATAAAATCTTGGATTCGTTTAAAAGCAAGGGGGGGGGGGGGGATGCTTAAGGTTGCCTACCTGCACCAAATGAAGTATCAGCAAGAGGGCTACTGGGTGGACGGGGTAAGAAGTGTACTGGAAAGATTAGGAATGGGTTATCTATGGGATAGGGACTTACAAAGAGAGGAAGGTAGGGTGTGTAAAAAAGAGTGTAGAAGGGTTAATGACGTAGAGTTGCAGGTGCTAAGAGAAGAGTGCACCAGTAGGAGAACCTTAACGGAGTTCTGCGAAATAAGGAACTTTATGAGCATAAAGCCTCAATGCCTAATGAAAAGAGAAATGAGAGGGATAATTTGGGGGTGTATAAGAACAAAGCGTTGAGAGAAGTAGGAAAAGAGGACATTTGCCTGTTTTGTGGGAAGGTTATGGGTGCAGCGCACCTGATCAGGGAATGCAAGGAAATTAAAATGATAAGAGCAAAGTTTGTAGACAAAGCAGATCTAAACAGAATAGAAAATGAAAATGAGTATCACACTTTAATTAAATTACTAAAAAGGGAATGGGGGAAAGCAGGTCAATTAGCAAAATATTTTAATACCATCAGGGCAATGTGGAATAAGAAAGCGTCGGACGAGATTCAGAACAAAGATGCATGTAAATTAAGCATTCAAGTACAGGAGATGGCTTCCTAAGCTATAAATCTTGTTAAAGCCTAGGAGAGCCTATCTGTATTAACTAGGTATACGATTACTACAGTACAGCCACATATTGCTGTCTGTAGATTTTTCCTGTGAGTTTGATGGGTTTTTTTTCCTTACTACAAAACTTATCAGACTCTTACAGTCAGTAAGGGCTCGATAGGGAAATAAAAGTAATTCTTTCTGTGATGTGTCTCCCATGGAGAACTGTCAAAAAATGAAGAACACTGTGTCCACATTTATGATTAAGAAAGAACTTTGTGCAGTCTCCATCAGAAAAGTTGCCCAGTGATATTGTGAATGAAGATAACTACTGCAAAGCATTATTAAGTTTTGAAATAACTAGGAAGCTATGAAATGCCGAATGAACATTTGGTTTAATTATCTAACGCCATACTGTAAATTTATGTTATCTATGTGTTTATTGTCTGTATGTCACGATATGACTCTCGGAGTTCAAGTGACAATTAACAAGTAGATTTGGTTAAATAAATAAATAATTACATGAGAGGGAAAAAAAAACAAGCTAGGGTTGCCATATTTCCAATTTTTGTGAGATTTCCCTAAATTTTCAGAATCCAGGTAACTATTTCCCGCTTTTCCCTATTCAAGTTTTTAAAAAGCACAAGTTAATTTTTTAACACCCCACATTTAATATCAATCGATATACTGTAATAACATCGTGCAACAAGAATCTATTTCAATCAGCAGGGGCTCAAATGCAAACCCGTCGAAACGACAGGACAACATTATCAGCCAGACTAATAATCAACAATGCACTATCACTTGTCAAATGGATGCCTTACAATAAACCACACACTAAAACAACAGCAATAACCACTCATCACGGAAAGCGCTGAGGCTTTTCATACGCATAATTATAAATATGCAGATCAACGCCTATAATACTGTAGGTCTTAATGCTATCTTCAATCTACTGACTATACAACCAACCCACTCATTTTTCGCATTAAGTATGACGCTGCTGCAAAACTGAAATCAAACCCAATTATTATTATTATTATAACGACAGTAGTGGCTACGCGGGCTAAAGCGCTGCGTTAGGTCAAGGGGCCAAGCTCTCTGCTGACTCGGTAGACGCGTGGGTTCGAGCCCCACCGTCGGCTGTCCTTGAAATGGTTTTCCGTGGTTTCCCCATTTTCAACACCAGGAAAATGCTGGGACAGTACCTTCTGACAGGCCACGGCCCCTTCCTTCCACATCCTTGCCCAGTTTCAATCATCTTCATCCATTCCATCTCTCATCCCGACGCGCGGGTCGCCCACGGTCGTCGACTAGAAAGACCTGCACTCGGCCTCTTAGGAGGCTACACGACAAAAAAAATATTATTATTATTATTATTATTATTATATTCCCCCTCTTAACGTTAATACTTCAACATTATTATTATTATTTTATTATTGTTACTATGAATACCGTCATAATAAGCGGGTGTGTGATTACCATCAACTAGTGTTGAAGCTACGTTCAAATACCACGAAAGATAAGAATCGTCTGCTGCGGCGAAATGAATGCGGACCTTGAGAAATCTAAAAAAAATCATTACCCGAAAGCTTCTTTCCAAAATAAAAGTCAACTCCCAAGAAATAAAATCAAAACAAACAAGTCAAACCCCAAAAATTAATATACAGAGACGGCGATGGCTGCTCCACAGCGGCCTTCAAAGCAACAAAATAAAAATCAACAAACAAATAACTAGATAAATTAAGCAAATTCAACCCCTCATTTGCTCATATCCCGGGATTAACGCACATTAAATTGAGCCGGTACCCGGCACAAGCAGTCGTTGGCTGCGTCAAATAAGAAAGAAGTATGGTAGTTTTAAATTTGCACGGATGCCATTATCATTCGATAATGATCACTCGCTCTCTGATTGATACTTGCTATGATAGTGATGCCATGAGCCGGGAATCTGGATATTCTCCTTTCTCCTGCTGAAAGTATTCTTTGTAATTTTTTTAAGAAACTCGGCATTGTATTTGATAAAAATTTAGCCACTAGGACATTCATCTTGTGAATAACCACATTTAGTTTAATAAACAGTGCGATAAAATGAATATGTCGGATTCACTTCTTTTATAGCGTACATTATATTTCCCTAAATTTTAATCCTCACGTTTATCAGTCTGTAAACACCGAAACCAATGAGGTTGGTAGGAATTATTTCGACTAGTATGTTGTGACCAGAAGAACCAACTTCTTTCAAAATTTGGGGGAATCAGGACCATGCAGAAAAAACATGGGCATTCATGATAGTAGTATAATAGTACCGTACTGATTAGTAATATTAGTTATAATTATTACGAGTTACTGGCATTAGCCTATTGTTGTAAGGACAATACAGATGATTTAATTACTAGTAATAATAATAAGCCGGCCTCGTGGTGTTGGGGTAGCACGCCTGCCTCTCACCCGGAGGCCCAGGGTTCGATTCACGGCTTCGTCAGGGATTTTAGAAACTGACGTGAGGGCTGCAACGGGGTGCACTCTGCCTAGTGAGGACAATTGAGTAGCTGTCTGACTGTGAGGCAGTGCCCCGATCACGAAAACCAAGATTGACGGCCGAGGGGACCCGATGCGCTGATCACGCGTCACCCCAATATCTGCAGGCCAAATGAGTGGGCAGTGGTCGCTTGGTAGGCCTAGGCCCTTCACGGGCAGTAGTGCCAGTTTTTTTTTTATTATAGTACCGTAATAATAATAAAATGTTAATAGCCTATAAAATTTGAAGGAGCACTTGGTGTCCAACCTTATTTGAGAAGTGTTGCGCCTCAGCTCATCCTACTTGTAACGACAATTCTCAGCTTACATTGACCTACAGTAGTTAATCTTTGAAAGAAATTGAGAACATCTTAAATGAGAAGCTTATCCACCGGCCATGGTGGCGGAGGGCGCTAACGCGCTAGCTCGTGCCTCGCTGGCATCGGGAGAGCGTGGCGTGGGTTAGAATCCCACCTCAGCCATGGTAAGTAACGGTAACTGTAACGTCGTTACTATTTTTGTCAAGTAACGGTTACTGTAACGCCGTTGCTATTTTGGCAAGCAACTGTAACTGTAACGACGTTACTATTTTGGCAAGTAACGGCAATTGTAACGCCGTTGCTATTTTGGCAAGTAACGGCAACTGTAACGCCGTTACTAGTTTTGGCAAGTAACTGTAACGCCGATATTATTGTTGACAAGTAACTGTAACGAAGTTAATTTTAGAAAGTAATCTACCCAACCCTGTATTTCAGTTTGTGAAAACTTCTTGACATTGGGTTGGGATATGAGGAAATGCTGAAAGGATATGGAAAAGTAATAAATAAGGAGATTTACACCTATTCATTGCCTATTATTCCTTTCATTTCTTCCTTGATTCCATTCTAGTGTCCGAACCGAGTCGAGCGTACATTCCACACTCAACAATATCCCAAAAGAATACATACACATCATATTTATTATTATTTTATTATTATTATTATTATTATTTTATTTTTTATTTTTTTAGTTTACCTTCCAGGCTTTTCCCACGGACTCGGCGCGGGATCCCACCTTTACCGCATCTACGGGCAGTGTCCTGGAGCTTGACATCGAGTCGGGGGATACAACTGGAGAGGCGGGACTAGCACATTATTATTATTATTTCTATTTCTTTTTCATTTTCCGTTAGGGTCTCCTAAGGATCGCGTTCCAATTTGAATTCTTCATCATTTGTTGTTCCGCTTCCTCCCCCAATACTCCTTCCTCCTTTCACAGTGTGCCTTTTCCTCTCCCTCGTTGTGTAGTGGCTAGCACTCTTGGCTGTCACCGCGAAGGCCCGGGTTGGATTCCCGGCTGTGCCAAGAAATGTAATTCTTGTCTGAGGGCTGGAACAGGGTACACTCAGCCTCGTGAGGCAAAACTAAGAAGAGAAGGATTCGATTCTCATCTCAGCTATCTTGGAAGTGGTTTTCCGCGGTCTTCCATTTCAACTTCAGGAAAATGTCGGGATGGTTCCTAACGTAAGGCCAGGGCCGCCTCCTTCCCAATCCTCATCTGAATTACGAATGCACACACTAATACAGCCATCCCAATAATACAGGTTATCAGACAAATTCCACGCACACCTAAGTACATGGGACAAATGACCACGATGTCGCAAAGTCCCTAACAACAACAAGAAGAATTATGTTGCTTCGCAGAGCCCTGAATTGAAATCGGACCTCCGGGGCGACCGCCAAGAAGGCTAGCCGCAACACCATAAGGTGGTCTTAAATATTTTAAACTCAATTCCTAAGTTAGAGTAAGAAATGTTATCGTAGGACACGTAACGCACCATTCCATACATCATTCTCCATCAGGCTAATGGTGCATTTCAACCCCTTAACTCTTCAAATCATTATCGTTCGAAAACATTTACTAACCAGACAAAATATGATTCACTGTAGGCTAATAAAAGGGCTTATAAAGTAGGCTATATTTATGAAAGCTAATGGATTGGCTTCCCAGTGCACTAAGCGAACAAAGCTGCCATGATATACACTTTGATAAACAAAATGAAATGAAAAAGGTAACCCTTTGTTGAACACCAAAAGCTGTTTTGACATATCAATGAGTACATTAATGTACATTGTACCCGTTCATAATTGACACATATTTGGATTTGTGACATAAAAGGTTAATTGACATGATATTTCATACTAGGAGGTTGGAGACTGTATCAATTGAATCACTTATTTCGAAAAGGTAACATATAGGCCTACGTAAATATAAATTTTACAGGAGGTAGAAAAAACTATGTATTCCAGTAAATACATCGCTCTTCGTAGTTTGATTGTTATAATGTGACAGTGTAGGTGTTAATGAAGGGGCCTGATAGTTTTGCACTCCGTAATATACCTCTATGTTTACACAAAGGCAATATTAACACACTGTACATGTTATGTTTTCAAACTAAACCGATAATTCTCTTTTAGAGTATCCTTCAAAGGATAAACAAGTGACAAAAAGGTTTGAGAATACACTGTTTACATGTTCTTTTCTCCAGGGTGTCCCTTTTAAACAGTAATTATAACTAAAAGTCTTCTTCTGGCGATTCAACTTGTTGTGTGGATGGTCAGTTTAGGATTTGAGACCAATATTCTTTTGCCTCTTCAGGTATGTAGTCGATCAGTTTCCTCAGGTCATCTAACTTCTCATGATTAATAGGTATTTTGTTAGAGTAGGCAGGAAAAGACATAGAATTTGGCAAACACCCTGCTTTACGTAATAGAGTGAAATTTTCAGAAACTACTCCATCTATGAAAGGGAGTGCTGTAACTTGACCAGGATTCTCTGCTGTACTGTATATCTGAATTCATTGTAGGTGCTCACTTGGAACGTTACTTTCTCATCCTTTGGTACCTTCTTCCCTGAGTTTGGTTTTAAAAGGTAACTTGTAATGCATATGTGATGGTTCCAAACCAAACGACTGGATGCGCGCTTCATTTTGTAGCCTACATGCAGGAGACGTCATATGTCACCTTCTTCAACTAAAAACGGTGTCGGAAGGGAATGACAGACTTGATGCTGAAAAAAAATCGCAATGAGACAAAAGATGCACACATTACCTTTCCGAAATAAATGATTCAATTGTGGAGTAGTCTACAAATAACGAGGAAGCACCACGGATAACAAGATCTAAGATCAAGGAAGCAGTGCATCAGCATGACAATAATGCAGCTTCTTTTATTTAAGAAACTCTGAAAGACATTTTTAATATGACTGAAAATTGCTTAATTTTATGAGGATCAATAATCAATTGATTGGTGATGATTTATTCAATTTCGATAACCTTTTAGAACAATCTCATGAACGGAACAATTTGATTGGCTGGAGGCTTGAGCATGATGTGATTGGACAAGAAGGAAGTGACTGATTCCGACTGTCATCTCGCCTAGTTGGTGAAAATTTAACGACGGATCACGTGTGGAAGTTAAGTTGACTTTACTGTGAAAATCGAGTGAACAGTACTTATTATATTTGTGCGGAACGTGTAGAACGAGTTCAGTATTGAGATGTGTATACAGTTGTACAAAATGTGCGTTTTAAACAAATGAACATGGTTTATAATATGCACATGCGTAATTTCTCGCACAGGTCCCCTGGTTATTATAATTATAGCTTGCCACGGTGGATGAGTGGTTATCGTGTCGTACTACCAATCCCAAGCTTGCAGGTTCGCTCCTGGCCATGGTAAGTGAATTTTGAAAGACGACAAAAATCTCGGCACGTATGTCATACGTTGTTGGCATGTTAATGAACACATTTGAATTCAGTAGGCCGTGTTCATAATGGCAAAATTAATCTCGGGATTTTCCGCCATCACCAAGTTCCTCCTTTCTCTACTAGAAAGCACTACAGTGTCAAGGGGCTTAGATATCTAACCTCCTTGACTTTCATAGCGCTCCCAGGAACGACAACATTTGACATGCAAGCTGCCCTCTGGGCGTCTAATAACAAAGCTTGCACCCGGCACCCGAGGCCATACGATATTTATAAAATGTTATTATTAACTTCGTCGGCTACATTCACTTAATTTGGTAAAGCAATGCGTATATACCGCTGTGGTTGTCTCCAGCTATCTGTCCCTCTTTTGTCTCCTAGCTGGTAAGTCAGTGGATCTCCTATCCAACCATGGAGGAAAGAAAGGAAGGAGATGCCTTCGCAGCGCTGCCTAGCGCAAGCTGCTGAAGCCAAACGGCTCGCCCACTTTGGTAGCAAGAAAATGGCTGTCCCTATGCTTAAAGCCGTAAACCACTCCAAGTAGTAATGGATTTTAGTGACATAAAACTGCAATAAGTCAAGATTTTTTTCTTGGATAGGCAGAATACACTCTGTACATCACGGTACTTGGCACAAATAAGCTGCGTTATCGTTTTAAAAGCCAATTTAAATATAAATATGAGAGCACCTTTGCGAGGCTAGTTTTGTAAGGAAGACGCGGCTAAACGTAATAATACGCTGAAACACTAATTAAATTGAATACAGGTGTCTGAAGATGCGAGTTATACCAAAGAAGGAACATCTTGGGAATTAATGATGCCGAACTAATTACGGTAGGCTATTTACACCAAATTGAGTTTTATGTTCTTATTGGTGTTGAGGCATTCATCAGTTTTTAGGCCTAATTTCGAGCACAGCCACTTTCACTCATTGGCCGTACACATTTTGATATTCAAGAATACGAACCTCAAAATTAATAAACAGAACAATTAAAAAAGGACGCATATTTGCACAAAAATACGGTATAACCTATACGTTTCGGTACCGTACGGTATTTTCTTTGTGGGGGCTAAAAACTTGACGATTAGCCTCGAATTTATTAATTACGTTGGCCTACCGTAATTATTGATCGACAGCCGTTTGATAATTTGGGATTTCCAGAGGAATGTTGTTGTTTTTTTTTTTTTGTTTTTTTTTTTTTTTTTTTATATATATAGGGTTGGCCTACACATGCTGAGATTAGAATTGAAGAGTTTTTTTAATAACGTATCACTACTGTTATTACGTTTCCAAAGTTGCATAACCGGAGCGCGATAAAAACCAGGGCCAAAATAAGATTTAGCCATGCACAATGCCTCATGCAAGTCACAGAACACCGAATACGAGCTAAGGTTACGCCCACTTTGGTTGCAGCGCTTGGCTTCACTCATACGAGCTCAGGGCATCTACTCTTATTCTTTCCTCCATGTATCCAACCAAGTATAGTGCGTGAAGAACTCTAACCACACGCCGTGCCAAGTGTCTTTAAGTTGGCAGCACTATGTGTGCGTGTGTGTGTATGTGTATGTAGCCTATGTACCGCGTCACAGTGCCATCTCTAGAAAGTAAATGCCTGCCATGCTGAGGATGGAAACCGTGTATATTTGACACATCGTTAACGATTACCACCATTAATGTCATTCAGAGTTATGATACCTTCGTTACAACAAGTACGCTTCGTAAAGCGTGGCGCTGCCAACTTATGCCACCCGATGCGCTGCGTGGCAAGCCCTCTCCTCTGCGGAAATAGTTTCCTCTCTCACTATATTTAGTTTGCTTGAAGACTTCCTGCCATGCATCCAGTTTAATTATTTACATTTTACATCAGTGAGTAGTCACAAATAGGATCCCCCACTTGGTGCCACACCTAACATTCCTTGCTGTTACCTCTGAAGTCAGGGTTCATTTTTTTTCCTCTGCCAAAAAATGTATTCTGGCCTAAAGGGTGGAAAGGGCCACGGTTGTCAAGAGCGCTAACGCGCTAATTCGTGCCTCGTTGGCGTTGGGAGAGCATGGGATCGATCCCACCTTCGCCCTCATGAAAACGTTGTTTTTGGTTTCCCATTTTCGCCACCAGGAAAATGCCGAAACGGTTCCTTTCAATAAGAAAATAGGTCCATGGCAAATTTCCTTCCAAAATCCCGTCCTTAACCCGTCCTGAAATTAAAATAAATGGTCATTGGCTGCATTAGCCTAATACAATTACTTTTAAGGTGAACAGGGGTAAAACCACAGTCGTCCTATAAGTGGTTTTCAGTGGTTTCCCCCTTCTACTCAAGGCAAATGTCAGGATATTTCCCAACTTAAGACCACGGTGGAATCCTTCCCAGTTTTAGCCTCAATTACAAAATATACACACATTACTACAGATACCACAGCAATACAGACAAACTCTACACATGCCCAGGTGCAAGAAACAGATGACAACGATGTCCCTAGTCCCTTGTATCATTTGAGAGGCTTGAACATCGGGGTCATTTACCCCCATGTAGCCTACTTGCGCGTGTGTAGTATATGTCTGATAACCTGTGTTATTGTGGTGTCTATATTAGTGTGTATATTTGTAACTCAGGTGAGGATTGGGAAGGAGGCGGCCGTGGTCTTAAGCTAGGAACCTTCCCGGCATTTTGCCTGGAGTAGAAGTGGGAAACCACGGTAATCCACTTCCAGGATGGTTGAGGTAGGAATCCACCTCTACTCAGTTTTGCCTCACAAGGCTGAGTGTAGCCCGTTCCAAACCTCAGCCAGAATTAAATTGGCAGAGCTGGGAATCGAACCCAGACCCCCGGAGCGACAGCCAAGAATGCTAGCTGCTACACCAGAAGGTGGATCATGATATACTGTTGTAGCATAGAAACGTCGGGTTTAGATAACAGGAGAGATCTCAGCCATGGTGCAATTGTACCCCTACCTCACAAGTTCAGGACTGATTTTTACGAGTAGGCTTACAGTATACCCCTAAATAGGTCTATACATCTTTTTCTAAAGCAATGAAAGTTCAATGTAGTCAGTCGTGACGGGGTGTCACGAGTCTGTTCTTCTCTCTTCTCCTAAGCGCGAGTGGTTGGATAAGGAGTTCCGCTGGCAACTCAAATACGAAGTCGTACTGCATATTATGATTATTCCGTCATGAACTATAATATTGAGGTGCTTGTCTCTTTAAAATGATGTAGAGTTCTGAAGAGAGAGTCCTTGCGTGCTAATTGTTAGTTCGTTCAGTTACGCCGCCCGATATATTCTATTACTTTAGAATATCACGTATAATTAAATCGAAGTCTTTGGTTCGAGGTTACCTAGCTGCACGTTACATGGCGTCTGTCTCGCTGTCATGCTGTCAGTCTGTAAGAAAAAGTTAAAGAACAGGGGTTTGGTTACATCCTACATTCAATAACGAGTTGAATAGCCTAACTATTTTAGGAATATTCTAGGGACTAAGTCTTGGTTTATTTGTTCGCATAATTATAACTTAAATAGTTTTGTTTTGTCGTTTGTTGCAACACAATAATAATAATAATAATAATAATAATAATAATAATAATAATAATAATAATAATATGGTTAGATTCAGTGCTGAATGATTTCAAAGTGAGAAAAGCAGAGGAGGCCACAGTGCTATCTGCTAATAGGGGATCATGGAGATGACTTGGTCGCAAACACAGGCTTGCAGACTAGACTGGACACTGAAAGGCAAAACAGTCTCAAATGAAAATGTACATATGTATAATAATAATAATAATAATTATTATTATTATTATTATTATTATTATTATAAGAAGAAGAAGAAGAAGAAGAAGAATTGTTAATGTACCAAGGTGCTCACAGGATTAGCAGACGAGCCAAAATGTATGTACAGTAGACTATGTGTTGTAATAAACTGAATGTTTAAAATGGTTGATTCGTAGGAAATGTTGCCAGTTTATTTTTATTTTTTATTTTTTTAGAGGGAAATCGCTAACTGTTATTATTAAGCTTACGAGGTAAATATTCCACATAATATTTGTTAGAACTTTATGATGTTCAGATCAAGATTTCAGTTAGACACCTATCTGTCTCCTGTTTTCACATATTACAGGCAATCATGGTGAATTTATCAATACTATGTACGCTTTATGGTGTATGGTTATCGTAATTGACTGCCACCCCAGAGGTCTGGGTTCCAGGAAATATAATTCTAGTTTGAGGCACCGGTACAGTATTGTTGACGAGTAAGTCACACAAGAGGTGTATATTTAGAAGACTTGAATCAGGCCAGTGGGCCACACGCCATTCTTTTCTTGTTATTTCTATTTATGGAAGATGAACGAACAGCGGAGGAAGCACGTATCTTATCGCTGTATCCTAACAAAATGAAGAATCTAACTGCCACAATATCTAAATAATAATAGTAATGTTATTGGTTTTATGCCCCTTTTAACTTCCAAGGCATTTAGAGACGCCGAGATGCCGGACTTTTGCACCAAAGGGGATCTTTAACGTGTAAGTAAATCTACTGACACGGCTCCCCGCATTTGCACACCCTCAAATGCCAGATGACTGCGCCAGGATTCTATCGTACAACATTGGGCACAGCAGTCGAGAACGTTGCCGCTGAGCCACGCAGCCAGTTACAATATCTATAGCACTTGTTAGTTTCTGCCAAATTAATCTCATAAATTTAGAACATAAACTACAAATTGCTTGTAAGAGTATCCAATGGTTACCCACATGATTCATGAAGAACACGTAGGGTATGGAACAATATATTTGGCCCGAAGTGATTCTCAACGATGAAGTAATCTTTATAAATTGAGTAAGTTTTCCGTCTGAACATTTTCAATTTTTGGCTCACGCATTGTATTTACCCGAGATGAGTTGTATAATGACCAAATGTACCCTCAGTTTAATTTCTGTCTGTTATGGGTTGGCTTCAACATTACTGGGGCGAATGTCATGAAAATTCGTGCGTAAGTAGAGGAGTCCCTAAAATAAATTTTGGCTACAAATTATGTATGTAATGAGGGGGTGTTAAGAGGAAGCCTCAAATCCCACCAGTAAGGCAACTACGCAATTCATATCCACCTCTTGACATAAAGCTGTAGGCTCAGACATAAATTCGTAGAACGTACATGGAGACGGCTGCAAATCACTCATCACACCCGCGATAAGACGAGGCATGTAAGTGTCACAATCAAAAATATCGGACCGTGGAGTGCGTCGATACGCACACTACCTAAGCTACAAACGCTACATCGAATTGGCAGGTGAAAAGCTAAAGGAAGTAGGAGACTGTTGTTACTTAGGAAGCAAAACAACCAGTGGTGGATGAAGCAAAGAGGATATAAATGATGATGATGATAATTGTTGTTTTAAGGGGCCTAACATCTAGGTTATCGGCCCAGGATATAAATAGTAGGTTAGCACAGGCAAGGAGAGCATTTCTACAGAAAAGGAATCTGTTGACATCGAATACAGATTTAGGTATAAGGAAGTAATTTTTGAAAGCCTCTGTCTGATGCATGGCACTCTATGAAAGTGGTATTGGACTGTTGTAGCTGCAGAAAAGAGGAGAATAGAAGCGTTTGAAATGTGGTGTTACAAGAGAATGATGAAGATCAGATGGGTAGATAGGGTTACAAATGAAGAGGTATTAAGACGAGTGGGAGAGGAGAGATGTTTCTGGCGACTGCTAATGAAGAGAAGAGATAGATTGGTAGGACTCCTACTAAGACACCCAGCAATACCAAACTTAGTTATGGAAGGAGGGGTTGAGGATAAGAACTGTAGGAGTAGACCAAGGTTAGAATATGTTTAAATGTTTGCCTCGGATTTAGAGTGTGGTAGCTATGTAGAGATGAAACGATTAGCTCAGGACAGGGAAGCATGGAGTGCTGCATCAAACCAGTCAAAAGACTGAAGGCTCAAAAACAACACATAAGCTCTGTCTCCGGCCAGAAGCAGGGATGTTTGATTCTCTTCACAGCTATTTATTGTTGTTTCACCCTAACTCCACTGGATGCATCTCGTCATAGGAATGCTAACAATGATGTCTTGATATGGATTCCAATGATAGTAAGTACCGGTACTTTATTCTTCATGTAACATCAAGCTAGTGCAATTTACTCCACTGTCTGCGATTTAGAGGGCGAGGTTGTCCTCCATTTCTCTGTAATAAATATTTCCTACTTTTCTTCAGTGACGGGGATATGACCTAGTAGTTGTCCTCATAAATTGCCTTCCTTTACACTATGAACCCGTCAACGACAAGTACAGTATATGGTGGGAAGGGCCCTAGGCCAATAGCGTAACATTATCAGTCTCTATGCCCAGACCATTAGCAAATTACCACATAAGATGAGGCATGAGGAGTTTCATGGACGGCTGTAAAGCTCGTTGAATGTCATGAGAAAGTGCACGCTACCTTGCTGCCCCGGAACCACATGGTTCCCCCTGTGTCTCACGTGCTCTATTCTTGGCACGCTATTATTACACGCTCAGCCCGTGCGGGAGTTAATGACCCAAAAACTACAAACGCACTTTAATGGAGCTCCATACTCTTTAATAAAAATAGCGCTTCGGGGAAGACCTGATCGGCAGCTGGAAATAACAATTGACCGGGCCGACATCTCATAGTCGGCCCAGGAAGTGTGTAATTGTGGCGAGCCTCTCATTCCTTGATTACAAGAGAGACCATATACAGCGTATCTCATCTTCATACTTACCTCTTGACCACTCCCAACATTGCTTTCTTCCTGCCCAAGGTTCCAGATAACATGGAAGGTGGCCAGAGAATATCATGGCCATGCACCTACTTTCAGCTACCATTTACAGTGAATAACACTGTAAAGCATTCATTATTTCGGCAACATAATTGTAATTTTGCAGGGAACTTGCAGTAGGAATGGAATATTCAGGCAATTGTTCAGCATACCCAAGTTACAAAATTTTGGAGTGAGATTGTGACCTAAAATGTTAGGGTGTTGGAGCAATTGTGCATCATAACCTAGTAACAACAGTTGGAGTACGATTGTGACGTAATAAGTAGCAAGTAATCATCATAACGTAATAACAGTTTGGAATGGGATGGTGGACTAGTAGGTTAGAATTTAGGAGCATCATAACCTAATAAAAAAGTTGGAGTAGGATGGTGACCTAATAGGTTAGGATGTTGGAGCAACTGTACACCATAACCTAGTAACAACACTTTGGAGTGGGATTGTGAACTAATAGGTTAGGAATTTGCAACAATAATTGACCATTACTTAGTAATAATACTTTGGTATGAGGACTGTGACCTAATAGGGCAGGATGTTGGCGCAGCACACCATAAACTACTAACAGCACATTGGAGTGGGAATGTGAACTAATAGGTTAGGAATGTGCAACATTAATTCACCATTACTTAGTAATAATACTTTGATCTGTGGACTGTGACCTAATAGGGTAGGATGTTGGAGCAGCACACCTTAACCTAGTAACAACACTTTGGAGTGGGATTGTGAACTAATCGGTTAGGAATTTGCAACAATAATTTACCATTACTTAGTAATAATACGTTGGTGTGTGGACTGTGACCTAATAGGGTAGGATGTTGGAGCAGCACACCTTAACCTAGTAACAACACTTTGGAGTGGGATTGTGAACTAATCGGTTAGGAATTTGCAACAATAATTTACCATTACTTAGTAATAATACGTTGGTGTGTGGACTGTGACCTAATAGGGTAGGATGTGGAGCAGCACACCATAACCTAGTAACAACACTTTGGAGTGGGATTGTGAACTAATAGGTTAGGAATTTGCAACAATAATTCACCATTACTTAGTAATAATACCTTGGTATGTGGACTGTGACCTAATAGCAATTATTCATTTGTACCCAATAACACAATCTTGGAATGCAGGTAGTGACCAAATGGAGTGGATCATTGACACGATCAGTTTACGATCAACAATTTTATTTTTGGTGTTGCAACATTCTCAATGTGAGCCATTTTATCATATACAATTACGAATATCACCCATGATAGAGTATTCACGTATTTCTTCAACTGCGTGTCATTGAAGTACACAAAATGGTTATGTAAAAAAATCTTAACCTACTTCCATTGTACTCGATGAAATAATAAGCTGACAATGATATGATTATCACTAGAATGGAATTTGTATGGGTAAATGAAAGACTCGTGATTATATATGGTGATTTAAGTATTTACATTGTTCCAATTTGTTTGAGCTTCGAATGCGTTACATGATCATGATAAATTCTTAACTCACTCAATGAATGGGTCCATTTCAATAAGTATGATCGGACACTGATTAATAATGACTTCTTCAAATACAGTCATTGAAGTAAAATATCAGTCGAATATAGTTATTTATAATTACACAATACGAGATTAACTTGATCACGCACTAAGGTGAGAGCAGGCGTGATTGTGTGACGTTGCGGTTGTTGACGACGCGCTCGAGGTTGTCGCTTAAGCTGCGGTTGCAGCTACTTCAATACATGACGTTGGTGTAAGGTTCAGATGTCGTTTAGAAGCACTTGCGGTGCACAATGCCAGGGCCGGACTCATCGTATTCCTGCTTGGAGATCCACATCTGCTGGAAGGTGGACAGGGAGGCCAAGATGGAGCCACCGATCCATACGGAGTACTTCCTCTCAGGGGGAGCGATGATCTTGATCTTGATGGTTGAAGGAGCCAGGGCGGTGATTTCCTTCTGCATCCTGTCAGCAATACCGGGGTACATGGTGGTGCCACCGGACAAGACAGTGTTGGCGTACAGGTCCTTACGGATGTCCACGTCGCACTTCATGATGGAGTTGTAGACGGTCTCATGGATACCGGAGGATTCCATACCCAGGAAGGAAGGCTGGAAAAGAGCCTCAGGGCAGCGGAAACGCTCGTTGCCAATGGTGATCACCTGACCATCAGGCAACTCATAGGACTTCTCCAAGGAGGTGGAAGCAGCAGCTGTGGCCATTTCCTGCTCGAAGTCCAGGGCGACGTAGCACAACTTCTCCTTGATGTCACGGACGATTTCTCGCTCAGCCGTGGTGGTGAAGCTGTAGCCGCGCTCAGTGAGGATCTTCATCAGGTAGTCGGTCAAGTCACGGCCAGCCAGATCCAGACGGAGGATAGCATGAGGCAAAGCGTAACCTTCATAGATGGGGACGGTGTGAGACACACCATCTCCAGAGTCCAGCACAATACCAGTGGTACGACCGGAAGCGTACAGGGACAGCACAGCCTGGATGGCGACGTACATGGCGGGGCAGTTGAAGGTCTCAAACATGATCTGAGTCATCTTCTCACGGTTAGCCTTGGGGTTCAGGGGAGCCTCAGTCAGCAGGATGGGGTGTTCCTCAGGGGCCACTCGCAGCTCATTGTAGAAGGTGTGATGCCAGATCTTCTCCATGTCGTCCCAGTTGGTGATGATTCCATGTTCAATGGGGTACTTCAGGGTGAGGATACCTCTCTTGGATTGAGCTTCATCACCCACGTAGCTGTCCTTCTGACCCATACCCACCATCACACCTTGATGGCGGGGTCGGCCGACGATGGATGGGAACACGGCGCGAGGAGCGTCGTCTCCGGCGAAGCCGGCCTTGCACATGCCGGAGCCATTGTCAACTACCAGCGCAGCTACGTCGTCGTCACACATGTTGGATAGATTGTTTGATTACGGCTTGGCACACCGGCGTGCTTCTGATCTGAGTCCTGGCAGCGACTGAACTAGGGAAGTGGCGGACTGCTATCTATAGTCTCGCCTAGTGGCGCTGCCGTCGCTCTGCACTGCCTTCTGGGAAGCCAAAAATATCAGCACCCATACAAGGGTATCCCCGATCCGTCCGTGACGTGACGCCTCTCTCCCCGTCCCCTCCCCGCATAGCCATGTAGGGCCGACAGTGCATCCCAACAAACTGCACGTTTGCCAGATTTCCATTCTAAAACGTCGCCTCATCGCACTGGAATACTGTGAGGCTACTTCCGTATCTAAGTCATTTACATTCAGAAACTTATGTAAAATGTGACCTTAGCTCTCTTCTGAATAACATTAAAGTTGCATTATGATGAAGATGGGCAGGTAGACCGACAGATAGATAAACGAGTATACAAACTGATTGATGGATTGTTTGATTGACTGATTGATTGATTTAATTGAGTGATTCATTCATTCGTTTTCGACATCAATCAATCCTACTTTCAGTATCAGGGATAAGACTTGACATGGTATGAAGTAGTAATATTACCTCAAAATATATGCCGTACTACTATGGAAGATAATTTTCGTGGATGATATGAGTGATCAAAAATCAATATTCAAAACCTCAGGAAATCTAGAGATCCCGATGCAATCCCAAATGGTACCTGCATTGTCCAGAAACAATAATTACATACGCACCGACCTAGATATGATTCTCAAGGACAACTAGGGAAGGGGAGAGATTGTGATACATCGATTCACTGAATTGCTGTTTAAAGAGACTAAAATAATTCAAGGATTTATATATAAATTATATATATCAGTGAGAAGCTCATTATCGAGTGACAACGCTGCAGTCACCGCTATTTCTTACAGTTATTATCTGTGAGCAAAATTCGAGTAATTTGCTTCAATGGCATTACCTCAATGATCTAGTAGTCGAAATACTTCGGATGGTTCTCTCTATTAAGTCTCGAAGCACCTTTCTTATTTTGAATATCACAAATACTCAAGGACACGCACAAAAGACAGCCACTCATGACTGTAATTTGTTGCCTTGGTAACCATATAAGAGGCCTAGATGACTATAACTTGTTGCCTTGGTAACCATATGAGGCCTAGATGACTACAGTATATATGGTTGCCTTGGTAACCATACATGAGGCCTAGATAACTATATGGTGTTGCCTTCGTAACCATATATGAGGCCTAGATGGCTATATGTTGTTGCCTTGGTAACTAAATATGAGGCCTAGATGACTAAACTTGTTGCCTTGGTAACCATATAAGTAATTTCCCAGCATTATTACCATAAGTCGCCTCCGTAGCGTAGCGGTCAGCATGGTTAGCTGCCGCCCCGGAGGTCCTGGGTTCGATTCCCGGCTCTGCCACGAAATTTGAAAAGTGGTATGAGGACTGGAACGGGGTCTACTCAGCCTCGGGTGGTCCAAATGAGTAGAGGAGGTTCGATTCCCATCTCAGCCATCCTCGAAGTGGTTTTCCGTGGTTTCACACTTCGTCTTCGGGCAAATGCCGGGATGGTACCTACTGTAAGGCAACGGCCGCCTCCTTCCCTCTTCCTCGCCTATCCATCCCAATCTTCCATCCCTTCCCATCCCTCACGAGGCCTCTGTTCGCTTTGCAGGTGAGGCCGCCTGGGCGAAGTGCTGATCACACCTCCCCAGTTGTATCCATCCCGACCAGATGTTCCAAGCTCCAGGCGGTAGTGGTGAGTTCCCTCGCTGAGTCCGTGGGAACCACCAACCTAGAGGGTAAATTGACTAAATAAAAAAAATTATTACCATAATATTGAAAGGAATCGTAGCATTCATTTCCATGTCCGGCCTCGTGACGAAATGACTTTGGCCCGATGGGTCCCAGCTTCGATTCCCGGCCAGGCCATGGGGTATTTTAATCTCCTGGGATTAATCAGTGACTGGGTGTATGTGACGTCTGCATCATCATTTCATCCTCATTAGGACGCGCAGGTCGCCCACGGGTGTCGACTAGAAAGACTTGTACTCGGCCTCCCAGGAGGACACACGGTGGAGTAGTAGGAGCATGCTGAACTGCTGTGCCCAAGATAGCGGGTTCAAACCCGGCCGAAGTCGTCGGATTTTTTAAGAGCGTTAAAATCCTTCAGTATGCCTTCCTTCGGAGGGGAAGTAAAGCTGGCGGTCCCATGTCATAGATTTATGACATATAAAAGATCCCTCCACAGACTAAACTTGTGTGAAGCTAAATTTCTAGGTTAGATATTGTTGGAACGCTCAATCAAAGCTCCAACGTTCACTACTAGTTATCAGTGACATCTGGTAGCGAAAGTTGGAACTACATGAAATTGGACGGAACTTGCAGCTCACCCCATGGGTGTCCGCTTGAAGCAGCTACGGCCTCTGGCGAGCCGAACATGTCCTCGGGCACTCCCGGCACTAAAAGCCATACGATAAATAAATAAATAAATAAATAAATAAATAAATCTAAAAAAAAACTGTTAAATGAAATTTAGAGTATATGTCCAAGTTCTACTGAACGATAAAACATGGATGTTCCATTCGTTGGTCTTAGTAGGGGATAGGGGCACAATGTCATCAGCTCCGTGTACTTGTGTTTGCATGGAATTTGTCGGATAAGTTGTGTTATGGTGGTGACTGTAGAAGTGTGATTTTATGGTCTAAGAATTGGGTAGCTATCCGTCATTTGTCTCGAGTGAGACAGGAATATACCAGGAAAGTTTCATGCTCAGAATGGCCAATGTCACCGCTGGAGTACGAGCCTTGAACCTCCAGAATTCCAACCCCCCCATTCTAGTCGTGGAGCTTGACCTAAATATGCAGGAGGGTATAACCTCGGATTTTTAAGTCTATATTACTAGATTACTGAAGCAATCATCTCGACGAGAATCTTGAACCATTGCAGGTAGAGTTATTTGGTTACCCTGCTTCCGGGTACTAAACTTTAAACCACCGTGATACACAGTACAGGCAAGTGCAGTTGCAGCCCGGATACTATCGCCGGCATTGCCATGGAGATTTTAATTCTGGGATGTGCTTAGCCTCACGAGGATAACAAAGAGTAAGTGAATTTGAATCCACCTCAGCCATTCTATGAGTGGTTTTATGTGGTTCCCAGGAAAACCACGCGATGGTTCCTTCTTTCCTAATTATATCCTCAATCCCAAGAACACAGACACATACTATCTCAGATTCCACATTCATACCCAAGTAGGCCTTCACGGCGATACTATCGTTGTGTCTAGACCCTAAATAGAATTACTGCTAAAATGTTACTCCCTAAAATTGTAGTCTCATTCCACCAATAATTTCTTTGAACAAATGCATTGGTACCAAATTCTTTTTTTCCCTGACATTTAAAGAAAAATTGCACAACATTTTAGACTGCTTCGCTCTATAATTCAGTTCAATTCAAGGAAGGAAGGAAGTTTACAGTTTAACGTGACTGCTAATCACTCAATCATGAACCACGGGACCTCCTTTCTACGAGGAATCCGAACCACAGGACATGGTATTTCACTTCG
Source organism: Meconema thalassinum (assembly GCA_946902985.2). Classification (NCBI taxonomy): domain Eukaryota; kingdom Metazoa; phylum Arthropoda; class Insecta; order Orthoptera; family Tettigoniidae; genus Meconema; species Meconema thalassinum. The sequence continues at coordinate 466,818,339 of OX336389.2, read as the reverse complement.
CAAATCTAACAAGCACTGGCCGGGAATCGAACCCGGTCCGCCTTGGCGAGAGGCAATCAGCTTGACCACTGCACCACCACGCCCAAGTTCAATTCAGTTGAAGATTTATTTATTCTTCTTCAGTCAGATGACCTAGATGTTATATCCCTTAAAACAACAACAACAACAACAACAACAACAACAACCAACACCATCATTTATTAGTTCATGTATTACCCTTTCACGAATTGATTGCCGGCGGTCGAGATGGGAACTATTCTCTGTTGACTTGTGTCACACGTCACTCTGCTTCGTTGACTGGTACAGTTGCGCGAGTAGGATATGACTCAGCTACAGTAGCTGTCCGTGGTGACATTACGCTAATCTGCGCTTCTAAGACAGGTAGCGCACGCAATTCTGCTTGACTTATGTGAAACTTGCACTGTGTCATCACACTGTCCTTCTCCTTACCCCACGGGGCTCCTGCTACAATAATCAACAATAGGTGGCGCAGCCAGGCTCAGCGGCAATCAAATGTTAAACGGGTAATATGGCTAGAGTGCGCTTAATGAACCAAGGTTTCGAGTTAGTTGGGTTGTAACAAATATAGTTGTTGTTGTTGATTCATTTAGGGCTTTGAGACATCATGGTCATGTAACTCCGTGTACTTGGAGGTGTGTGGAATTTGTCAGATAACCTGTGTTATTGAGATGGCTGTGTTAGAGTGTGTATTTGTAATTCAGATGAGTATTGGGAAGGAAGCGGCAGTGGCCTTAGCTTAGGATTCATCCCGGCATTTGCCTGGAGTAGAAGTGGGAAACCATGGAAAACTACTTCCAGGATGTCTGAGGTAGGAATCGAACCCGTCTCTTCACAGTTTTGCCTTACGAGGTTGAGTGTACCCCGTTCCAGCCGTCAGACCAGAATTACATTCCTTGGTAGAGCTGGGAATCAAACCCGGGCCTCCGCGGTGACAGCCAAGAGTGCTAGCCACTACGCAATGAGACGGTGTAACAGATATAAATATAGAGGTAGGCTATACATTTCTGTAAATACTAGGCTAAATCTAAATACAAGTAAATGTAACTTTATTTAAGACTTCAGATAAGATTTCCTTATTAACTAATCTTGAGATGGTTTTGAAGCTGCAGATAAGTTATTAGTTGCACGTTTCATGCTGCGAGGAAACCAACTCGTAGTGTAGCGGCTGGGAGTGGCTAGCCCTGATTTCCTACTTCTACTCCAGGCAAATGCAGGGATGGTTCCTAACTCAAGGCCACGGCTGCCTCCTTCCCACTCCTCACCCGAATTACAAATACACATACTAATACATCAATCACAATGCCACAGGTTATCAGACAAAATTCCACGCACTCCTAAGTAAACGGGGCTAAATGACTACGATGTCCAAGTCCCTGAAATAAAGAAAAACAACAATGTCGTGAGGAATAAGTAAACATCAGAAAATTAGAGCTGGGTTCGGTTCCTCCCTCAGTCATCCTGGGAGTGGTTTTCCGTGGTTTCCCGCTTCTACTCCAGGTAAATGCTGGGATGGTTCCTAACTCAAGGCCAGGGCCGCCTCCTTCCAAATCCTCAACTGAATTACAAATACACATACTAATACATCAATCACAATAACACAGATTATCAGACAACATTTCATGCACACCAAGTACACGGGGCTAAATGACTACGATGTCCAAGCCCCTCAAATAAACAACTATGTCGTTAGGAATAAGTAAACATCTGAAAATTAGAGCTGGGTTCGATTCCTCCCTCAGTCATCCTGGGAGTGGTTTTCCGTGGTTTCCCACTTCTACTCCAGGTAAATGCCGGGATGGTTCCTAACTCAAGGCCAGGGCCGCCTCCTTCCAAATCCTCAACTAAATTACAAATACACATACTAATACATCAATCACAATAACACAGATTATCAGACAGCATTTCGTGCACACCAAGTACACGGGGCTAATTGACTAAGATGGCCAAGCCCCTCAAATAGACAACAAAAACAACAATGTCTTTAGGAATAACTAAACATCATAAAATGAGATAATGTTGCGATGATATTTTATGATTTGAGGGTAAATATTTTTGGTTGGTTTGTCGTAACTTTCAGTATGTTCGCGGAGATGTTAAAAACAACCTTTTCAATTTGGAGTATTAACGTTTTAATTTACTGTATAACTAATATCTGGTTTTAATATGTCGAAACCATATTATCGCCAATCCAAATAAAAAAAACTCTCACTTTAAAGTTGCACTTCTACTTTTCAGGAATTGCTTCTACTCGTACAAAATAAAGTGTAATAACTATATTTTTAACATAATTGTTTCCCAAGTTATTTACCGAAATATATTTTGGGCTTTATTAATGCTGAAGAAACTTTCCAATACAGCACCTTCAATTCCTCTTCCCCAGATAATACATCTCATTTAATAATTAATGTACATAAAAAACAATTAAAGGTAACTTTATTTATGAGTCCCATCAATCACTCCTAGGAACAGGCTGGACTCCGAAGCTCCACATGCCAGTGGTTCGAAGTTTGAATCCCGACTCCTATAACGGCGAGTTTTACCCCAGACCTCTTCACAGTCACTCCAGTCATACACCGTCTTTTAAGTGACGGGGCACTTTTCCCAAACCAAACTTAAAATAATTCCTCCATCACACAGCAATATAGGCGTCATAACATGGCAGGCATGTACACATTCACGGGCTAGCAACCACCCCTCAAATATTGTATGCAGCTACAACTTCCCTGTGTTTATTTGTTTGTAGGCTATAATGTTGTGCAACTTTTGGTTTATTCATCCCATGATTAAGCAGAAAAAATGTTCCAGCTTGAGATTATCACTCACATACGCTAAGAGTAAGTGAAGCTTTGGAAGCAGAGAGAAGGAGATACATAGTGGTATAGGAACATTGAAGTAAGACAACATGGTAGTTTTTCGCGCTATAAACCTCGCGATCCTAAGACTTTTTTTCGTGGAACTTGAGGCAATGAACGTGACATGTCACCTCGAAACCCTAAACAGGATTTACCAGGTATTGAACCCTGCCCATCTTAATGAGAGGCAAGCAGTTTGACCACTGCCCAATCACGGCCCCTAGGAACATAGGGTCGTGCCAGAAAATACTGATACTACAGGTAAGAAAGTTACCTTGAAAAACACTGATGGTATTCGTTTATAGACTACTAATCTTAAAGAAAAATCTGGTATTGGTCAGTAGGATACAGCGCCATTCTTAAAACACTGCTGGTTTAGGTCAGTAGGTTACAGAGCTATTCTTATAAACACTGTTGGTATAGGTCAGTAGGCTACAGAGTTATTCTTAAAAACACTGCAGGTATAGGTCAGTAGGCTACAGAGCCCTTCTTAAAACACTGCTGGTATAGGTCAGTAGGCTACAGAGCCATTCTTAAAAATACTGCTGGGATAGGTCGGTAGGCTACAGAGCCATTCTTAAAAACACTGCTGGGATAGGTCAGTAGGCTACAGAGCCATTCTTAAAAACACTGCTGGTATAGGTCAGTAGGCTACAGAGCCATTCTTAAAACATTGCTGGTATAGGTCAGTAGGCCACAGAGCCATTCTTAAAAACACTGCTGGGATAGGTCAGTAGGCTACAGAGCCATTCTTAAACCACTGCTGGGATTGGTCAGTAGGTTACAGAGCCATTCTTAAAACACTGCTGGTATAGGTCAGTAGGTTACAGAGCCATTCTTAAAACACTGCTGGTATAGTACAGTAGGTTACAGAGTCATTCTTATAACACTGCTGTTATAGGTCAGTAGGTTAGAGAGCCATTCTTAAAACACTGCTGGTATAGGTCAGTAGGCTACAGAGCCATTATTAAATCACTGCGGGTATAGGTCAGGAGGCTACAGAGCCATTCCTAAAACACTGCTGTATTAGGTTAGTAGGTTACACAGCTATTCTTAAAATATTGCTGGTATAGGTCAGTAGGCTACAGAGCCATTCTTAAAACACTGCTGATATAGGTCAGTAGGCTACATGGCAATTCTTAAAACACTGCTGGTATAGGTCAGTAGGCTACAGAGCCATTCTTAAGACAGTACTGGTATTGGTCAGTAGGTTCCAGAGCCATTATTTAAAACACTGCTGGGATAGGTCAGTAGGCTACAGAGCCATTCTTAAAACACTGCTGGTATAGGTCAGTAGGTTACAGAGCCATTCTTAAGACACTGCTGGTATAGGTCAGTAGGTTAAAGAGCCATTCTTAAAACACTGCTGGTCTAGGTCAGTAGGATATAGAGCCATTCTTAAAACACTGCTGGTATAGGTCAGTAGGTTACAGAGCCATTCTTAAGACACTGCTGGTATTGGCCAGTAGGTTACAGAGCCATTCTTAAAACACTGCTGGTATCGGTCCGTAGGCTACAGAACCGTTCTTAAAACACTGCTGGTATAAGTCAGTAGGTTACAGAGCCATTCTTAAAACACTGCTGGTATAAGTCAGTAGGTTACAGAGCCATTGATAAAACACTGCTGGTATATGTCAGTAGGTTTCAGAGCCATTCTTAAAACACTGCTGGTATAGTTCAGTAGGTTACAGAGCCATTCTTAAAACACTGCTGGTATAGTTCAGTAGGTTACAGAGCCATTATTAAAACACTGCTGGTATAGGTCAGTAGGTTACAGAGCCATTCTTAAGACACTGCTGGTATTGGCCAGTAGGTTACAGAGCCATTCTTAAAACACTGCTGGTATAGGTCAGTAGGTTACAGAGCCATTCTTAAAACACTGCTGATATAGGTCAGTAGGCTACAAGTCCATTCTTAAAAACACTGCTGGGATAGGTCAGTAGGCTACAGAGCCATTCTTAAACCACTGCTGGTATTGGTCAGTAGGTTACAGAGCCATTTTTAAAACACTGCTGGTATAAGTCAGTAGGTTACAGAGCCATTGATAAAACACTGCTGGTATATGTCAGTAGGTTTCAGAGCCATTCTTAAAACACTGCTGGTATAGTTCAGTAGGTTACAGAGCCATTATTAAAACACTGCTGGTATAGGTCAGTAGGTTACAGAGCCATTCTTAAGACACTGCTGGTATTGGCCAGTAGGTTACAGAGCCATTCTTAAAACACTGCTGGTATCGGTCCGTAGGCTACAGAACCGTTCTTAAAACACTGCTGGTATAGGTCAGAAGGTTGCAGAGCAATTCTTAAAACACTGCTAGTATAGGTCAGTAGGTTACAGAGCCATTCTTAAAACACTGCTGGTATCGGTCCGTAGGCTAGAAAACCGTTCTTAAAACACTGCTGGTATAGGTCAGAAGGTTGCAGAGCAATTCTTAAAACACTGCTAGTATAGGTCGGTAGGTTACAGAGCCATTCTTAAAACACTGATGGTATAGGTCCGTAGGTTACAGAGCCATTCTAAAAACACTGCTGGTATAGGTCAGTAGGTTACAGAGCCACTCTTAAAACACTGCAGGTATAGGTCAGTAGGTTTTAGAGCCATTCTTAAAACATTGCTGGTATAGGTCAGTAGGCTACAGAGCCATTCTTAGAATTCTGCTGGTATAGGTCAGTAGGCTACAGAGCCATTCTTAAAAAACTGCTGGTATAGGTCAGTGGGTTACAGAGCCATTCTTAAAACATTGCTGGTATAGGTCAGTAGGTTACAGAGCCATTCTTAAAATACTGCTGGTATAGGACAGTATGTTACAGGACCATTCTTAAAACACTGCTGGTATAGGTCAGTAGGTTACAGAGCCATTCTTAAAACACTGCAGGTATAGGTCAGTGGGTTACAGAGCCATTCTTAAAACATTGCTGGGGGGCGTGGTGGCTCAGCGGTCTAGCTGTATGCCTCTCACCAAGGTGGTCCGGGTTCGATTCCCGGTCAATGCATGTGAGATTTTCGAAGTGAAATGCCATGCCCTGTGGTTCGGATTCCACGTAAAAAGGAGGTCCCGTGGCTCATGATCTCAAGATTAACGGTCACGTTAATCTACAAGCTTCCTTCCTTTTCCTTTTAAAACATTGCTGGTATAGCTCAGTAGGTTACAGAGCCATTCTTAAAACACTGCTGTTATAGGTCAGTAGGCTACAGAGCCATTCTTAAAACACTGCTGGTATAGGTCAGTAGGTTACAGAGCCATTCTAAAACACAGCTGGTATAGGTCAATAGGTTACAGAGCCATTCTTAAAACACTGCTGGTATAGGTCAGTAGGTTACAGAGCCATTCTTAAAACACTGCTGGTATAGGTCGGTAGGCTATAGAGCCATTCTTAAAAACACTGATGGTATTTTTATGAGATATGAGTGGTAGAGAGACGATGCTTTCTATTAAGTAGTGGAACAAATTTTATATAAAATCGAAGGCTTAAATAATTCTAATTTTCGAAATTAATTTCGGATTATTGGATTACAGAATTGCTCTGATTCCAAGAAAGGCAAGCATTGTGAATTAATAAGGGAGTGTTTTATGTAAACGACATGTAAATATTATTTATTCCAAGAATATGTTCTATCGGCTTTCACGACCAAGTATGATAACACCAGCTAATCGTCTAGACACTGATGCCGTGTATGTTGCGGGCTTTCGCCCCGGTGAACCTAATTGGGCTCATCAGCAGGATTTTAGGTAAGGTGTTCTAAGAGCTACTTGATGAACTCAATTTGCTACACCAAGACGAATGCCTGCATCGTACACGGCATATCCTTGGACGATTTACTGTTTTTGTTCTAAAAATGCAACTTTTACACTACAATTACAAATATATACAACGCGGAACTAAGAATGATGAATGCAGGCACAGTCATGGAAATTTACTATTTTATGTACGCATTGTTATCTTGCATTGTAAACTCGACGGGGATGCGTACTTCACCGTCCCAGTCCATAGCACCGGAGAGACGATACATGATGTGCACAGTAGATGTTCTAACTTCCGTGGAAGGAATTTCCTCTTTCTAGCTTCGTCTGCATAATATATGGCGGCTGGCTGCGTGTCTCAGGGGTAGCGTTCTCGCTTGCTGGGCCCGAGGTTGCAGGTTCGTATCCTGGCGCAGTCAGCTGGCATTTGAGGGTGCGCAAATGCGAGGGAGCCGTGTCCGTAGATTTACTGGCACGTTAAAGATCCCCTTCGGGGCAAAATTCCGGCACCCCGGCGTCTCTAAAAGCCGCAGTTGTTAAAAGAGACGTAAAACAAATAACATTATTATTATTATTATTATTATTATTATTATTATTAATATATGGCGTTTAAAGATAGGTATATTGCTTAGAAAAATATATTAATTTTTATTGTTATACTCGTTATGTTGAATAATTTTTGAAAATTCATTTTTTAACCTCGCCTTGGAGATCGAATTGAAAAGATTGCAGTACACAATTTTCATAACCTTAGTTTGAAATGATAGCACCTGCTTGACTTAACAAATAAATAATTAATTATAAGCAATTAATTTTTATTTAATAATAATAATCAGGGACGTAATACTCCTCGCAAAAGTGAGGGGGGGGGGGGGTAGGGGTCAAATTTGTAAACTGCGGTTGCCTACCTACCAGGGAAATTATTTCTTAGTTTAAGGCTATAAAGCTTGAATTAACACGGTAATGTAGGCCTAACGCTATATTTTAAAAAACTTTTATATTAAATATTTCTAAATAAAATACAAAATACAATCAGAATATGAATAGAAAACATAAAACATTTTTAAACATCTAGCAAAAGACCCGAACACTAATTGCTGTCGATATTTTTATACAAACTGTTGAGCAAGACGCTTGTCGACCATTCCCGATTAGGTGGCTTATAGACAACAATGATTTCGTCCAATTTGTCCCATCATAGTATTTAACCCTTCTCATCACCGATAAATTTCTCTCTGCGGAACTGTTTGACGAGCAGTAACAAAGTACAAACTTCACGAATTTAAACGAAGTAGTCTAATCGAAAAGTACAGGCAGAAACTGATGAAATGCTGGAGCTCCACCGATTTGAGTAAACACGACACAAGCGTAGCACCAAATGTTAAACTTCTGACGTCGCGTGCATCACTGCTTTTCGAACTCTGTCGGCACAACGCAGGGTGTACTTAGTTAGTTAGTTAGTTATTGTTGTTTTAAGGGGCGGAACTACGAGGTCATCTGCCCCTCGGGTGTACTTAAAACACGAGATGTGCGAGGGAAGAGTCGTTTCATTTTATCTTGTATGTTTCAAAACAATAGGCGCGAGTGCTGTTGTTTTCCAGCTGGAGTAATGATTTTGTATGTCGTGTGACATAGTATCTTACCTTAGTTTTAAGCCGGCGCTCATAAATAATAGTTCGAAAATGCACCTTTTCAGATCGTTGTTGTAAGGGGACATAGCGCCTCGGCTCTCGGCGGGAAACGGGGGAAAAACTGACAGTTTGTTCGGTAGAATAAAGAAATTACGACTAAGCAAGGCAAGATGGCTTTTCCTATTTTTCGTCTAACGTAGTATTATATCATTTTTAGAATAGTTTCAAGTTATATTACTTTTTTAAGGGTACAGTAATTTAAAAAGATTGTCTTGTGGCTAAAACATGAAGGGGGCTGTGTCCTCCCTGACCTCCTCGTGTTTTATGCCCCTGAATAATAATTAATGATAATCATTGAAACCGAGAATATTTCCCTGAAACTCCACAATATATGAGACACACTCGACTGTCTGTCAGATGGCAATACGTGGTCTTAGGTACACCTAGCATACCGTAAATTATGGTCAACATTCTAGAGCAATAGTCACCAATATAATAGTCCTGTAAAACATTTTACGTAAAGGTTAATTTTGATTCAAAGAGCAAATGTCCTCAAAGCTTCTCTCTCCTTGTCAAATTGAATAAGTTAGTAGCTTTCTTGGTGAAACTTGTTTTATTGAAGTAGTCTATTGGAAGCCATTTTCTCAGTGATGCCTAAGCAATCAGTAGAAATTTGTTTTATTCAATTAGTTATTTATGGGTAGAAAGGACAATTAGGTACAGCTTCTTATCGGGGAGTGGCCATTGTTTTATTCATTTTTACAAGACAGTTGTTTATCCTGTATGTGTTTCGAAGAGCCGAAGTTCGTTTTCAATGTTGTTCTCCTGACAGACACAAGAGAATGGACAGGTCCGCTAATAATAACTGGGCTGCTCATCGCCACAAGCTGCTAGTCGCCCGTTCATTTTATTGACCGTATGGAGTCAAACATACTTGCGTTTTCGACCTTCGTGCAGTGTTGTTTTTAGCCTGTATTCATCGTATGAAATGTAGGTGTACGAGAGCATCTCTTGACCTTGTGTGTGTGTATGCTTGCGTGTGTGTCCCTCTAATACGTTTTGAGTGGGTTATGCGATTTCAATGAAACTTGGTAAGGATTTACTAATACTCTGTTCAATTACGACCGTGCTTTTCAAATTTAAATGTCACCAATCCATCATGGCGGCCATGCGAATTTTATCACCAGTTCTCAATATCTCTGAAATTACTGCAGCAATCAACCTGAAATTGTGCATGACGATAGAAGATTATAAAGATTATAAACTTCACATATGTGACCTTCAAAATCATGATAAGCACAGATCTAACATGGTGGCCACGCAAGTTTCAAATACTTAATTGGGATTTTCTGGCGAATTAATCATCCAAGCACAGTGAAACATGGCATGGTAAATGTGTATTAGGGCCTTAATATATTAGCGTCTAATGTAATTTAAATGTTTTGAAAGATCAAGATGGTGAATGTGCGAAGTTTTAATACATGCTTTTATTCCCTTTATTCTAATCAAGCGATCCAATTATAACGAAATACTATCATAAGATTTATCTATTGGTAGGCTATATCTATATTGCCTACATTTAAAATAATCCGACATGGCAGGCAAGCGTAATGTTGTAGCGGTTCTCAATATCTCCAAAACTATTACAGCAATCAAAGTGAAATGTTTGGGCAAATGACCTCGCTGTTCCGCTCCTTAAAGCAAAAATAAATAAATAAATAAATAAATAAATAAATAAATAAATAACTAAAGTGAAATTTTGTAGGCAATAGTCAACTATAAGGTAAAGTATGGCAGTCTACCCCTTTCATTACCGTTTTCAACGGGGTCGGGGATGTGATGCGATAAAAGTCTATGTGGTGGATGGATTTTGCGGCCAGATGCCCTTCCTGACGCGTACCCCATGAGAGGAGTTAATGAGAGATGAAATGAATGAAGGTGAATGAAACTGGGCAAGGATGTGGAAGGAAGCGGCCGTGGCCTGTCAGAAGGTACCGTCCCAGCATTTGCCTGGAGTTGAAGATGGGGGAAACCATGGAAAACCATTTCAAGGACGACTGACGGTGGGGCTAGAACCCACGTCCATCGAGTCCACAGAGAGCTTGGCCCATGGTCTATCGCTGCACGTTAGCGAGTGTAGCTACCGCTGTCGGTAACTATAAGCTAAGGTAGGTACATATAATTATATGACTTTTAAATACCTGATAAACATAAAACAACATGGCTACTACGTGAATTTCAAATATTTAAATGCTTTTTGGGTGATCTAATCAACCTAACGCTGTGAAACCTGGCATGGCGAGTCTTTATCTAAAGCTTAAAAGTTAGCAAAATGAAACACCATACTAATATTTATTTACTGGCACATAACTCTATGGCTTACCCTACATTCTAGCCAATCCAACATGGTGGCCATGCAAAATATTTCACCAGTACACAATATCTTCGAAACTAATACAGCAATCAAGCTGAAATTTTGTATGTTGATAGAAGTACAAGTTTGTGAATTTCCAACACCTGATAAGCACAAAAACAACATGGCGGCCACAAGAATTGTATATATTTAAAATGAGTTTTCTAGCGACCTAATCATCCGAGCGCAGTGAAATTTGGCACAGCGAATCTTTATTTAGTCTTAAGTATATTGCCATCAATGTTGTCCAATTGTCTTCAAAAATTCACAGTGAGGGCCGTGCGAGCGTTTAAAGAACTATTCTTATTTCTCGTATAATATTCAAGCGGTCGAAGTGAGTTTTGGCATAATGAAACATCATAATAATCTCATCCACTGACACTGAATTTTCTGGGTTGCTGTTTATATATAATTATAGAAGCCGTGTATATTTCTTTCCTTAAAATGAGCTCCTTGGAATCGTTACAGAAAGATGCCATCTCTATTGGCGGAGTCATAATTAACCGATACTGAAAGTTATATATTATAGTACGTATTTTATGTTGTGCTGGTGGTGGTGATTACTGAATTGATAGGTTGACTGATAGATTTATTTATATATTTATAGGTATATATATATTTATTTATTGTATCGTTTAATATTCCTTTCTCACATTAGCACTGGATTCATATGAGCAGTATCTGCTCACACCAGTTTTATAATCTATGGTCTAGAAACTAGAATATGTTCGAGTCGTCTGTATATATACAGTATAACGGACACTTGCTGGAATCCGAATGACATAGGCCAAATCTTAAGTTGTTGATTTTGTTTATTTTAGGGGCTTAGAACATTGTGGTCATCAGCCCCGTGCATCTTGATGTGTTTGTGGAATCTGTCCGATAAACTCTGTTAATAAATAAGATGGTGTTATTAATTCATTTAGGGGCTTGTGACATCGTGGTCATTTAGCTCCGTGTACTTGGGTGTGTATTTAATTTATCTGATAAACTGCGTTATTGTAATGTCAGTAGTAATTGTGTATTTGTAATTGATACTATAGATTGGGAAGGAGGTGACCGTGGCCTTAAAGTAGGAAACATTCCAGCATCTGCCTGGAGTAGAAGCAGGAAACCACGGAAAACTACTTCTATTGACTGAGGTGGGAATTGAATCCACCGCTTCTCAGTTGTATCTCACGAGACTGAGTAGGCCTATTCCGCTGTCCAGCCCTCAGACCAGAATTAAATGTGTGGCAGAGCCAGGAGTCAAACCCGGGACTCAGGGCTGACAGCCAAGAATACTAGCCACTTCACCACGAGGTGGCTAAATAAATAAATTATTAAATAAATAAATAAATAAATAAGAAGACCAAGATGGTTATAACGGTTCTTTTAACGTTTTTGGTTTTGTAGATCCTTGTGTGCCGTAGTTTTCACTGGAAGGGTCTTTAAAGGGCCACTCAATCTACCGACACGAGACAATCGCATTTAAAAACACTTAAATATCATCGGAAGGCCAGCTCTTAACCAACTGTGCCATACAGCCAGACAATTTTGACCAATTGTGTACTAAAGTGACCCCTCAAGTTGAGTACATGGTGTAACATGTACGTATGTCAGTTTACGCCATGGTTTTCGGCCGGTCAGTCCCGGTTTCACAGTCGTACAGAGGGCAGTCTCCGAGCCTCACACATATTGATACGTGATTTTTCAGTTGCGCGGAAAGCAACCCACGTATCAATTTCACATGCCTGAGGTTCGCCATCTGTCCTCTGTACGACTGTGAAATCGGGACTCACCGGCCAAAAACCGTGGCGTGAACTTGTACGTTCCCTCATCACCGCGAGAAGGGTAGCCGAGCTACTAGGGGCAGCCAGCTTTGAAAGAAGCACAAGATTATCTCAACAGTTCTTCGTGGGAAATGGCTGATGACAGACGAAAAGTATTTTTTACAGAAATTGTGTAGCGTGAGCTAAGACAGTTGTTGTTGCCTCTTTTGAGGACTAGAGACATAGTGGTGTTTTATGTAATGCTCATAAACTCAATATGAGGTACCATCACGGGATATTTCTGTAGTGAGGATGGAAATTCTCGGCAAGCCTCCGGACATTCAGCTCTCATTTCTCATGCCGTCTAGACCAGACTACTGGGCTAAACAAACTTCAAGAGTTTCATTGTTTGTTGCGGCTGATCATTTCATAGGGACATGTGGCTGGCGTGTCACATTTACTTAGTGTTAGACCATCAACCAACCCTATTTAGTGGCCTGAGAAATGTTTTAATAATAATAATAATTACGCTTTATGGGCACGTGGCACGAATGACGTCAACACGATTAAGCAATCGCATTTTCACTTTTCTCCAAGAGAAAAAGACAAAGGGTGCCCGGTTCAGTGAGATACAAAATGATCTGCACGAGAATGGGATATCGTGTGAAGATATCCAGGAGCGTGTCTGGCCTAAGAATAAACTCTTCGAACACCGGAGTTTCCTGAAAACTGGAAAGGCGCGGAAAAAAGATAGAAAGGGACAACACCGTCTACGAATGAAGATATACTGAACTAATTTTAAAGCTAAAAGGAAATAGTTGAAATGATGTGGTCCTTGGCCAAAATGAAATAAGAAGAATAGTTTTAGATTTTACCTCCCCCTCTCCCCCTTTTTTTATTGGCGTGGCTTTATAGACGTCTGGGTGCCGTACTTTTGCCCTAAAAAGGGATATTTGATGAGCACGGTTTTCTCGCATTTGTCTGTTAGGTAATCAGTCCAGAGGTTGGTCGGATCCTCAATGGTTAGAAAGCCTAAAATCCCAAGGCACTCTTGTGATGAGGCATTCTAGGCAAGGTGAGAAGTGAGGTAGTTTGCCATTACTTTCTTAACTAATTCAGTGGACCAGTACTGACCCTATGAGTAGCATCTAGCATACCATTCATTGGAACTATTTTACATTTAAATACCTTCAAATGCCAACTGAGTGTGCCGGGATTCCATCCCACAATCATAGACATAGGCCTAGCACCAAAATACTTAAACCTGCACCACGCAACCTGTCTCCGAGTAAGCTAAGTGCTAGGTCGTGTACTGCATTATGTTTCAATGATCTTACTTTTGCTCTTTTTTAAACCAAAATTCGTATTCTACAAGTCTTGTATGGATGTTCGGAAGAAATGGAGATGAATAAAACTGAACAGGGAATTGAAAGGCGATGGCAGTGACGTATTAAAAGTTACCGTCCCGGCATTTGCTTGGGGTTGAATATTGGAAACCAAGGTAAATCATGTCAAGGACGGCTGATAATGGAGTTTGAGCACCACGATCACAATGGCCAGCTGCAGCAAGTTAGGAGATCGGAGGTTTGAAACCCGGTGCTGACAGCGGCTATCCTTAGTGTGGCGATTCCCTAGGTTCTTCCACACTCCCTCCAGGCAAATACCGGGATGCACCTACCCCATCCCTGTCACTAATACAACTACACACACTACTACAGTCGTCACAGAAAAGCAGGTTATTAGACAAGTAAAACACACACCTAAGTACACGGGACTAACGACCAAGATGTCCCAAGCCCCTTAAATGAATTGCCATAAAAACAGGAGTTCAAGCCAAGTCAAATCTCGAATCTGGATGCAGTCTGTCGCTACCAGTCACTAGTATTTATCAAATCTGAATCTTCATTAAATAGCAGATTTTGAAACAGATGAAAAATAAATAGCCTACTTCTGGTCTTTGAGCTTCAAATTCTGCTCAACTTCGAGGTCATTACACTTGAAAATAAATATATTAATAAAAAATATATTTTCTTTACCCAGGAGATTGACTCTGTTGTTTACAGAATTACTCGTGTTGTATGACTGGTATGTGTGCCACTATTAATACGGTTGCGAGAGGGAGCTTGCGCTATTCCCAGCGTGCTGGCCCCTGCACACCTCCCACCGCCCATCTCGACACTCTCAGTGTTCTGAGGCACGCCGAGAGTACCACCTCGCTTAGCTCTTCTCTGCAATTGTCTTGGATTTAGGATGTTAAAAACTGAGCCCATAAATCCAGTCAGTGGTTCATAGCTTGTGGAATATCGAAGTAGACAGTATGGTATTAGAAAAATGGGACAGGACACCGAATTCATATCATCCATCTCCGGAAACATGACAGTTAGACTGGAGCTATTAATGGATATGTTGTATTCTAGTGTCGTGAGTTGACATGTGCGTGTGGTGCAACATTCTACCGCTAAAAAAGCTATCACTTCTCCTTCAAACTGGTTTAATTGAATTATAAGCGTCCTGTATCTTTGAAGCACTGTCATGCAGAAAAGTTCTCTTATCGCTGTACATGTATTAGACAATGGACATTTTTTCCCAAATCACAGTGGATTATCACAGTAATACCAAAAAATCTGATCATATAAACATTTTCTTCTCTTTGGTTGGGGGTATTATTTATTTTCTAAACGAGCCTAAAAATTGTACTATTCAGGGGGGGGGGGGGGCAACAGACCTTGCAATACGACGGCTGAAACCTCTGCATGGCCCAAAGGAATCAAATCATGAACACGCCTGTTTGACGTTAGTTTGACATATGCTATTTTTTTTATTTTATTTTTTTACTTACGCGTTAATTCTCTATCTGCTCAACAAATTTACTTTCTTCTCCACATTAGCAGTTATCCCTCTAACTTTGGTGTTCCCCTCCTTGAGTGGTGGGCAGCCACCTCACTCCGTATCCCCTTCCCCTCAGTTGATTTCATTTCCACAATTCTCTGAGCATGTTCAAACTCAGCACTGCGAACATTCTTCTAACATGTTGTACACAACTACATTCCTTCTCTAGTCAACACATTATTCAGTAGCAAAATGAATAGGCATGTCATAAAATAGCCAATCAAGTATCACATCACTTGAGCACGTAATTAGGTGTATTATACAGAAATGTAATAAGTCAAGTTGGCTCTGAGATCAGAGCTCAACTGCTCTAATGCGAATCATGCACATTATTTATTTTCTTAATAACAGTTTAAAAAATCTGATTTTTCATATACAAAAATGACGGTCAATACTATTATAAGCAAAAATGTTATGCCTATTAATGGAAATCTCTATTTATTTGGTGGAATTTTGAATGACTTGGGGTGTAAATTGGAAATTGAAACCTGGCACTAAACAACTATAAGCTCCCTCCATTTTGCACCGAAGACAATATACGATCATCTACTGTTCTGGAACACACCTCCTTGCGATACATTTCCACAGTCAGATAGAGTTTAACAAGAGCTGCTTCGTTTAATTTCATTTAATATTTATTTATGAGTGCAATACACTATATTTATAGTACACTGAAGGGAATCTCTGAAAAGAGCAAAGCCCCACTTCGCATTTGAGGTGCTGCACGGCACCTCATTGTTGTTGTTGTTTCTTAATTTAAAGGCTTGGAACATCACGGTCATGAGTCCCAAGTACTAACTGCGTGTGTAACAATTACACTATTGTGGTGGATGTACTTGTATGTATATCTTTCAGTTGGGGCTAGCAATGGAGAGGAAGCGGCCGAACATTGACAAAAACACCATTCCAGCTATTGCCTGGAGGTGAAAGATTCAAGTATGGCCGATGTTGGTATTTCTGCCCACCTGCCTTCCTAATCCAGAGATAGCGCTTGGCTATTCTGGGTGGCAAGAAGTTCTTACTCCCTATTTATAACTGCTAAAATGTAAGCTTGCAGGATGAGCTGACTCTCCAGCGTTCTTCCAGTGTTAGGACGCTCTCTTCTTCTCGCTGGTGAACAGATTTTCAATCGGCCACACCGTGTAAAATAAAACACTAAAATATACCCGAAAACATGCTTGAAGGATTCGAAAACACAAGTCAATATATATCAGTAACAAACGAATACGTAATAGAAGCCGCCGATCAGATGAGACGGGTTTGATTCGTGGCTTTACCAAGGATTTCAGCTTCAATTGAAGTTCACTCAACCTCGTGAGAGCAACTGAGAAGGGATAAGTTCGAATCCCTCCTCGGCCATCCAAAGAGTGATTTTGCCCGGTTTCCCACTCCAACTCCAGGCTCTTGACTTTTCACTCGCTCACGACCGGCATACCCCAATCTTGCTACTGTAGGCTACACGTTGCACACACTCCCAATCTCATGAAACTGGCAGCCACAGTGCCCCAACCCCTTAATTGAAGAAATGCTATTCACTACACTCTAGATTAAGGGATGAGCATGTTTTGAGCAATATTCACATCTTAGCCACGACATTTGTGGAGCGTGATGTTGCAGCCGTCAAGCGTTTCGCCCTCCGACAAGGCGGACAGGGGTCGAATCCTGGTTAATGTAGCCTATGTGATGTTCACGAGTGCAAATGTCACGCTCAGTGGTTCGTATTCCACGTATAAATGAGCTCCCGTGGTATGTGATCGTGGGATTAACGGCCACGTAAAAATACAAGCTTTCTTTCATTTTACGGGTATACGTCAGCCTTTCACCGCTGCATTTCGAGTTCAAATCTCGGTCAGTGCATGTGAAATACGTGTTGGAAAAGGCGGAATCGGGACAGGATATCTCCGAAATCTCCAATTTCTCTATTATATTTCATTCGGTTCATAAAAATTCATTTAGCACCGCCCCATAAGAGTGCGACAGGCCTCGCCACTCCACTCCTCAGCGCTAGATGGAGCTTTATGCCTGGCCCAGCACTTGGCTGGATTATCCATCATAAGTCTGTGTATTTGCTTATGGTTTTCATTTCTTACGTTCCTATGTTCTTATATGTTTTATGAATGCACCCACGTGGCAGAGGATTGGAACATCACGGTGATAAGTCCCTTGCTCTAGAGGTATGTGATATCTGCCGGATAACCTGTGTTCTTGCAGCGTCTGTATTTGGTTGAAGCATATAGCTTGTATGTTAGGTAACCACATTCGGCTGGAATTAAAGCAGGAAACCCCTTTTTGGACGTCTAACAGTAGAATTTCCGGTTATCTTCACGAGGCTGAATTCACGCCATTCCAACACAAAAGCCAAGGTTTAAATCACCCGTGTCCGATCCAGGAATCGTACCTGGCCACCAACACCACGGTGCTACATTCAAATATAAACGTATTTCATTGTTTTATGTTGTATCAGTGGAATATTTTCAAAACAAGTGGGTATTCCTATTAAAGGCTTCTGTAAGTTTGGAGGAACTGGTGCATTATTTGACGTAGCTCCACATTATTAATCCAATAAAACTCGGAATCACCAACTTCACGTTCTGCCCGAAAATGAAGACGCCCTTAAAGTAGATGTAATCAGGCAAACAAGTTTTATCTGTCAAGAGTGTGAGTATTGTCTACTCTCGGTGGCCTTCATGATAGATAGCTATAGAATTCCAATCAAAGTAAGAGAAACATTTCGTTGAGGATCCTCGAAACAACTCAGTTCAGTTGCTACTCTGGCAGGGAACAGTACCTGTGAGCCGTACGAACACACTCTACCATCTTCTAACATCGCCATCCATACGAATACACTCTCCTATCTCCTAACATCACCATCCATACGAACACACTCTACCATCTTCTAACATCGCCATCCATACGAACACACTCTACCATCTTCTAACATCGCCATCAATACGAACACACTCTAATATCTTCTAATATCGCCATCCAAACGAACACACTGTCCTATCTTCTAACATCGCCATCCGTACGAACACACTCTTCTATCTTCTAACATCGCCATCCGTACGAACACACTCTACTATCTTCTAACATCGCCATCCAAACGAACACACTGTCCTATCTTCTAACATCGCCATCCGTACGAACACACTCTACTGTCTTATAGCGTCGCCATCCGTACGAACACACTCTACTATCTTCTAACATCGCCATCGAAACGAACACACTCTTCTATCATCTAACAACGCCAACTGTACGAACACATACTATCCTGTAGCAACGCCATCCGAACGAACACACTCTACTATCTTCTAAAATCGCCATCCATACGAACACACTGTTCTATCTTCTAACATCGCCATCCATACGAACACACTCTACTATCGTCTAACATCGCCATCCAAACGAACACACTCTTCTATCTTCTAACAACGCCATCCGAACGAACACACTCTACTATGTTCTATCATCGCCATCCGTACGAACACACTCTCCTATCTTCTAACATCGCCATCCAAACGAACACACTTTTTTATCTTCTAACAACGCCATCCGAACGAACACACTCTACTACGTTCTATCATCGCCATCCGTACGAACACACTCCTCTATCTTCTAACAACGCCATCCGAACGAACACACTCTACTATCTTCTAACATCGCCATCCAAACGAACACACTGTACTATGTTCTATCATCGCCATCCGTACGAACACACTCTACTATCTTCTAACATCGCCTACCGTACGAACACACTCTACTATCTTCTAACATCGCCATCCAAACGAACACATTCTTCTATCTTCTAACAACGCCAACTGTACGAACACATACTATCCTTTAGCAACGCCATCCGAACGAACACGCTCTACTATGTTCTATCATTGCCATCCGTACGAACACACTCTCCTATCTTCTAAAATCGCCATCCATACGAACACACTGTTCTATCTTCTAACATCGCCATCCATACGAACACACTCTACTATCATCTAACATCGCCATCCAAACGATCACACTCTTCTATCTTCTAACAACGCCATCCGAACGAACACACTCTACTATGTTCTATCATCGCCATCCGTACGAACACACTCTCCTATCTTCTAACATCGCCATCCAAACGAACACACTCTTCTATCTTCTAACAACGCCATCCGAACGAACACACTCTACTACGTTCTATCATCGCCATCCGTACGAACACACTCTTCTATCTTCTAACAACGCCATCCGAACGAACACACTCTACTACGTTCTATCATCGCCATCCGTACGAACACACTCTTCTATCTTCTAACAACGCCATCCGAACGAACACACTCTACTATCTTCTATCATCGCCATCCGTACGAACACACTCTACCATCTTCTAACATCGCCATCCATACGAAACACACTCTCATATATTCTAACAACGCCATCCGTTTGTACACTCTTTACTCTGATATGACCTCTCACTTAGGCAGGCCAGGTTCTCGTTATTGCGTGTGACATTTTCGAGGTAAATGTCACGTTCAGTGGTTCTGATTCTGCGTACAAATGAAGCCCTGTGACTTATGATTGCGAGATTAACACTCACGTAAAACTTCCTTCCTCACTAGTTACAAAATAGCCAACAAGTTTGACGACAGGTAATCTATATCTCATTAATCACAGGATCTTTTGTTTTACGTGGATTTCGAGCAACTGAATTGTTAACGTTCATATCTGAAACCTCACATAAATTGACCGAGTCTCACATCAGGATTGCCTCGAAGAAAAGAGACACCCACTGCGATTAACACATTCCAGCGTTCTTCAAATCGACACTGCACGTCTATTGATTGTGGCTAGCGGGTTGGGCAGAACACCTATGGAGCAGATTGCTAGCCTTAATCACACAGGCAACCTGTGGATATTTTCTCTAAAGGTCCAAGTTCTAGTCGTCTGAAAATAAGACGACCACTACTCGAAATATGTGTATAAGCATCAGGTATCCCGATTGGCAG
Source organism: Meconema thalassinum (assembly GCA_946902985.2). Lineage (NCBI taxonomy): Eukaryota > Metazoa > Arthropoda > Insecta > Orthoptera > Tettigoniidae > Meconema > Meconema thalassinum. The sequence goes on along the minus strand of OX336389.2, from coordinate 466,798,049 downwards.
GACCACTTGATAGGCCACTCAGCCGACACCCATGCTACAGTTATAAGGTGAAGTTGGAATTGAGCGCGACGGATGACGTTGTGTGTATATGACAACTTGATGGTGGGGCTATGTGATACGATTGGACTCAGCTGTAGAGGGTAAGAGAAGTCGAGTGTTATATCCAAGTTCTCAACAATTTTCGAGTGATAGATTTTGATGCAAAAATATAAATCCCGTGGCACCATAGTCCATGAAGGGCCCTGGCCTAATTAGCGACCGCTGCCCAGCCATACCGCTAACAGATGAGGGGTGACGTGTGGTCTGCGCATCGGGTCCCCTCGGCCGTTGATCTAGGAATTCGAGTCCGGGGCTCTGCCTCACTGTTAGACAGTTACTCAGTTGTCCTCAGGAGGCTGAGTGCACCCCATTTCAGCCCTCGCGTCAGTTTCTAAAATCCCTGATGGGGCTGGGAATCGAAACCGGGGCCTCTGGGTGAGAGGCAAGCGCGGTACCCGAACACCACAAGACCAACAGTTGTTTATGCAGGTGACGCTGTAATATGGGATCGTGGAGGCACCTAGACTGGCAGACTGAATGTTTAAATGGATAGCGGTTTATAATAAAACGTATGTGTAATGTAGATAATCTCGTTAGAGAAAGATATTTGTGTTTCACACGTCCTACTGCTACCGTCAGTAATGTCCAAATAAGCGTTTTCACTGTCGATCGAATTGTTGGATCAATATAGTTGACATAATTGTTGTATTTCTAAGAACAGCAAAGTGGTATCACTTCAAGGGATGTCGCGCCGTGTTCACCAGCCCCACGCACTTGCGTTCTGCGTGAGCGTGTGTGATATCTTATATAGTTCTTGTTTAGTTTAGGGGCTGCGACATCGTGGTCATATAGGCCCGTGTATTTTGGGAGTGTGTGGAATTTGTGTGATAATCTGTGTTGTTGTTATGGCTGTACTAGTGTGGGTATTTGTAATTCAAGTGAGGATTGGGAAGGAGGCGGCCGTGGCCTTAAGTTAGGAAACATCCCAGCATTTGCCACGAGTAGGAGTGGGGAAACCACGGAAAACTTCTAGCTGGTTGGCTGAGGTAGGAATCGAACCATTCTCTTATCAGTGTTGCCTCACGTGGCAGAGTGTACCCCGTTCCAGCCCTCACACCTGAATTAAAATTTCTTGGCACTGCCGGGAATCGAACCTGGTCCACCTGGCCGACAGCCAAGAACGCTAGCCGCTACACCACGAGGTGTTAATAGGCCTATATGTGGTGATTGTGCCAATACGTGAATCTTTTATTAATTCTGGCTTGGTTTTGGAAAAGTGCACCGGGACTTGAAATAAGGTAACATCCCAGTGCTTACTTGAAGTGAGAGTAGAACATCAGTTAGGATGTCTGACGAAGGTCGCCGCTGTCCTCGGTTGAGCTACTCAATGTTGGCGGCCGATTCCTCTATCGCCCGCGAGTTAGGGAATTCTTTTCATGTAAAGATATGGAATGTATCGAAATGCCTTTGTGTATGTCTACCCCTTATTATTCCCGTTTTTACAACGGGGTCGGGGATGAGATGCGATGGAAGTCTTTGTGGCGATGGTTTTTACGGCCGGATGCTCTTCCTGACGCCAACCTCAGGAAAGGAGTTAATGAGAGATGAAATGAATGATGGTGAATAAAACTGGGCAAGGATGTGGAAGGAATCGGCCGTGGCCTGTCAGAAGGTACCATCCCAGCATTTGCCTGGTGTTGAAAATGGGAAACCACGGAAAACCATTTCAAGGACGGCCGACGGTGGGGCTCGAACCCACGCGTCTACCGAGTCAGCAGAGAGCTTGGCCCCATGACCTAATGCTGCGCTTTAGCCAGCGTAGCCACTACTGTCGGTATGTATCGAAATGCCTTTAATATCTGATATTGACATTGCTATCGATCATTCGTTGTGCCAGTACACGAGGATCCTGGCATACGACTAGATTTTGAGCCGCAAATATCATGTTTACTCGTGTCACCAAACCCATGTAGGATTGAGTGTTAAAGTCATATGCATATGTATAACCATAAACTACGGGAGAGAATGTGAAAGCGCCCTGAGATTTTAATAGTGTAGTCTACCCACCATTTGCCTGGAGTGAGTGAGGAATAACAACATTCAAAATGGCAGCTGAAAGTCACCAAGACCTGCATTCCAAATGTTCTCAAACCACGCACGATTCTAGCTCTAGCTTGAAACTAAGCTTCATTATCAGCGTATTTTAGCCTATTTACATTTATGAAAAAGTAGACTTATGAGATCACCTATTGTCCGTGTGTGTGTGTGTGTGTGTGTGTGTGTGTGTGTGTGCACGTATGTGTGTGTCCCCCTAATAAAATCTAAGATCATAGTACTATATCGTCCGACCCCGACCGTGCCCTTTAAATTGTATTACGTCTCATCAATCCAGCATGGCGGCTGTACTTAATATTTCACCGGCATTCTACCTAGGTATATCTCCGAAACTATTACTAATATCACCCTGAAATTTTGTACGGGGATAAAGAGCACTACTAGAAGTTCACCTATGCGACTTTCAAATTTCTGTTGGAGTACAAAACCACCATGGCAGCCAAGCAATGTTGAAACATTTAAATAGACTTTTCTCGTGATTTAACCATCTGAGCGCAGTGAAACATGGTACAGCAAATGTTTATACACATTGAAATACACTGATATCTTATTTAGTACAATTGTATACCTAACCTCAAGATGGCGGCTGTGCAAAATTGTAAAATTAAGATTTTATTTCTTGTGTCCTAATCATGCGACCGAAGTGAACGTTTAAATAATGAATCTACGCAATAATCGTCATCTAATAGTACATAACTCTACGGCTTACATATATAAAAATCCAACATGGCGACCATCCGAAATATTTAGATGGTTATCAATAACTACGAATCTATTAGAGCAATCAAATTGAAATTTTGCTTGTTGATAGAGGCCATTATCATAAGTAGGATATATGAAAATAGACTATTTAGTTCTTCACGGAACTACTGGATATAATCTCAAATTGGTTAGTTGGCCTAGACATGATTATCGTCCTGTCCTGTATATCCTCGCCAATTACTACCGTCATGATTTAGTGATAAATCAAGCCGCGGCTTCAATATACAAATTTGCCATTGGATACTCAGCCTCGCGGGGACAACTCAGAAAAGAAGACGATTCGACTCTCACTCTCGACTCTCCTAGAAGTTGTTTTCTCTGATTTCTTTCTTCTCCTCCTGGCAAATTCTGGAATGATGCCAAACTTACGGGTGCAGCCATCTTTTTAACTCCAACCGTAATTCAGTGGTGTAGTAGCCTCTCTTGCTTGGGGGCTGCCTGGCGTCTCCATGGTGTCAATACAGAATAATGTCCAAATATGCAATTTCGCTATCGATCGACTTGTCGGATCAATATAATAGATATAATTGTTTTATTTCTAAGAACGGCAGAGCGGTATGGCCAAGAACGTATTTCCCGAGAGTTCACGAGACTCCTCGGGTACAATGTATGGAGGTTCATTGTTTAGGGAACATATCATTTTGAAATGTCTTCGTTCTATAGACACCGTGAATGCTTTCAGCGTAACTAAGTCAGTATCATGAGGCGGGAATACAACAGTGCATTAACGCAGGTGAAATAACTTCGAAACACACCGAATCAGAGAAAGAGAATAAGGAAGAACTACTTGCTGTGTTATTGGGTGTTCAATCATTCATGGATGGTAAGCCCGATTTAAGATTTTACACATTTCCGGTGCGAAAACATGAACAGATACGAAGAAAGCAAAGCGAACTAGCGGAAGATCATATGAAATCCTATGCGGGACTAAAGAGAAATGCGAGATTTAATAATCAAATCATTGCTTAAAACATCCCACTAAAAACAACTCTGTAAATTACGGTATCTCACGAATATCGCCCGTTGACATTTTTAATGATGTTGGCAGGATTAATATATTCAGCAATGAGATTTTTGTTCGGAGTTCATTACACAGATGTATCACGCATTTTCACCATACTTAAGTTAAATCCGGCTTCGTAACTAAGTGGATAGAGTGCTAGATTTTGGCCCGAAACCCGGGTTCAATTTCCGGTTGAATTGTGGTATTTTCCGTTGACTCAGGTCTATATCAACTTATCCCTATTGCGATGCGCAAACCACCTATTGCGTCAACATGACCAACTTGCACCGGGCAGGTCATACGCCATTAGACGTAGTATGTCTACCCCCTATTTTTCCCATTTCTACGGAATCGGCAATCAAATGCGATGAATTTCTATGGGGCGGGTGGTTTTTATGCCCAGATGCCATTCATGTCGCCAACCTCATGAGAGGAATTCATGAGAGATGAAATGAATGAAGACAAATGAAAATGGGCAAAGAGTTGGAAGGAACTGGCCGTGGTCCAGCATTTTCCGAGAGTTGAAATGGGAAAGCTACGGAAAACCTTTTCAAGAATGGTCGACGGCGGTGTTTGAACCCACGTCTACCGAGTTCGCAGATAGCTTGGCCTCATTACTTAGTGCTGCGCCTTAGCGATCATAGCTACCGCTGTGGGAGGAAGCCATACGCCATTATAGTCTTATTATTATTATTATTATTATTATTATTATTATTATTATTATTATTAATACCACAGCTTCCACAATGACGAGTTTTACGCCCTCGCCGAGTATAGAAAGTGTACAGAAAGAGGGTGATTATCGAATTTACAGAAGAAAATGTCGAGCAACCATCTTCAGTAAGATCGTAGAATATTCTCTATTCCTATTGTAAATGAACATACTAGGTTAACTATTACGTCAGTAGCACCCCTAGGAATATGGCCCCTCGTGGTGCAGCAGCTAGCATTCTTGGCTGTCGCCCCGGGGGGTCCGGGATGGATTCCCGTGTCTGGCAAGTTCTTTAATTCTGGTGTGAGGGCTGGAACGGGGTAAACTCAGCCTCGTGAGGCAAAATTGAGAAGAGGCGGGTTCGATTCCACCTCAGCCATCCTGGAAGTGGTATTCCAAGGTTTCCTACTTCTACTCCAGGCGAATGCCAGGATGGTTCCTAACTTAAGGCCACGGCCGCCTACTTCCGAATCCTCACCTGAATTACAAATACACACACTAATACCGCCATCACAATAACACAAATTAGAAGACAAAATTCCTTACACACGCACACGTACATGGGACTAAATTACCACGATGTCGAAGCCCCTCAAATGAAAGATTAACAACAGCAATATGACTAGTTTTATGTTCATTTACTATGACTGCAGGTGAAGTGACGCGTTTATTACGAACGGCAATGGGTGTTAAATGTACTGTATTAGAAACCTGGTGAAGAAGTCATTGCTGACATAGGATTCCTGGAGTAACAAGAAATCTTTCTAGCCGAGGAGTGGTTGTTGTAACCCTCCATTTCTTCACAGTGGCAAGCTGACAGATGCCAAGATCAGGAAGACGTACAGTGTAGTAAACGTTCACATTCATGTACTAAATTCAGTAAATCCCACAGTAGATCATATACACACATCAAAAAAAGTTTTGCATCACCTCGGTTCCAAGAGTTCCGGAACCTTTAAATACAAAGGGAATAGAGATCAACACAAACAACATTTCAGCTCGTTTTATTGCTCATGAGACCCACACATTGCATGTTGTACCATCATACAGCTAGACTTTCAGCATTTGTGGTCCAGATTGCAGTACACACCAATACCTCTAATACCCAGTAGCACGTCCTCTTGCATTGATGCATGCCTGTATTCGTCGTGGCATACTATCCACAAGTTCATCAAGACACTGTTGGTCCAAATTGTCCCACTCCTCAACGACAATTCGGCGTAAATCTCTCAGAGTGGTTGGTGGGTCAAGACGTCCATAAACAGCCCTTTTCAACATATCCCAGGCATGTTCGATAAGGTTCATGTCTGGCGAACATGCTGGCCACTGTAGTCGAGCGATGTCGTTATCTTGAAGGAACGCATTCACAAGATGTGCACGATGAGGTCGAGAATTGTCGTCCATGAAGACAAATGCCTCTCCAATATTCTGCCGATATGGGTGCACTATGGGTCGGAGGATGTCATTCAGGTATCGTAAAGCCGTTTCGGAGCCTTCCATGACCACCAGTGGCGTACGTCGGCCCCACATAATGCCACCCCAAAACATCAGGGAACCACCACCTTGCTGCACTCGCTGGACAGTGTGTCTAAGACGTTCAGCCTGACCAGGGTGCCTCCAAACACGTCTCCGACGATTGTCTGGTTGAAGGCATATGCGACACTCATCGGTGAAGAGAACGTGATGCCAATTCTGTGGGGTCCATTCAGCATGTTGTTGGGCCCATCTGTACCGCGCTGCATGGTGTCGGGGTTGCAAAGCTGGACCTCGCCATGGACGTCGGGAGTGAAGTTGCGCATCATGCAGCCTATTGCGCACAGTTTGAGTTGAAACACGACGTCCTGTGGCTGAACGAAACGCATTATTCAACATGGTGGCATTGCTGTCAGGGTTCCTCCGAGCGGCAATCCGTAAGTAGCGGTCATCCACTACAGTAGTAGCCCTTGGGCGGCCTGAGCGAGGCCTGTCATCGACAGTTCCTGTATCTCTGTACCTCCTCCATGTCCGAACAACATCGCTTTGGTTCACTCTGAGACGCCTGGAAACTTCCCTTGTTGAGAGCCCTTCTTGACACAAAGTAACAATGCGGACGCGATCGAACTGCGGTATTGACCTTCTAGGCATGGTAGAACTACAGACAACATGAGCAGCGTACCTTCGTCCTGGTGGAATGACTGGAACTGATCGGCTGTCGTACCCCCTCCGTCTAATAGGCCCTGCTCATGCATGGTTGTTTACATCTTTGAGCAGTTTTAGTGACATCTATGAACAGTCAAAGGGACTGTATCTTTGATACAATATACACAGTCAACGTCTATATGCCGGAAATCTGGGAACCGAGGTGATGCAAAACTTTTTTTGATGTGTGTAGTATTTATATATTTCCATTACAAGTGAGCATACTAGGTTAACTAATATGTTGGTAACACGCTTAGCAATATGACTAGTGTTACACTAGGTCAATATACTGTACTACGACTGGACATCGTGACGCGTTTTTCGTAAGCTTCCAAATGGACTTCTAACTCATATTCGCGATATTGTCCATAAGTATCGCACTCCGACAAATTTTTAATCTCCTATTATCTAAGAAAAAAATAAAATTCAGAAGGAAATGGAATAATCTGACTGTCACTAAAAATTTCTATTGGCATTTTCATTAACATTTAACTTCAATTTTGTCGTGATTAGCTTAAACAACTATACCCGAAATATTTATTATTAATATTTGTGGGGTATGCGATAGTCTTGTGGCATTGCCGCTTGCCTTTTCACCCAGAAGTCCTGGGTTCGAATCCCTGTGACAGATATTGATGTTGTTTTCAATTGAGGAGCTTATCCCTGTTACTTGGGGAAATTTTCACCGGAAAAATAACGCGGTGTCAGGAATGTACATTTAAAAGTCATATGCGAGAATGAAATGAAACGCGGTTTTTTACTGCTTCTACGCCTTGATTTCTGTGTAAAAAATACTGTTCTTGAAGGTGGAAAACTCTACAATTGTATTTATGCAGGTAGTCTATCTGTTCAAACTTGAGACGGGCTAGCTTATGATAACTCAATTCAAACTAGGGGCTCTGCTAATCTCACAAGTGGCTACGAAGGTTATCCGACCTGAAAACAACGGCTCAAATAATGTTAACGCGTGTCATTATAATTTCATTTCATTTCATTTCATATTTATTCATCAGTGCCTTACACTATATTTACATTACACTGAAGGGAGTCTCTGAAAAGAGCAAAGCCCCACTTCGCATTCGGGATGCGTCAGAGCCCGACGATCGTTTTGATTTAGATTTAGAAAAGAGCCTTGGAATGAGAATTAAGGAGCCTCCCTTAGTCAACTCTTGCTCTCTTCCGACCCTGACAGTATTAGGGTATTCGAAGCCCGTCGTAATTGAATTTCTTTTTAATTTTGGTTTTAATTATATTTTATCATTGCAATGTCTCTTTTCAAACAATTTATAATTCAGAGAATTGCGGAAAAGATCCCAAACAATGCACATAATTCATTTTGATAAACAAAATCAGTACTGTACTCGTGTTCACTACATCTCATAAGATATTATATTTGTCCCTACATTCTTCTTATAAAGTTATAACCATTATAATGAACAGATTATAGTCACTGACTGTTTGTACATTGAGAGTAATTCAAAACATAGCTTCTCTGCAAGAGAATCAGGATGCTTCTTCTTGCAGTGCTTCCTGCTCGGTAGTTGGCCAGTTGTTCATAATGTCATGGCAGAAACTGATATGTTCATCACCAATATACTGTATCAATTTTCTGCTAACACTGGCCTTAATATTAATGGACAATTTTCCATTATAGGCTTGAAAGTCGAGTAGTGTCAGAAAAGCAGGACGAAGTCCATTTGGCTAAGACAAAGCAAATTTTTCTGACATTTCTGAGAGGCTCGAGATTCACTTAGACGCTGTTAGAACTCCGGGTGCTGCACAATGGTATCGAAATTCATTGTACCCATAAATCTGGAAAGATATTTTGTCCTTTCTAGCTATGTTTCTTTCAGTACAAGTAATTGACAACACAGATTTTTTAAATGTATAGGCCACCATTCTTTGCAATCGATTATATCCTAAGTGCTCACACGTTTCTCAGAAAATGTATTGGTGTTAGATCACTGTGCAATAATGATACTGTTCTGGGCTGTAAATCCTATAATTTTAACGTAGCTCACGTTTTACTACTGCACAGTCCTCTAATGGGAAGGTCCACTTGTTTCTTGATACGGTACCCTATTTTCTTAAGTGTCAGACTTCTTGTTTATCATTGTATTCCCTTGCCTCCTGTACGAGCTCCACCACGTATGGTGCGCCTGGACATCACTACACCCGTACGGGTTCACGGTTGGTGAGCTCGAGATCCCGAGAGATTCCTGAACTGACTCCGGTTTTCTTCCTTTTTCCAGTGACTTTGGGGTGGACCCTTTCATGGCTTTACCCCAAGTCCCTCAATCCTCAATCTTTGAAGGTTGAGGGCATTTATTTTCCTTCTTTTTATACTCTACATGCGTGGTCAAATTGTTAGATTTAAAATAACATTTCCCAATTTATTAACAATTGGTGTTTTCATAAAAATGTGATTTTAATCACTGATAAGTGTAAAAATTCTATATTTAGAGGTATTTGATATTTTATGCAATTATTTTGAATTGAAGGGATTTTTTTCTACTAGACTGCACTGTGTGAAAATTTCACACTTCTTCCTCCACAATTGAAAAATATTTTTATTTAGCAAACATTCATGCGTGTCACTGTCCAGAAAGGAGCAAATGTACTGTATGACATTTCAATTACTAAAGAATTATATCCGTCTCTGGCTATATTTATATTCAATAACATCGTCAGCAATGTGAGTAATTATATGGCAGGATTTCCTCACGTCCTAATTCAAATGTTTCTATTTATTTTCAACGTTTATGGTTTAATGTACCAAAATAATCAAGGAATGCTTTTATTTCAGGATGTACTGGTATGTAAATGAATTCTTACCAGTCTGCTTCAAGATTAATTTCTTTGTCTGTAAATCTAATATACCGGTAGCTCATTATTCTAATGAGAGTCCGTAGAAGGTGTGCTAATTCGCATATACATGCTACACTATTTGAACTTACATGCAAAAGAAGACTATAAGTTTGTAACAAAATTATGTCCTACCTTTATGATAACACTACACAACGGATTACTTCCTCTTCAGGGGTTTTAGCTTTTCTTTCCTCTTTCCTTGGTACTTGCACAATCATCCCGATGATCGCAGGAATCATCATCATCATCTGATTACGCGGATGTGATGGCGCAGCGGTTAAGATGCTTTCCTCCCACCAATGTTGACTGGGTTGGATTCCCGGTCAATACATGAAGAATTTTCGAGATGAAATGTCACGTCCTGTGGCTCGGTTTTCACGTAAAGAGAAATAAGATCGTGTGGCTTATAATCGCGAGATTAACGGTCACGGGAATCTACAAGTTTCCTTCTTTATCTTTCTACAGTACTTGACATTTTGCCCTGCAGCCTAGCTGACCGCGTCATGTCACGATCCACGACTGCAATGGGGAACTACAAGTTTGGAGATCCAATGTTCGAATCCCAGCATGGATATTCCCTAGGTAAAAGCCGGAATGGCTCTTTACTTCACGATACACGTGACCTTAATGACTACAGTGACACACACTGCTACACCATCACAGTAGTGCTCATTGTCAGACAAATTGGATGATCACAATGTCCCAAGTCCCAAAATGAGGGTATTTTGCGACGTCGTGGTCATCTAGTCCCGTGTACTTGGGTGTGTGTGTAATCTGTCTGATAACCTGTGTCACCATGATGGCTGTACTAGTGTGGTAGGACGTGGCCGTGGCCTACATTTAGGTATCATTCAACACTTGCCTTGAGTAGAAGTGGGAAATCACGGAGAACCACTTCCAGGATGGCTGAGGAGGGAATCGAACCCACCTCTTCTCAGTTCCAGCCCTCAGACCAGAATTAAATCCTTTTGGTAAGTTAACGCACGAATTCCCTGATTGGCAGAACCTCAAAGAGTGGCTGGGTGAATACCCAGTTCCTTTCTTAGCCTATTTTCATTCATGAAAAAAAATAGGCTTATGAGATCACCATTTGTTCGTGTGTGTGTGTATGTTTTCTCTGGGAGATGGCACATTGTAATAAACAATGATGATGCACGTCTTGTTGGTGTTGTTGTTGCGTTATAAAAGAGCCTAGACAGTGCCTTTCTATCCCGTGTGCTTGGGTATGTGTAGAAGTTGTGTGATAACCTGTGTTATTGAGGTGTACGTAATAGTGTGCCTATATTTGCAATTGAGGCTAGGATTGAGAAGGAGATGTCCGTAGCCTTGGGTTAGGAACCATCCCGGCAGTTGCCTGAAGAAGAAGTGGGAATATACGGCAAACCACTTCTAGGATGGCTGATGTGGGTAATCGGGCCTACCCCATTTCAATTTTGCCTCAGTAGACTGAATGTACCACGTTAAAACACGCAAATAATAATTAAATTTGTTGGTTGAACCTGGAATGGAACCTGGACCCCAAGGATGACAGCCAAGAGTGCTAGCCCCACCACACCACAAGGTGGTCTGATTACAATGTCGAACAGCCGATATTGTGCAAACATAACACAAGAAAACGTCTGAAGTGTCTGATGATATTTCATGTGCACTCCAAACTCCTAGGATATGCCTCCATTCTACATAGATATGCTTGCACTGTCCTGTATTAAATACGCACTATGAGTAGAAAAAGGAATTGGCCACCCAACCTCAGCTGTTTCCTGGCTTATTGAGCCTCTCTAACACTGCCTAATGATATTAAGATTGTATTCATGTCCACAAGAACCTATGACGTGGTACTTTAGTATCCAACGAGCTGTCCTAGATATTAGCAGCCCCTCATAACACAGTCGTACGCTGCTTATGGTGTGAGTAATGACAACTGGGAGGAAGGGGTGCGGGCAGGGGTACGCAACTGTCTGAAAATTTCCACCAAAAGAGCCGCTCTGTACAATCTATTTCTGATTGGCAGAACCACAAAGAGTGGCTGGGTCTACTTCTCAGGGAGGTGGCACATTGTAATAAATAAGGTTCGGATGTTAAGGAAAAGTCATATTTTTTTCCTGAGCTCATTTTACCTGAAATCTGAAAAATAAATTTGAATGACGGGTCCCTGACCATGTTTAAAGCAATTTTATGTTGCCTATAAATGCATATTTCGGCCATTTTTATTGTTTTGGTCATATTTTAGTGATATAAGGTCATATTTGGTTATAATTTCAGCAATTTTGTTTAAATTGAGGCGTCGTTAACAACGTACGTGTTATCTGCGTCGACTTTCAAACACAGGATTTCCGAATAATGTAGTGTGATACTGAATGAATGTTGAAAATGTTAATGTACTGTAGCTCTGTCAGTTTGTATGACTAAATGTGTCTGATGTATTATCGCTGATCACGTTTTGGCATTTACTGAATGTTAGTGATACTCTACCTATCCCAAAAATTAATGTCATATTTCATAGTTTTTTAGGTCATATTTCATAGTTTTTCGGTCATATTTAGCTAGTTTTTAGGGCATATTTGCTTGCATATTTTGTACTTCTTTAGGTCTTAAACTTCCGATCCCTAGTAATAAACAATGTTGGTGCACGGCTTGTTGGTATTGTTGGTTAAAGAGCAACAAAATAGGCTACATTATAGACCCAAACGCCGAGAGATTCACTGTAGAAAGTTTTTGGTCCTATGATTTATGAAAATAATTGTGTCAATTGAAGAGGCGATAAATACTCTCTGTTCGAAATAATCTACAGGAAAATTATGATTCCTTGAATTTATTTTGTGATATAAAGTCGATTCTTAGCAGTGTGGTTTAAATCCCAGTACTGTAACTTTAAAATGAAAATTATATTTCTTTCCTTGTACAGTATGTCAATTAGAGGTAATAATCCCCTCCTGTTGACGACGCGACGCACGAGGAGTCCCGCAGATTGAGGGGTGGCCAGGCAGGCACTGGCATGCCAGTGGGTGGGAGACAGACCCACACCAGGGGCCTCGGCGTCCTGTCCGTGGCCTGCTCTTCTAATAATATCAGAGCACTCCCGGGGGACCGCGTCATTGCTCCCGTTCACTGCCTTCCTAAACTTCGTCTAATGGCAGAAGGTACGAATTATGTAGAACCTGTTCGGAGATGGTTGTAAAGTGATACCTTACCATTTATCAATGCAATAACAATGAAGCGCAGTGTGATTACACAAATATCGTAAAGAATTGATGAGTATGGGAAGTGGTGATACCGCGGTTCTAAATGGGTCTGGCTGTTTAACGAGTGATATTTTGTAGAACCTCTCTTCCTAAACCTCTGTTGAGCATGCAGCTTGATGTCCGTCATGTTTTCAGCACCAATATGTTAACCATGTATTCGTACAGAAGACAGCCTAAAAACAGAACTCGTACACTGCGTGTGGATAAGCAATGTTGATTACAACAACCATAACCATTAATGGAACAAAGAATTGACGAATATCATTTTTTCCTCCGGAATATTTTAACCGTGGTGAATCCCCAGTCCCTTTTTTTAGCCTACTTTCATTTATAAAAAAATAGGCTTATGAGATCACCTTTTGTCCGTGTGTGTGTGTGTGTGTATGTGTGTGTGCGCGAGTATGTTGTGCCGTGCCCCCCTCCCCCCCCCCCGAATAAAATCTAAACGGCTGGAGCGATTTCAATGAAACTCGGTAAGGTCTTAGTAATATGTTGTCCGACCCCGACCGTGCCCTTCAAATTTTATTACATCTCACCAATCTAACATGGCGGCTGTGCGAAATATTTCATCGGTATTCTATATCTCCGAAACTATTCTTGGTATCACTCTGATTTTTTTTACGGTGATATAGGGCGCTGATAGAAGTTTACCTATGTGATTTTTTGAAACCTGTCAAGTACAAAACGGACATGGCAGCCAAGTGAAGATGAAACATTTTAATAGACTTTCCTCACGATTTAACCATCCGAGCGCGGTGAAACATGGTACAGCAAATGTTTATACACATTGTAATGTACTGATATCTAATTTAGTTCAGTTGTTTACACAACCTCAGGATGGCGGTTGTGCGAAATTTTAAAATTAAGTTCTTATTTCTTGTGTCCTAATCATGCTATCGAAGTCAACGTTTGAATAATGAACCTACGCAAAAGTTGTCATCTAATAGCACATAACTCTATGGTCTACATATATAAAAATCCAACAAGGCGACCATCCTAAATATTTACACGGTTCTCAATATCTACGAATCAATTACAGCAATCAAACTGAAATTTTGGATGTTGATAAAGGCTATGAACATAAGTTCACCAATGGGACTTTCAATAGCACAAATCTAAAATGGCGGTGACGCGAAATTTAAATATTTAAATGGGTGTTTCTGGTGATTTAACCATCCGAGCGCAGTGAAGCTTCGTACGGTAAATGCTTACACAAATTTGAATCCACTGACATCTAATTTATTTCAATTGTTCTTATAACCACAAGATGGTGGCTGTGCGAAATTTTAAAATCTCGTTCTTATTTCTTGTGCCTTAATCATGCGATTGAAGTTTGAATAATACACCAACCAAATGATCTTCATGTAATAATACATAACTCTATGGCCTGCATAGGCCTATATAAAAATCCAACATGGCGCCCATTCGAAATATTTAGACGGTTCTCAATATCTACGAATCTATTACAGCAATCAAACTGAAATTTTGTATGTTGATAGAGGCAATTAACATAAATAGGATAGGCCTATATGAAAATAGGCTCTTTCGTTCTTCACTGAACTACTTGTTACCACTTGCTTCATTCTCGCAAAAAAAAATGAAAATTTCATGTTCTCTTTAGGGCTGACGGTTTATTTAAACCCACATTTTTCAGAAACTGACCCGAAAATGAGCTCACTTACTTTTGCTCTTATTTGCGTGATAAATTTTGGGTGGTCTTGCAAAGCAATATGTTAGTTGTGCGTTTGGAGCGCTGTTGACTTCGTGAGGGGTGTGGGTGCAGGGAATAAAACATTATCGTGTTACTGATTGTTTCCGTTTTAAGTAATTGAAACAATAATAATATGTATTTCAATTTTAATATAATAAGTTACACTGACCGGCACGAAAAACGCAACGCTTCAATTTCTCACAAAAACTGAAATTTATTGTAAATTTTTGACACTTTTATGACACTAATCTACTATATGACGATGAAATATTGTAGTACGGTCCCATGTAGGTGCCCAACAATGAAAAAAAAAGAAAATTATAAACAAATTTAATAAATTAAGCCAGAGATGCACAGTTCAAAGAGAGAACGCCTAAAGATCAGTAAATTTTGATTAAGCTCGTTTTGATTTTATATCGAGTTGAGTGGCACAGATGGTTTAGTGACGGCCTTCAAAACCCAAGATTGTAGGTTCAATCCTACGGTATTTAAAATGCGATATATTATGTCATTAGTTTTTCTGAATCGTTAATGATCCCCTACAGGGCACCACAGTGTCACGATTGTCACAACAGTAAAGAGGGGCGTTAAATCCATAGCACTAATATAACTCACTGACTTAGCTCAGATCAGAAAGGGCTGTGTTCTCATTCTGAAGGAAAGAATGAAAATGTATTGCTGTGACCATTTAACTGTGGCAACGCTATTGCCGGCGATCGGAATAATGTACGCGCGTGGGTTTGGTCATTTGGACCATTTAACCAGCACTGATTTATTTTGAACGTTTCTTTTTAAAGATACTCATATGTGATTTCGTCCATGATGCATAGATAACAAAACGAAATGTAGACTACTTGAAAGTTAGGATATCCATGCCCCTAGACCGGACTCGAGTCGGCGAGGCGGCTGGCAGTACCAACGGCCTCACACTCTGGTCCTAAACCACGCGTGCAGGCAAGTGCATGGAAATTAATCCAACTGTAAGAAATGAGTTACTGTTGTAACTAAATCCTATAACCTTGTAATGTCTGATCTACAAGGAACTAACTATAGGGATAGTTTTTTTTTTCGAGACTTGAAATTAAATATCCTTAGAATGAGTAAAGAATAAGTAGGGAAGAAGACGATGATGGCATCATCATTATAATTAATATCACTTGAGATATGTTCCTTATTCGTTATACGCTTTACACATCTCAAATAGTTTATCACTGTGTTTATACCGGTTATAAATACGAAATTGAAATCTTTCCATTTCAGTTACAAACTTTGAAATTCTAAACATATTATATTGGTAGGCAAGGGTTTGATGTATGATGAACTTTTATATTTGTATGATTTGATAACACTTTGAACAGTTACAGTGTTCCTATTTAGTACCTTATATTAATGAAAGTGTCTGAAAACACTCGCTTTACTTCTGCGGACATTATATCACACATGAATGAGCTTAGACATTCCCCCGTGGTGTTATTGTGACTATTCCCCTCACACTTTCGATTTGGACCAATAACGTGTAAGAATTCGATTACAATCAGCCAATTATAGTGCTCTATTTCAATAATGATGTACCGTGCCTGTTATCGCAGAGCATATCACACCATGCTTTATATCTTACCGTCACTCTTTTCTACACAAAGGATGAGTGATTTCATGAATCGTTTTATTGATTTCTTACAAGTGGTAGGAATACTATTACTACTAGAGGTAGGCCTACATACTCACAAGTGGCTGGCCGTAATGATGTAAATAAGAGGCTAAAAGAAGTTTGAGACCCTTAGCTGTAACTCAAACCAATACACTGGAATGGGTAATCTATCCTCTGTGATCAGCCTTATTCTCATGGCACCGGTAACTTTGGAATCTTGGCGTCATTCGGGATGTATACCATCCAAAGAGGTTGAAAATCTATCACTTCGCAGCTGCTTTTCACGTTGATTTCAGAACTTTGGCATCACGTGATTTAATTTGTGGTATTTGTGCAGCTTTCCCTGTAACAGTTGATTTTCATTCTACACGGGATACTAGCGTCAAGAATACCTCTGGTAGTAATAATATTCCAACCTCTTTGTATTCCTTTAAACGCTTGTATTGGCAACGCATTTCGTCGTTAGTTTGCTCACAAATTCGGCAATGTACAGTAGATCGAATGTTTCTGAATGCTTAAAAGGCAATGTTTATAGTTAAAATGTACGTAATTCACTCACAAGAATTTAAAGGATTGGATTATTCGTGAAATAGTCACTATAAATGTAACTCGTACTTCTTATATCCTCACGATTCGTCGCTCAGCCACTTGTTGCTCCTTTAACGGCTTTGCGACATGTGGCCCCGTGCACTTGGATATATGTGTAGAATTCATCTGATAACCCGTGTCACTGTGATGTCTGTGCTAGTGTGTGTATTTGTAATTGAGGTAGTTTATGGGTAGGAAGCGGCCGTGACCTTTCCTGGCATGTGCCTGGAGTAGAAGTGGCGAAACCACGGAAAACCACTTCCAGGATGGTTGAGGTAGGAATCGAACCCACTTCTTCTCAGTTTTGCCTCACGAGGCTGAATGTACCCAGTTCCAGTTCTCAGAGCAGAATTATATTTCTTTGCAGAGCCGGGTATCGAATCCGGGCCTACGTGGTGACAGCCAAGAATGCTAGTCACTACGCAATGAGGCGGACAGCTTGGCCACGTACCGATTATCTCAATAATGAGGATGATTAGCGGTAACGGAACTAAATGTTTATCTCGAAACTGTAGTCAGAAGTAGGGAGGGGGGCGGGGGGGGGGGGGGGGGGTAGAGGAGGTCAGACACCATTAATCTCCACCTTGTTGCATGTGCTCATACAAAAGTTTACAAGAATTGTGACATTGAAGCAAACGAGATCAACTCCAGGATCCTTGTTTATTGGAATCTGTTAGTTTTGGTTGGCTGTGTGACGCCGCGGTACCTGCTGGATCCAAGGTTGCGGAATTGAATTCCAGCGCAGTCAGTTGGCATTTGAGAGGCCTTGAATGCGAAGGACTGGTGTCAGTATATTACTGGCAAGTTAAAGGTCCCTTTCCGTCACCCTAGCGCCTCTCAAAGTGGCTGTGGAAAAGCTACCGACACGGGAACATCTCACTGAAGCACTCTTTTCCATTCAACTGCACTGAAAACTATGCGTAAATAATAATAGCAATGACCACCAACGTGTCGTTTTGCTGTTGTTTTCAAAAGTGGCCCTGTTTTACATCCCGGACTTTACAACGGTATCTCAAGTTGGTACTCCACCGCGTGCCCGTGCGCGTTAAATCAGTAGCCACGGTCCTGAGATCGGATGTTTGAATCAACGTGCTGACAGCGGCTATCTTGGGTGTGATTTTCCCGAGTTTCTCCGCACTTCCTCAGGGCAAATGCCAAGAGACTTGTTGTTGTTGTTTGAGTCTTCAGTCTTTTGACTGGTTTGATGCAACTCTCGATGTTTCCCTGTCCTGAACTAATCGATTCATCTCTACTCTACATAGCTTACACCCAAGCCAATCTCTTTAACATATTCCAACCTTGGTCTATCCATACCGTTCTTGTCCTCGACCCTTCCTTCCATAACTAAGTTTGTTATTGCTGGGTATCTTAGTATGTGTCTTACCAACCTATCTTTCTTTTCATTAGCAGTCGCCAGAAATATCTCTCCTCTCCCACTCGTCTTAATACCTCTTCATTGATCTTCATCATTCTCCTGTTTTTTTTGCTTTTGTTTTGTTTTGTTTTTTAGCGTATGGCTTTTAGTGCCGGGAGTGTCCGAGGACATGTTCGGCTCGCCAGTTTTGTAGCTGCTTCTATGAGGACACCCACGGGGTGAGCTACAAGTACCGTTACGTGTGGAGTGTTGTCTGGGGAGGAAAGTTTGAATGTAAGGACGAGGAGTTGGAAGGTAGCAGCTGTGGCCTATAGTTAGGGACCAACACCGGCATTTGCCTGGAAGGAAGATGGGAAACCACAGAAGACCACCTTCAAGGTTGCCAGCGGGGGGATTCGAAGCTCCTCGCCTCCCGGATATGAGTGACTGCCAGCAGCCACGCCGTAACGACCACGGCTAACTCACCCGGTATCATTCTCCTGTAACACCACATTTCATATACCGTACTTCTATTCTCCTCTTTTCTGCTGCGCCAACAATCCAAAGTTTCACTTCCATTGAGTGCAACGCTCCAGACAAAGGCTTTCAAAAAATGACTTCTTAATACCTAAAGCTACCTATTTGATGTCAACAAATTTCTTTTATGTAGAAATACTTTCCTTGCCCGAGCCAACCTACTGTACTTTAATATCCTCTTTGATTCGCCCATCACTTGTTATTTTGGTCTCTAAAAGCCGCAGTACTTAAACGGGGCGTAAAATCCATAACACTATTATTATTGGTTATTTTGCTTCCTAAGTAGCTTTGCATCTGCCAATTTGAAGTCAGTAGGGTTTTCTGTTCTCTTTTGGCTGCATTCAATTATTTTTTATTTACAGTAGGCCTACATTTTTATTGATTTTCATCCTGAATTCTTTCCTCAAGACGGAGTCCATACCATTTACGAAGTCATTCAAAGCATCTGGTGAATCGGCTAAGATGACTATGTCATCAACAAATCTCACAGTTGAAATCATTTCTCATTGTTTCATTTCTTCAGCTACGGGGGTGATTTCAAACTAAATGAATGTTCTTCGTAATGTATTGATAGTTCATTATGTGTCCTTGTTACAACATAAGAGGAAGTAGGTCCTCAACATAGTAAACTGCCTTCTCTTCACTGATCGGGGACGCGTGCCAGATAGGCTTAGGTTACATGTATGACCCTCAGGGCCCGTGTAACTTAAATCCTCCATGGCAGGGCCAGGAATCGAACCAGGGTCGGGCCGTCTGGATGAGGAGCGACTATTCTTACCCCTAGACCAATAGGAGGCTCGTTACGGCTTGTGGCCAGGAATAGTTGTGGCCTGGTGACGACTCGATGTGGCACAGCTCGATGTTGTTTCGGTCATATGCCTCTGCTTCGTAGACATGGGACGTGCTAGCCCCACTGGGGAAATTCAGTACTGTGAGAGGTTGAGGGGCTTGGGACATCGTGGTCATCACTCCCGTGTAGTTATGTGTGTGTTAAACGTGTCTGATAACCTGTATTTGTGTGATGACTGTAGTAGTGAGTGTAACTCTATTAGGGACAGGGATAGGGTAGGTGGACCGGGACTTTAGATAAGGTACTATCCCGGCATTTGCTTGGAGGGAGTGTGGGGAAAAATCGGGGAAAACCCACAACCAAGATAGCCACTGTCAGCACCGGGATTCAAACCTGCAATCTCCGGACTTGCTACATCTACCCGTACGGCCGTGGTGCTATGACGCAGGGTACTGTGATAGGTGGTAGTTATTTTAACTATGGACTTGGGGCAACGTGGGCATTGTACGTGCGTGTGTCTGATACCATGTGACAGTGTTAGAGAGTGTACCTGTACTTGGAACTGAGAATGGGAATTAGGCAGTCGTAGAATTAAGATTGGCACCACCCCAGCATTTGCTTGAAGTAGACAATTAGTGGGAAACCTAATAAAACAACTTCTAGGATGGTTGAGGTGGGATTCAATCCCACTTCATCTCAGTTGTCCTCATGAGACTGAGTGCGCTGAGCCAGGTGAGAGGGCGGGTTGCACAGTTCAGATGATATGGATCACACATCATCAGAGGAGTAAATGAGAGATGAAATCAATATTAAGATGATAGAATCCATGCAAGGATCTGGAAGGAGGCGGCAGTGGCCCTGGCGTTTGTCTGGAATTAAAAATGGGAAATTATGGAAACCCATTTCAAGGACGACCGACGGTGGGGTTTGAGCCCACTCATCTCCTTACTGTGGAGATAGCCTGGGCCCATGCCCTTGCACTGAACTACCCGGTCGGCTCATAATAGTAGAACAATATATTCTCCTTATTGCGGTTGTTATCGATTGAGTGATTAGATGCAAGGAAAACTTTGTAGAAAGAACCTCAAAGTACAGTAACTTATTGTAGTTATTCCAAACGCTTTGCTTGGATTGGTTCTTAATGTAAAGAGATTTCGTTGCTTTTGTTGTTGTTTCATTTGAGGGGTTTGGACATCGTGGTCATTTAGCCCTGTGTACTTAGGTGTGTGTAGAATTTGTCTGACGACCTGTGTTGTTGTGATGTCCGTAGTAATGTGTGTATATGTAATTCAGGTTAAGCTTGGGAAATAGGCGGCCGTGGCCTTAAGTTACAAGTAGAGTAGAAGTGGGAAACCACGGAAAACCACTTCCTGGATGGCTGAGGTGGGAATCGAACCCATCTCTTCTCAGTTTTTCCTCGCGAGGTTGAGTACATCGTTCCAGCGTTCAGACCAGAATTAAATTTCATGGCAGGGCCGGGAATCGAACCCGGACCTCCACGATGACTGCCAAGAATACTAGCCGCTACACCAGGAAGTGGACTGAAGGGATTTCGATTAACATGTTCATACCTGAGCATTTCTAAATATCAAGTGTAGTCCCGAATATATTTTCGAGCAAATAATGTGTATCCTATGTTAGTATTCTAGCATAAGTTATGCAATACATGGATTTATAGACAATATTATGAATGTGGGAAACAACAGAACTCGTTGCATGTTTCAGTAGCCTGTAATAGTGGCTTACTTCTTACACATAACTGGTCAATTAAACTAACAACATCAATTATTAACTTATTCCAGTAGACCTATACGTGAATGTGAAGGTAGCCTTGTTTTACTTGATCATTTATAGCAAATCAGCAACTATATCAAAAGTTCCGAAAATTGTTTGATACCTGGATGGAGAGGCTTTGGCGTGGCGCGGCTCAAAACCGCCGCTACCATTCTCCATGGATATTGTTGTTCTCATTGATTCACTTTAGGGGTGAGGGACATCTTGGTCATCAGCCCCGATAGCATGGGTGGCCATAGTGATTGATTTTTCTTTTTACATTAAATTATGATTTCAGTTACCATTTGCGATACGCTAATGTCCCATTTTCGCACTTTCCAAGAAATGAAGGAGACGTCAAAAAGAAGTGAGGAATGAATCCAGTGGTGCCACACAATTGTATTTGTTTAGCCTTGCGGCTTATATCATGTAATAAGTTACCCAAAGACGTTGTATAAAGTAGGTCTATAACCTAAACTCAATATGAGTGCTCTGCTGTTGAGAATAGTCTTCCAACGCATCACCATAGTGGGGTCAAGATACAAGTAGCCACATGGTGTCCATAAACAAAGATTAGGTACAGTGACGTACCCAGGGAAGGGGTCGAGGGGGTTCAGACCCCTCCTAAACTTTTGTATAAATTACTAATAACAAAGCTGAATAAATTCCGTAATGAAATAATATTAAATAACACATGCTGGAAATAAGCCTACTGTTCCCAAAGTTGCAGGATCGAACCCTGGCGCAGTCAGTTGGCATTTGAAGGTGCGTAAATGCGAGAGAGCCGTGTCGGTAGAAATAGTGGCACGTTAAAGATCCTCTTCGGGGGCAAAATCCCGGAACCCTGGCGTCCTTAGTTTAAAAGCCGCAGTAGTTAAAAGGGATGTAAAACCAATAACATTAATTAGTAATTATGGAAATAAAAGGAAGGAAGGAAGCTTGTAGTTTAACGTGACCGTTAATCTTGAGATCATGAGCCACGGGACCTCCTTTTTACGTGGAATCCGAACCACAGGACATGGCATTTCACTTCGAAAATCTCACATGCATTGACCGGGAATCGAACCCGGAACGCCTTGGTGAGAGGCATACAGCTAGACCGCTGAGCCACCACGCCCCTAATTATGGAAATAAGCGTACCGCACATGGAAGAATACGAATTCTAGTTAGTGGAAGTTTGATCATCAGCGTAAACCACGCCCATTCTGGCTCTGGTAGAATGAAATAAAGCTGCCATATGCATGTACGGCGTTGCCAACCTGATAGGTTGACTGGACAGTATGATTGGCTTGAAATTATCACATTTTGCATCATGGTTAAATTTATATTTATTGTTATCTATTGCTATTGATTGCATGGCGAGGGGAGTGTATTTTATTTATACGTTGAGCGAAAAGGTGACGAGGTCAGTAGTTGGAATTTAACTTTTTATATAACTTTCCCCTCCCTCCGAAATGAAATCTTGGCTACGTTACTGATAACGTGTTTGTGATCAAGGACGACAGTGCAAAAAGTAACTTTGTGTTAATATAAAGAACCATGGTTGAGGAGTAGCCTAACGCGTGACGAGCAACTGTTACTTACGGGAGGTAACAACGTTACTAATTGAATTAAGTAGTTGTAACGCCGTTACTTTTAAGAGTCACGAAGCAACAAAAAATGGTCGTTACTTTTTCCAGGTGGAGAATTGAGGGATTATCCTGGGTGCATGAAACGGGCAGAACTTGACAGAACAGTAGTGTCGCCCCAGAGGTCCGGGTTCAATTCCTGGCCCTGCTAAGAAATGTAATTCTGGTTTGAAGGCTTAAACGGCGTACACTCAGCCTGGTGAGGCAAAACTGACAACAGTTGGGTTCGATTCCCACACCGCTAGTCATCCTAGAAGTGGTTTTCCGTGATTTCTCACTTCTACTCCAGGCAAATGCTGGGATGGTTCCTAACTTCAAGCCACGGCCGCCTCCTTCCCAATCTTCACCTACATCACGAATTTACACACGAATACACACACTACAATAACACAGATTATCAGACAAATTAAGAGTCTCAATAGGTTACGGTCTGGGGTTGGTAGATCCGGGACCAACATTAAGAAGTGGGGACTACCTTGTGAGTCTACCTGCTGTGATTGTGGTGAAGAACAAACCATAGCCCACTTCCTCAACTGCAGCGTCTGCTCTCTCCAGTGCTCCATGGATGATCTAGTGAAGGCTACACCCAATGGCCGGGACATTGCAAAATATTGGTCCAACGTTGTGTAGTGAAATGTTTGTCTTTTTGATAGTACCTTTTCTGTATTTATTGATTTATGTATGTTTCCTGACAGGAGTAAATAAAATAAATCATACGAATTCTACACACACACAAGTACACGGGGTTAAATGACCACGATGTAGCAAAGCCCATAAATGAATTAACAACAGAACAGTAGTGAATATACTTTAAAAAAGATGTTTCGAGTAATCTATTGTTATTTCATTATGGGTTTGGTCATCAGCCCAGGTACTTGCACTGGAATCTGATAACCTGCGTTATTGTAGTGACCGTACTAGTGTGTATGGTTGTAACTAGGGTCTAAGATTGGGAAGGGCGCAGCCGTGATCTGAATTTACTTTGGGAAATCACAGGAAACCACGTTTACGATGGCCAACAGTAGAATACGAACTCACCATTCACCACTTTTTTCATCTGTCCGCTAGAGGCTGACGAATCTCACCCTAGGATTAACATTCATGACAGAGCCGGAAATAGAACCCAGGTCTTCTTTGTGGAAATCTATTAGCCATTGCCAATTCATTCTGTTTTTTCAATAGGCTATTACTGGAATCCACTGTTCCGCTCAAACCATGCAAACTAAAGTACGAGCATTCCTTTTATAAAACTAATAATAATTTTAAATTAAATTGTGAGCTATCGCATCCTTTGGCAAACACAGATTAATGTCAGATTGGAAAATTACAAAATAAGCAACTAAATCTATACTAATACAGACGTGACCAAATTACCAGAACAAAAGAATATTTTACCTATTAGTCGCAGATTTGTTTTAAAAATCGACAGACTATTTTTAGTTATTTTGATAATAGTATTGGTAATTGTTTTATCTATTTAATGTATTGAATAATATTTGTGAACCAACAGGGTTATGTGGCTCTGGTGTTTTCTTTTCTTTAAAAAAATATCAATCACACCCCATTATCTCAAAATATCCTTAATCAAACAATTGTATGCCATTTCCCAGGAAGGAGTTAAAATCACTAATGTAATTATATACAACACAGACTGCAAATACAGTAAACATTTATATAACTCAATGGCAAAAAAATGCAGATAACATACGGCGGCATTTTCTCATTTCCAAATTTATTTATTTTATTGTACTTTTTGGTACATACTAATCCCTACCTATACCAAACATATCTAAGAGTGTATTCAAAGATAGTCGCCTCCGTAGCGTAGCGGTCAGCATGGTTAGCTGCCGCCCCGGAGGTCCTGGGTTCGATTCCCGGCTCTGCCACGAAATTTTAAAAGTGGACTGGAACGGGGTCTACTCAGCCTCGGGTGGTCCAAATGAGTAGAGGGGGTTCGATTCCCACCTCAGCCATCCTCGAAGTGGTTTTCCGTGGTTTCCCACTTCGTCTTCGGGCAAATGCCGGGATGGTACCTACTGTAAGGCCACGGCCGCCTCCTTCCCTCTTCCTAGCCTCTCCATCCTAACCTTCCATCCCATCCCTCATGAGGCCCCTGTTCGCTTTGCAGGTGAGGCCGCCTGGGCGAAGTGCTGATCACACCTCCCTAGTTGTATCCATCCCGACCAGATGTTCCAAGCTCCAGGACACTGCCCATAGAGGCGGTAGTGGTGAGTTCCCTCGCTGAGTCCGTGGGAACCACCAACATAGAGGGTAAATTGACTAAATAAAAAAAAAGTATTCAAATATACGGTACCGTACGTTATACTTGAACTGAAGGAAAATAAAAACTCTAGATTTTTTAGGATATATTCATCCGTTTAGAGGGTATTCAGGGTAATGTTACATTATTCTGATACCACATCTGTATATAAAATCTATTTATGTCTGTCTGAAAGTCTATTACGGTACGGTACTCTTTCACGCAAAAACTACTTAACCGGTTTAGCTGAAATTTGGTTTGAGCTTAGATTATATACCAAGGAGAAACATAGGTCCAGCCTATTGCCGTTTCGAAATGTTGCACCGTTTCATTATCCTGGAAAAATCAAGAAGTTCCGTGAAGAACTATACAGCCTACTTTTCATGCCAATGATTATTCTACAGTATATGAACCTATCTAGAATAATGACGAAATTAAGTTGGTAATATCGAAATATCTAATTAGTTCAAAATATACCTGGTATAATGTAGCCTAATAGAGCACTACAGTTGGCAGTCCTGGCGACTGAATATATTCTTAGTTCCATCTCTTAAGGTACATAATACAAAATTTGGTTGAAGTCCAATGGACGTTACATGCAGTTAGACACTGGATCTATCAGCACGCGTAAAAGCATGTTGCCAACAACACCATGCGTGTGCTGGTCAGAAATAATCTGAAATATTATGATATCTTATTGTGCCAATTTTGGATGAAATCCATTTGTTAGTATAGAAGTTACATGTATTTTAAAATTGGACATATCAGCAGGCATAGAATCATGTTGGCAGCACTGCCTTGTATTAATTACTCCAAATTAGTCTAGAATGTCAGGTGCTATACGTGTGCAAAGTATAGAGCTGTTGGCTTGCATACTTTCTGGTATATTGATATTAGTGTAAAATAAATATAGACAGCATTTATTAACAGTTGGCAGCCCTGATTGCTCTTAACAATACTTATAGTCATATCTGTTATGGTACACATAGCACATACGAAATTTGGTTGAAATCAAACTGATAGTATAGAAGTTACATGTATTTAAAAATTGGTCGTATCAGCAGGCTTATAATCATGTTGGTAGAACTGACGTATATAAGTTACTCGAAATTAATCTAAAATGTCAGAATATACGTGTGCATAGCTTAAAGCTGTTGGTTTGCATACTTTCTGATATATTGGTATTTGGATAAAAAAAATAAAGAGAGCAATTATTAACAGTTGGCAGCCCTGGTGGCTCTTAAGAATACGCTCAGTCATATCTGTTTATGTACAGATATTACATACAAAATTTGGTTGAAATCCAATTGATAGTGTAGAAGTTATATGCATTTAAACATTGGACCTATCAGAAGGCTTAACATTATTTTGCCAACACTGTCATGGTTGGCCTCCTGGAAATTAAACTGAAATAGTATTATCTACATGTGTGCCAATTTTGGAATAGCTCCCATGCATACCTTGCAAGATATCCAACATGGAGCTCAAATTTCTAGTGCGTTTTTTCAGCAGTTGGTAGCACTGACATCATTTTCAAATATGGACGTGAGATATTCCGGTGCACATCTTTACTCATACTAAATTTGGTTTTGATTGCTGCAGCCGTTTAGGAGTTGATGGGGGGGGGGGACACACACACAGCCAGACAGACCGACAGACAGAAGGACAGACGACAGACAGACAGACAGACACACATTTTCCCGGATCGATCTCATGTCTACTTTTTCCTCATTTTTGTAAAATGTGAAAAGTAGGCTAAAAATACGTTTCATTTCAGTAGCAGGTGCTGCCGCGTCCCGCTCGGCAGGTTGCATACATTCACCCTTGCCCACGCTTCTCGCTGCTAAATTTTAACTTTTGATTCAGAGTTTAATCCAGGGCTTAGGGGAGTATATAGAGTTTTATTATGGGGGGTGCCTAACCGGGGGGTTAGGGGTATGGTAAAGGCCCCAAGGAATGGGGGATCCACGGCTCTCCCCGGGAAACTTTTGTATAATTTGGTGCAAAATTATGAGTTTTAAGGCTATCTGGCATCACGTTTTCAACCAATTTGGTGTGATGTTTTATGTCTGGTTAATGTCAAATACAACTAAGACCATTTTATGCTACTTTTTATTAATACAATCATCTTGCCGGCTTGATAGTGTTTACATGGAAAGAATTAGCATTACTGTTTTGATTTACAACTTACACTATAATATAAAGTCAAGGTTTCTTGAAGCATTACCAAATCGGTTTATAACTTTATCGTCAGTGATGTATGTCTCTGTAACAATGCTAGACCTGTTCTTGGTAAGTTCTTAAGAGCAAAGGCACTGAAGAGTAATAAGAGATTATGTTGTTACACATAAGATCAGAACAAACTGATTGTCACACTGTTTACATCGTTCTACCGTCGCCTTGCTTTGCAACGTTGCCATACGTCGCTTAGTAACAATAGTACATGATAAGTATATTAGTATTTTATATTTTAATTCATAAACAAATATTATATGTGACAAATTTTTTTTTGGGGGGAGGGGGGGGGCACCCATCGTATATACGCCCCTGCAGGGCTGGTAACTTATCCGTAACCATAACGTAACGTAATTAGGCACAGTACCGGAAAATTCCGTTATTGCAATTAGGTAAATGCGTTACAGAACGAATTACTTCGTTTCGATAAGAATCCCGTATTTATCATATACTATTACAATAACATGAAATTCAGTAACCGAATTGAAGAACGCTATTATTCCGGTCCGTACCAATAACGTTATTGGGTGGATGGCTCACAAAAAATAACTAAACAATGTTATTGGCATCATTTCGTTATTAGTTCAACCTGATGGCGGATTCGGTGGCGTAGTTGGTAGCATACTGTGCTTCTATGCTCACGATCGAGGGTTCATACCCGGCTGAAGTCGTCGGTTTTTTTAAGAGCGTTAAAATCCCTCAGCATGCCTTCCTTCGGAGGGGAAGTAAAGCCGGCGGTCCCATGTCATAGATTTATGGCATGTTAAAGAACCTTCCACTAATTCCACCTGTGTGAAGCTAAATTAGGTTAGGTTAAACATTTGACAAACGCTCTTAGGTTCCAACGTTCGTCGCCGGGAGCCGACTGCAGTGGCATCTGGTAACCAAGTTCTGAACTAGTAGTCGCTGACGGTGGCGTTTGGCGGCAAAAGTAGGAACTACTTGAAAAATTAAATGTCTGCAGTCCTTACTTGAATTGAAAACAGATACACACACTAATACAGTCATCACAATTAACACCGGTTATCAGACAGATTCTACACACACCCAAAGTACACGGGGCTACATGACCGCGTTGTCGCAGCACCTAAACTGAGGAACCAACCAACCAGTTCAACCTGATGTTAAAGAACGAAATTGAACGAATTATTCTGTGGCACACACAGAGATAATAACATTCCAGATAAATTTTAAGGAGCCCATATATGAGAGTGTTGCCAACACGATGCTAAGCCTGGTGATAGGTCAAAGTTTAAATGCCAGTAACTTCTATACTAACAAATGGATTTCAATCAAATTTCGTATTTGCTTTGTGTTCCATAACAGATATGACTATGCGTATTCTAAGGAGCCAGCAGGGCTGCCCACTGTTAATAAATGCTCTCTCTATTTGTTCAATCCTAATATCAATATATCAGCAAGATTGCAAGCCAACATCTCCACATTTTGCACACGTATAGTACCTGACATTCTGGATTAATTTTAAGTAACTAATATACGTCAAAGCTGCCAACATGATTCAAAGCCTGCTGATAGGTCCAATGTTTAAATGCCTGTAGCTTCTATACTAACAAATGGATTTCATCTAAAATTGACACTATAAAATATAGTAATATTTAAGATTAATTCTGAGCAACACATACATGACTTTGTTGCCAACATGATACATCCAATATCTAACAGGCTGTAACGTCCATACTATCCATTGGACTTTAACCAAAACGTGTATGTGTATTCTGTACCTTAAGAGATGGAACTAAGAATATATTCAGAGTCACCAGGGCTTCCACCTGAAGTGCACTATTAGGCTACACTATTTCAGGTAGATTTCATACTAATTAGAAATGTTTGTATTACCAAATTAATTTCGTCATTATTCTAGATTAATCATTGGCATGAATCTTAAATTTTAAGAAAACTTGGCTCTTTAGTTCGTCAGGGAACTACTTGTTTTCATTGTTATTATTATTTATTGTGGAGTAAACATATTATTGTGGTAACAAATATATAATATTTTCACGAATAGTATAACTGCCTCAGAACTAATTGACCCTTGTGAAAATCTAGTAGGGAGCTGAAGAGAGAGTCTGCTTTTCTCAGCCTGCTGGGTGGTGTCCGCTGCGTCATCCGTCAGTCGTCAGACGTACACTCTGTTCCCGCAGCAACTGTCACTCACACACAGGATAACAACCATTTTTTAGCCTACTTTTCACATTTTGCAAAAATGAGGAAAAAGTAGACTTATGAGATCGATCCGGGAAAATGTGTGTCTGTCTGTCTGTCCTTCTGTCTGTCGGTCTGTCTGGCTGTGTGTGTGTGTGTGTGCCCCCCCCCCCCCTATCAACTCCTAAACGGCTGCAGCAATCAAAACCAAATTTAGTATGAGTAAAGATGTGCACCGGAATATCTCACGTCCATATTAGAAAATGTTGTCAGCGCTACCAACTGCTGAAAAAACGCACTAGACATTTTAGCTCCATGTTGGATATCTTGCAAGGTATGCATGGGAGCTATTCCAAAATTCGCACACATGTAGATAATACTATTTCAGTTTAATTTCCAGGAGGCCAACCATGACAGTGTTGCCAAAATAATGTTAAGCCTTCTGATAGGTCCAATGTTTAAATGCATATAACTTCTACACTATCAATTGGATTTCAACCAAATTTTGTATGTAATATCTGTACATAAACAGATATGACTGAGCGTATTCTTAAGAGCCACCAGGGCTGCCAACTGTTAATAATTGCTCTCTATATTTTTTTTATCCAAATACCAATATATCAGAAAGTATGCAAGCCAACAGCTTTAAACTATGCACACGTATATTCTGACATTTTAGATTAATTTCGAGTAACTTATATACGTCAGTTCTACCAACATGATTATAAGCCG
Source organism: Meconema thalassinum (assembly GCA_946902985.2). Classification (NCBI taxonomy): domain Eukaryota; kingdom Metazoa; phylum Arthropoda; class Insecta; order Orthoptera; family Tettigoniidae; genus Meconema; species Meconema thalassinum. The sequence continues at coordinate 466,767,711 of OX336389.2, read as the reverse complement.
GTTTTTTTTTTTCGTGTAGCCTCCTGAGAGGCCGAGTGCAGGTCTTTCTAGTCGACGCCCGTGGGCGACCTGCGCGTCGGGATGAGAGATGGAATGGATGAAAATGAATGAAACTGGGCAAGGATGTGGAAGGAAGCGGCCGTGGCCTGTCAGAAGGTACTGTCCCAGCATTTGCCTGGTGTTGAAAATGGGAAACCACGGAAAACCATTTCAAGGACAGCCGACGGTGGGGCTCGAACCCACGCGTCTACCGAGTCAGCAGAGAGCTTGGCCCCTTGACCTAACGCGGAGCTTTAGCCCGCGTAGCCACTTCAGTCGGTAGCCTGCTGATACGACCAATTTTTAAATACATGTAACTTCTATACTATCAGTTAGATTTCAACCAAATTTCGTATGTGCTATGTGTACAATAACAGATATGACTATAAGTATTGTTAAGAGCAATCAGGGCTGCCAACTGTTAATAAATGCTGTCTATATTTATTTTACACTAATATCAATATAACAGAAAGTATACAAGCCAACAGCTCTATACTTTGCACACGTATAGCACCTGACATTCTAGATTAATTTGGAGTAATTAACACAAGGCAGTGCTGCCAACATGATTCCATGCCTGCTGATATGACCAATTTTAAAATACGTGTAACTTCTATACTAACAAATGGATATCATCCAAAATTGGCACAACAAGATATCATAATATTTCAGATTATTTCTGGCCAACACACGCATGGTATTGTTGGCAACATGCTTTTACGCGTGCTGATAGATCCAGTGTCTAACTGCATGTAACGTCCATTGGACTTCAACCAAATTTTGTATTCTGTACCTTAAGAGATTGAACTAAGAATATATTCAGTCGCCAGGGCTGCCAACTGTAGTGCTCTATTAGGCTACATTATACCAGGTATATTTTGAACTAATTAGATATTTCGATATTACCAACTTAATTTCGTCATTATTCTAGATAGGTTCATATACTGTAGAATAATCATTGGCATGAAAAGTAGGCTGTATAGTTCTTCACGGAACTTCTTGTTTTATTTCACTTCTTACAAACTGTATTAGAGGTGATTAGAACAATTAAATGACACTAATACGTGTAGTGGAGTAGTGGAACAATGTAGTATCGAAAATATTATGGCTATATAGTTCAGCAATGTACAATTAATTTATTAATAACTATAGTTAATTAACCAGGCAAATGGAAATGCATTTTCAATCTTCACTTCAAAATCAATCACCGGGTAGTCATTAATCACCTAATGGTTCGATTCCAGTCATTTCAATATCACTGTCATGAGATTATCTGTCACAGTCACTGCTGCTGCTGCTGCTGCTGCTGCTGCTGCTGCTGCTGCTGTAATTGTTTGCACTAGTTATTACGAGCGATACTATTACCGACAGTAGTGGCTACGCTGGCTAACGCGCAGCATTAGGTCATGGGGCCAAGCTCTCTGCTGACTCGGTAGACGCGTGGGATCGAGCCCCACCGTCGGCCGTCCTTGAAATGGTTTTCCGTGGTTTTCCATTTTCAACACCAGGCAAATGCTGGGACGGTACCTTCTGACAGGCCACGGCTGCTTCCTTCCACATCCTTGCCCAGTTTCATTCACCATCATTCATTTCATCTCTCATTAACTCCTCTCATGAAGGGCATCCGGCCGTAAAAACCATCGCCACAAAGACCTCCATCGCATCTCATCCCCGACCCCGTTGGAAAACGGGAATAATAAGGGGTAGACATACATTACGAGCGATACTATTCTCTCCTCTATAATTCCCTCTCGTTCATAACAAGGCTGTCTCGATTTTGACTGTCAAAAATATGGTCACCGTTGGTATGATGCGTTGTCAACAGCAAGCACCGAGTTGCGTTCCAAATTAGGGATCAACTTCTATTTTAACCAACGAATATAATATTCACTGTTCATGTCTTTGGGGTAGTCATCACTTCTTTTATGTGACTGGTAAATAAGTAGCACGTTGGGAACGACTGGCTGACTGTACCTCTCTGTTATAAATCTTTCACAAGAAGCAGCCCTTCTTCCCGCCCCCTCTCGCTCCTCCACAACCCTCCTCCACATTGCAAGATGTCATTGGACTTGAGGTAGGCCTGGTGGCCAGCTTCACTTTGTCACTCAGGGGCCAATTTGTTCCGAGGGACTTACACAAATATTCATGGTTTTGAATAGGGAAATGTGGAAAATAGAAATTCGAATGAGACAATAGAACAATTTTCCCTACCAGTATGCATTATTAAAATCGCCACTGTAGATGATGTGGAAAACAGAAAGTTGGAAGCTTACAGCACAAAGGAGTGTGGATACAACAAATTAATTCAAAAGGAATGAAAATTTTGGTCATTAGAGTGTCTTGAACCCAGGTCCCATTAGATGCTAAGTTGGAACTATACCATTTTTTTTATTAGCTCTTTACAGAATTACAGAATTTTCAGATATGATAAATACCATACTAATACATCACAAGAAATCCAGATAGTGTCCATATTTATCGTACAATTGTCCACTTTCACTAAGCTTCCAACGCTCTTTTTGCAGGTGATACCTGAGATCCAGGAACGAGAAATGTTGATCATTGTCCATCACGAAGTGTACATATTGGCCCATTATCCACACAATGGCAGTCTGTTTAATTTGGGGGAAGGCGGTCACCGACAAACGAACCAACTTCCTGTCATCAAGGTCATCCGTGGGCACATTTAATAGTTGACATACTTTTCCCTTACACCACAGCCACGTGGAGGCAACTCGCGTGCATGATGTGAAGCGGTGTATCGCCGTATCAGTTTGACCACATATAGTACACCATGGGTAAGCTTCAAGACGGATGGTATATCGCCGTAGAGCGGTTGGGATGAGATCGTTGAGGAAGATAAAAACCTGGGAGTGTACAGCAGAAGAAATGGTCATAGCCCCAAAATTTTTCCAAACAGTGGGCCAATGGACGTAGAGGGTGGTGGCCTCTATTCGCGGTTTGGAGTGTACCACTTGCCGCAACATGTTATAAATACTTTTCGTCGTTGGAACAGTCCCTGAAGGCATTTGGCGAACAGTTTCCAGAAGGTGCTGTTGATGGTCCCTAAATATCTTCGGCAAAGCTCTATCACAACCACGGGCTGTGTTTCGAATATCTTTGTATAGCGCTTTCGTAAAAGTGTCATGTTGGGAAAGAATGGTGATATCGTTCTTGCAGAGGAGTGCACGGCATTTCATGCCATGAGCTGTTAGCCCTAGCCCGTCTTGCCGGGATGGGAGATACAACTGTTCCCGTTGTACCCGGAACAAAAATCCTTGCCATATAAACCAACCTGTATATTTTGCCAATTGGCTCTCAAACATTTTGGGAAGTGGGAAAAGTTGTGCGACATACCATATTTTAGAGAGCGCAAACACGTTGAGGACCATGACCATATATTGAGGTTTCTTTGACCAAATTGGATCAGCACTCCCCTAACTTTGGCAATGACCTTAGTCCAGTTTGCTTGCACTGTGTCCAGAAACGATTGCTTCCAGGTAATGCCAAGAATTTTCACCTCATTTACTATCCGGAACCAGGGCTATTGGGTAATCACTGAGTTAGTATTGAGCGGAAGCAAAGCAGTTTTCTGGGGGTTCGATTGTGCTCCAGAGGCGATATGGTAGCGCTGAAGGACGCTATCGATGTGGGAGATGTCTTCATTATTGCGGATCAATATTGATACGTCATCAGCATAGGCGCACATTCCAAAAACATGTGTGGACAGTTTGTAACCCTGTAGCTTCACCTGGGTAGTCCGAATGAACGGTTCAAGGCCAATGACAAAAGTAGCATAGAAAGGGGACATCCTTGCCTAACTGATCGTTGTATTGGAATCAGAGGGGAAAGAAAACCGTTGACGAGCCCTCGAGACGTAGCATTACAATTTATCATACGAATGTAGTCAATAAGGATTTCAGGAAATTCGAAGTGTTGCAAGACCATGTACAAGTATTCATGACTGATGCGGTCGAAAGCTTTATCAAGATCTAAGGTGAGAAAACTCATTGGCTCAGTGGGGAGCATTTCGGCTTTTAGGTGTAGGTCCCGTAGTATCGCTAAGTTTGTTAACAGAGTTCTTCCAGGAATACTGCAACATTGTTCATCACCAATGATATCAGGTAGAGCAGTCTTCAATCGGCATGCAAGTACTTTGGTAAGGACTTTATAGTCACTGCAGAGCAGAGTAACTGGTCGGAAGTCACCAACTGCCATGGGAGAGGATGTTTTTGGTATGAGGACTATGGTACCCTCGTGATGTGATTGACAAAGAGCACGACGTTGGAGAATGGTACGCAGGACATGACAAAATTATTTGCCAATGAGAGGCCAGAAGTGTTTATACATTTCATATGGCAGTCCATCAATGCCAGGTGAGCGGTTGTTTGGGAGTTGCTTAACCACAGAGTGAATCTCTTCATCCGTAATATCCGCGCTGAGCAGAGTTTTGTTGTCCGGAGATAGTTGGGTACTGCAAGATGACAGCAATAGGGTCACCTGCTGTGGATCAATGGGAGCCTTAGCGTAGAACCGTTGAAAAAATAATGATATTTCACGACGTATAGCGTCAGGGGAGGTGACGACACTTCCAGTACTGGTGCGGAGGCGGTGGATATATTTACGTTGCCGCTCACGTTGTCCTTTGGCGATATGGTATACACTTGCACTTTCGTCCGGGAGCACTGTACGATCTTTTAAAGCCACGTTTATATGAGCGAGCGTTCGTTGCTGTAGAGACAGGAGCTTGGTTTTAACTTCCCGGATCTGGTCATATATACGCTCCCCAGCATCAGATCTTTGCTGGAGCTGGCGAAGAACTCGATAGTAAAATTCAACTGTATCCCGTCTTTCCCGACCTCGTTGGTAAGATATGTTCTTAAAGACGCGGCGGATCCCTGGTTTAACTAAAATATCCCACCAGTCTGCGCAGTCGCGAAATTTGCATTTTTGTTGGACCCATCGAGTCCAGTGTTGTCTGAAAATATCTTGGCATTCCTCCTCCAGTAACAGCGAGCAATTCAGCTTCCAACAACCTCTTCCTATGTGAAATATGGGATGGGGGTAAGAGATTGTACATACGACAGCATGATGGTTAGTGAAACTGGCAGGTATCACTTCATATCGTCTAGGCTGGATAAGTATTGGTCTACTTCTCCGTTCGTTTCCCAAGCTCATAACTACGTAACTTAATCCGTATGGCTAAATGTCGATTGATTTCAGTAAAATCTGAAATACTGACAGGAATGCATTCAATCAGTCAGTGCCTTGCATGGGCGTAACGCATCTTAATGACTGATTTGCATTAATAATGCCAATCAACAGCAAATATTACTCTCAAACCACAACTTTCCTCCATGTTGGATTCATTGCAGCTGACCGTACTGAGCCAATCGAAACATGCAGTACATGTACGAATAACGTTATTCATGTCCGTACCGGAATTGCGGCTATATCCAAGCTTTAACGTTACAATTTGTACCATCTCGACTGAGCCGGCCAATACTCGCGGTACATCACATGCGGTATCTACCATGAACAATGCAGTATCGAAGCACCTAAGGTTGGATGTTATAGCTGTCATATATTCATTGTGGGGTTTGTGTCGTATATTCTGCGTGCTAGTTTTAGCGTAGTTTTCACATTTTGTAAAAATGAGCAAAATGTACACTTACGAGATCGATCTGGGCAAATGTCTGTCTGTGTGAGCATCCCCTCCCCTATCAACTCCTAAACGGCTACAATTATCGAAACCAAATTTGGGACCGTATATGTAAATATCTATACATGAATATCTCACGGGCATATTTAAAAATGACATCAGTGCTACCAACTGCTGAAAAAACACAATTGAAATTTGAGCTCTATGTTGGATATCTCTGACGTTATGCATTCGACTGCTCCAAAATTGGCACACACAGTGATAATAACATTCTAGATAAATTTTAAGGAGCCCATATATGAGAGTGTAGACAACATGATTCTAAGCCTGCTGAAAGGTCTAATGTTTAGCATGTAATTGCCATACTATCAATTGGATTTCAACCAAATTTCGTATGTGCTTTGTGTTCCATAACAGATATGAGCCAGCAGGGATGCCAACTGTTAATTAATGCTCATTATCTTTTTTTTTATCCTAATACCAATATATCAGAATATATGCATGCCAACAGCTCTAAATTTTTCTGACATGTATGATTATTTTGGAGCAACTAATATACGTTAGTGCTGCCAACAAGATTCTATGCCTGCTGATAGGTCCAACATTTAAATGCATGTAACTTCGGTACAAACAAATGGATTTCATCCACAATTGGCACTATAAAATGATAGGCCTAATATTTCGGATTTATTCTGAGCAACACATATATGACCTCTTTGCCAACATTCATTCATTCATTCATTCATTCATTCATTCATTCATTCATTCGTTTATTTGCAATTGGGGGTGTGTCCCCCGGTGGCAAATTAGATATACTTAACAAATAAATAACTGTACATAACAATTCACTAACAATTAAACTGGAGTATTTACACAAATAGTCAGTCTTTTCTTAAACACGCCTATATGTTTGGGAAAAGGCTCTAAGACAGTGGCAGGTAGAGTGTTCCAATTATCAATGGCACGGTTTACGAAAGAATATTTACCATAATTTGTTCGCTGTGGTCGGCCCTTAACTTTGAAAGGATGATCACTCCTACCCATGTAAGTAGGCTTTTCCATACGGTTGCTAAGCTCACCCCATGCTGGTTGATTTTGTAACGTGTTTTTCGAGGGGTTTTATGCAACTGGCATAAGTCAGTAGGAAGCCATTCTATATTTATTTACGCGGCAAATTGTTCAGCCAAGAGAATTTTTCATGTTAATTTATTATTATTATTAATTTATTATAATTATTATTTAGGTATTTTCGGAGCATTTTATAAAAATTATTAGCATTCAGATAGGTTTTCTGACATAGAAAACGCTATCCAGCAAATTATTACGAACGACGATATCATAGAAAATTATCTGATTACGGAATTTTACGGAGTTTTCGTCAGTTAGGGTATATCGAGAGACGTGACTCACTGGGATTTCAAGTACACGCTTAATCTTGTCGAGAAGCATGACGCAATCTTGGGTCGCAAGGTCTAGAAAAGGCGAATTGTTGGAACGGAAAACGACTTCTCCCTCTCGCGCGCCGAGTGTAAAGAAACCAGCGGAGGGGAACTAGCGGTGGGTCAACCAATCAGTGAGGACCACGCAAGCTGAAGCCGGCTGAAGAGTGGGGGAGCCAACGTGTGCATATATCGTTCGACGCGCCGTGAAACGAGGACTATCTGTGAAATACTTGCGGAGTATGGTTATACGCGGGGGACGCTCCGATGTTCCGTGGAACGGACTATCTGTGTAGAACTTGCGGAGTACGGTTGGAAGTGCGTGTCGCTCCGATGTTCAGTGGAGTTGAAGACTAACATTTGCAAAACTTAACCAGTGCGGTTGTACGAGTGTTTGGGTCCGAGGTACGGACCATAGAATTATCTAATCTACCAGAATATCATCAAATTCCGACGGAGATGACGACGTCCAGGAGACTGTGGGAAGCTCACAGCATCAGCAAGTACGAGGGAAATGCCTTGGCAATTTCCAATGGTAAGCGCAAATGACGCAGAAATACGCAATCTCTCATTTTTCTTTGTTTTACATTTCATATTTCAGTAACTTCATAGCTTGGAAATAAGAGTAAAATCAATTTATCAGACTCCGTTTTCACGTAATTTTCTATCGGTAATATTCAAATCACAACGCTCCAATTTAAATTTTGTACTTATTATTATTATTAATTTTGCTATACTTGTTTTATATAATAAATTCATTTCTTTTACAATGCAATCTTTGCTTTCAGTAGGTAGCATTAGATATAGACCAATTCCTTCTCCTGATACAATTGTTTGTTGGGTTAATGATCAAATCATACCACGATCTGAGTGAATAGTGTCTTGAAGGTGTTCTGCCAGAGCTAGACGTTGTTAAATACAAATTTAGATTTCAACATTGCATTGAGGTCTTGGCGCCCATTAAAACAACATAGCTTAGGCAAAGGTAAACAGTTACATTTATCTCCCAACAGTGTGGGCTAGCCAAACTGCCACATTGTACGCTCAACGTTAGGGGCTAGCAAAACGTTACACTTGTCGCTCAACGTGAGGGCGAAAGAAACCATTACATTTGTCGCCGACAACTTGGGGATGAAAACCTAATAACATTTGTGGAAGGAGAAGGGTATATATTTCTGTGCCTGTATTTTGGGGGTTATTTGTCTTTATCAGTGTATATCATTATGGGGGATGAGAAAGAAAGACAGATGAGGTTACGTAGTGGTCATCAACGGGAGAGTGATGATACGAGCAGTATGTCGAGTGATGGTAGTACCGGGGTAGCGGAGGTAAATCCCGATACTGAAACAGGGAGTGTAGGCGGCCAACCAGAATTAAAAACTTTACTTCTCGAGTTCATGTATCAGAACAAAGTTAGTAGTGATGCCTTAAATGCAAAATTAGAACAGAATAATGCAAAATTAGAACAGAATAATGCAAAATTAGAACAAAACAGTAGGGAAAATAAAGAAAGTACAGAAGCTTTAAATAAAAAATTAGAACAGAATAATGCAAAATTAGAACAGAATAATGCAAAATTAGAACAAAACAGTAGGGAAAATAAAGAAAGTACAGAAGCTTTAAATAAAAAATTAGAACAGAATAATGCAAAATTAGAACAAAACAGTAGGGAAAATAAAGAAAGTACAGAAGCTTTAAATAAAAAATTAGAACAGAATAATGCAAAATTAGATAAGAACAACAAGGAAATTAGTGTGAAAATGGAGCAGATTAGAGGAGAAATCAGAGGAGTAATGGAAGAGAAGGTTAAAGAGATCATTGCAGATGTAGACAAGAAATTAGGAAAAGTACAGGAGGAGTTAGAAATTAGAATCAGTACACAGGCTGAAAATTTAAAAGAACTAGTGCAACTGGAAACACAGCAGGTCAAAAAGCAATTGGGGGGAGAAATTGACAAAATTCAGGTAGCAACTAAAGAGGTTAAGGAACAGCTGGGGGGTAGAATTGAGAAAGTCCACTCACAAATAGTTGCAGAAGTAAATGATTTAAGAGAGAGTAATAGAGAGAGCATTAGCAAGATTGAGGAGAAACAAGCAAAGCTATATGATAAAGTAGAAGAATCAGAAGGAAACATTAAATTAACAGTAAACAGTATTGAGAGGAAGGCTGAGGAGAAAATCGCAGAATTGGAGTTAAAATTAAAAGCTAGGATCAGGCAAGAAAATAGTCAGAATAGGCCAGTTTTTGTGAATAGCACACACAGGGAGGTAGAACTGGGTAAGTTCAGCAATCGACAGGGGTGCCCAATGGAGTTCATGAACACTATAGAAAATAAATTCGGGGAAAGGTTGGAAAATGGTAGTATTGAGTGGTGCCAGGTAGTTGAAATTTTAGAACAAGTGTTTGTGGGGGAAACGAGGAATTGGTTTGCTGTCTACAGAGACAAGTTTACTGATATCAATGATTTTAAAATGAAATTCTGTGAAAAGTTCTGGAATGAGGTTATTCAGTCGCAGCATCGTGAGGGAGTAGTGTGTGGTAAATATAACCCTAAAGGATGCTCCACCATGACCGAATATTTTTAGGGCAGGTATTAGTGTGTAAATATCTTGATGGCTTGAAGGAGGAAAGTGATGTGGTAAGGTTGCTACTTAGGCACTTTCCCTATAGGATCAAGGAGGCTGCTTGTATCCAGAATGTAAAGACTATATCACAAGTAGAAAATTTGTTAAGCACATTTGATGCACTAGGGAGAGGGGGTTATGAGGACAATTTCAATCGGAACCAGGGTAATAATAATAATAGACCTAATGAAGCCAGGCATCAGGAAGTTCAAGGGAACGGTGGCGAAGGGGCCAACGCTCAAAATAGGAATAATAATAATCAGCTAAATCAGAACAGAGGAAATGGCTATGGGAATCAGTATCAAGGGAGGAACAATGATTTCAGGGGAAATCAAGGGAGGAACAATGATTACAGGGGAAATCAAGGGAGAAACAATGATTTCAGGGGAAATCAAGGGAGAAATTATAATGACAATAATTACAACCAGAATAGGGGTCAAGGAAGAGGACAGCCTAGTGGTAGTAATATACAGCAAAACAATGACAACACAGCCCAGAACATCCAGACCAGTTCAGTAGTTAGTAGTACTACGGCCAGCTGTAGCAGTTCTTTAAACGCGAACCAGGCTGCGAAGTAAGGTCAGAATCTCAGTCTGTAGCATGCCCTGTCCATACAATTATACAGGAACCCTATGACCTAAATGTAAGAAATGAATTATTACATGAACTAAATGATGAAGGTATTATTCAGGAAGTGGTTAGTAAGAGCCCCATAGTTAAATTTAACGTGTCCGAGGCGTACACAGATGTTTTAATTGATAGTGGTTGTATGAAGAGTTGCATAAGTAGTGCATTTTATGATAAAATGAAAGGAACTGGAGTAAATTTTGAGGAGATGCCAATTAAAAGCACTTTTGTTATCACAGCTGTTGGGAAGAGGTCTAAAGTAATTTCTAAGCAAGTTTTAGTAGACATTAAAATTAATAATCAGGTAGAGAAGCAGATTTGCCTTGTAATTCCAAATTTAGTATTCAGTGTTATCTTGGGTTCAGAGTGGCTAAGTAGAGTGTCTGGTAACTTATGTTATGATGTAGGGAGTTTGAAATTTAAATGGGGAGATTCTGAAGTAGAAGTAGCGTTCAATGACCATATTCAGAGGAGTAGTATTGTAGGTGTGATTTTTACTTTAAATGAGATATCGCCAGCCGTAGAGCGGGGTTCTCCATGTTTTGTGGGCAGTGTGATTACGAACGGAAGTCTAGAGGACTCGTTACGTGAGGCTGCATTTCAGGGTAATATAGAGGTGGAACAATGTGTTCGGCTCTATGATGTGTTATTGTGTAATAGGAGAGTTTTTGAGGATCGCATTGGTATGGCCAATTGCTATACACATTCATTGAACGTTATTGATAGGTCAGTATTCACAGGACATAGATATCCTGTACCTTTCGCTTATCAGAGTGCAGTTGAGGCACAAATTAACCAGATGCTTGAAGATGGGATTATTGAGCACTCGAACAGTCCATATGTTAATTCTTTGATAACGGTACCCAAGACCGACGGCACTGTTCGTATTTGTTTAGACGCTCGTTTGGTTAACAGTAGAATTAGTTCAGATCAGCTGAAATCTATGTCAATAGAGGAATTAATGCAAACATTTGAGGGGAAGAAGTATTTCACTTGTGTAGATTTGAGTTCCAGTTTTTGGCCAGTGCCACTTATGTACGAAGATAGACCATTTACAGCTTTTAGTCATAAATATAACCTTTATCAATTTTGTAGAACACCTTATGGGTTAAATAGTAGTTCAGCAGCTTTAATTAGGGCTTTAAACATCGCATTAGGGGATGACACAGGAGAGTATGTAACCATTTACATAGATGATATGGTAATTAGTTCACGCAGTTTTGAGGAGCATCTACGTCATTTAAATATAGTTTTTCAGAAGTTAGATCAGGCAGGGTTCACTTTGAAGCTGTCTAAGTCGTCATTCTGTCAGTCAGAAGTGACATTTTTAGGTCATAGAGTGTCGAGTAGAGGTGTAACACCAGAAGAAAGTAGGGTTAATAAGATACTTAACGCAGAGGTGCCACAGAATGTTAAACAGTTAAAAACATACCTGGGAATTTGCAACTTTTTCAGGAGGTTCGTTCTTAAATACTCAGGGTTGGTAGAACCATTCAGGGAATTGCTTAAAAGTGGGACTCGGTGGAGATGGGAGTCCAAGCATGATCAGGCTTTTAGAGCGCTGAAGGAAGGTTTTGAGAAAGCTGTAGTGCTGAAATATCCGTTAAAAGATAAGGAATATGTGGTTATGACAGATGCTTCACATATAGGCATTGCTGGAGTATTATGTCAGAAAGATGATGAGGGTAATCTGTGCATTGTATCTTTAGCCTCGCGAGGACTGACAGCAGCGGAGAAAAGATACACGATTACTGAGTTAGAGCTTTTAGGTATTGTTTTCAGTTTAGGGAAATTTAGAATGTATTTAGTAGGGGGGAAATTTGAGATCCACACAGATCACCATGCATTACTGTATATGAGGACTTGTAAACTCAGTTCTAACAGAGTTAGTAGGTGGATTCTTGCTCTGCAGGAATACGAATTCACAGTAAAATATATTAAAGGTAAAGATAACATTCTTGCAGACATGCTATCGAGGGACACTAATTTATGTAGGGATTATCCTGTGGTTAAAGCAGAGGACGGTATTTTAATATGTGCATGTGTGGACAGTAGCAACAGGGCATCGTTACAGACACTGAGAAATAGGTAGGTAGAGCAACGTGATGACGTTCATTTAAAGGGAGCCACTTGCAAGGTTGGAAGCAGGTGACGCAGAAACATTTATAGTTCCAAACGTATTGGCAAAACAGCATATGTGCTGGAGAATAGTGAGGGAAACAGATTATACGGGACGTATAATATACATAGTCTACGAAAATATGTGTCATAAAGTGAGTGTGTTTAGCTGGCGAGCCAGCCTATCAAATGAGTAAGTGTGGTATTTGGTGCGTGGAGGATCTGGTCTTAAGGCAGGCGTATCAGAAGTCACACAGGGGGGTAGTATGTAAGTAAATGAGAGTTTTTAAGGTACAGGGAAATATGACGGGATTGTCGGATGCTGTTGAGCACTAAATTGTCTCGATGCACCAAGGCCATTTTGGCAGCGCTGATGGGTTCCCATTTATCTCCAAGAGATGGGGGAGCGCTTGTATAGGGCTTGTTAGCTTAAGGCGTCCACGAGATAAAAGATGGGCCATCAGAATGCGAGACAGTCCTTCATGAAACTCATACATATCAGCACACGTGATTTCTGTTTACGGCCTCGCCATGTAAGATTTGTAAGTGTGTAATTTAAGATAATTTGTACAATGGTATTATTTGTGTGAGGAGAAATGGTCTGTGTTGAGAACTAGTATTAAGTAGAATATGGTTAACGGGAACTTAACAAGACAGGGCGATTACGGCACAGAAATATTTGGTGTTATATGTAATGCGCATTTACTGTTTTTTTTTTTCAGAAGTCAATATTAATTTAATCTACTTTAAAGAGAGATTAAGTATTATGGTCACGAGGCGCTGCCACAATAGTGTGATCGTGTGCTCAGTGATAAGTGGAATTAAATGTCACCATAAGGAGGGGACCTCCAGTGAAATTAGGAAGTTCTATGGTGATATAAATATATCAGAACACCTTCAATGCGTGTGATATGACATCATAAATACATAGTGCTCACACATTAATTATGTCTATTTCTCCAACATAGAGAAATTTGAGAGGCGGAAATATCCGTGGAACACTATTCCATATGTAAAACATTGGACTGGTTGCAAAGTGCAATCCATAGTGACAACAAACTTTGACGCAAAGTGCGTGAAGAAAAATTATGAGTGTATATATCTGTAATTTAGGGTGATTTCATTTATGTAATATGTATTTTGGATGGGGATTATTAACGTGTCTGGGATAATCGGATAATGGACCGTCGTCACGGTAAATCATCCGATGATCCGAGGCGAATATGTAACGTGTTTTTCGAGGGGTTTTATGCAACTGGCATAAGTCAGTAGGAAGCCATTCTATATTTATTTACGCGGCAAATTGTTCAGCCAAGAGAATTTTTCATGTTAATTTATTATTATTATTAATTTATTATAATTATTATTTAGGTATTTTCGGAGCATTTTATAAAAATTATTAGCATTCAGATAGGTTTTCTGACATAGAAAACGCTATCCAGCAAATTATTACGAACGACGATATCATAGAAAATTATCTGATTACGGAATTTTACGGAGTTTTCGTCAGTTAGGGTATATCGAGAGACGTGACTCACTGGGATTTCAAGTACACGCTTAATCTTGTCGAGAAGCATGACGCAATCTTGGGTCGCAAGGTCTAGAAAAGGCGAATTGTTGGAACGGAAAACGACTTCTCCCTCTCGCGCGCCGAGTGTAAAGAAACCAGCGGAGGGGAACTAGCGGTGGGTCAACCAATCAGTGAGGACCACGCAAGCTGAAGCCGGCTGAAGAGTGGGGGAGCCAACGTGTGCATATACCGTTCGACGCGCCGTGAAACGAGGACTATCTGTGAAATACTTGCGGAGTATGGTTATACGCGGGGGACGCTCCGATGTTCCGTGGAACGGACTATCTGTGTAGAACTTGCGGAGTACGGTTGGAAGTGCGTGTCGCTCCGATGTTCAGTGGAGTTGAAGACTAACTTTTGCAAAACTTAACCAGTGCGGTTGTACGAGTGTTTGGGTCCGAGGTACGGACCATAGAATTATCTAATCTACCAGAATATCATCAAATTCCGACGGAGATGACGACGTCCAGGAGACTGTGGGAAGCTCACAGCATCAGCAAGTACGAGGGAAATGCCTTGGCAATTTCCAATGGTAAGCGCAAATGACGCAGAAATACGCAATCTCTCATTTTTCTTTGTTTTACATTTCATATTGCAGTAACTTCATAGCTTGGAAATAAGAGTAAAATCAATTTATCAGACTCCGTTTTCACGTAATTTTCTATCGGTAATATTCAAATCACAACGCTCCAATTTAAATTTTGTACTTATTATTATTATTAATTTTGCTATACTTGTTTTATATAATAAATTCATTTCTTTTACAATGCAATCTTTGCTTTCAGTAGGTAGCATTAGATATAGACCAATTCCTTCTCCTGATACAATTGTTTGTTGGGTTAATGATCAAATCATACCACGATCTGAGTGAATAGTGTCTTGAAGGTGTTCTGCCAGAGCTAGACGTTGTTAAATACAAATTTAGATTTCAACATTGCATTGAGGTCTTGGCGCCCATTAAAACAACATAGCTTAGGCAAAGGTAAACAGTTACATTTATCTCCCAACAGTGTGGGCTAGCCAAACTGCCACATTGTACGCTCAACGTTAGGGGCTAGCAAAACGTTACACTTGTCGCTCAACGTGAGGGCGAAAGAAACCATTACAATTTGTATACGTGTTGTACATAGCGCAGAGTCTAGATTTCATCCTCCTAGCCTCAAGTGATTCCCACCCAAGTTTCTTTAACATACGGCTCACACTGCTCCTGGGATTAAAGTCACTGAGCACAAATCTAGCGGCCTTTCTTTGAACCATTTCCAACTCATTTATGAGCCCTACTTGATATGGATCCCAAACCGCCGAGGCGTATTCCAGAATAGGTCTTGCAAGTGACAAATATCCTAATTCTTTAGCAGAGGTACTACTTCCTTTTAATACCCTCATTACAAAGTGAAGGGATTTGTAAGCTTTAGAAACTACACATCCTATATGACTACTCCATTTCATATCATTTCTTACATGAACGCCCAAATATTTGCAAGAATCTTCTTCTACAAATATTTCCGAGCCAATGTTATATTGAAAATCTTGCCTTCGCACTTTCCCTATTTTTATTAGACTACATTTTCTTGTGTTTATTTTCATTTTATTTTCAATCGCCCACTTATAGACCAGGTTCAGGTCATCTTGAAGTGCTGCATTGTCTTGTGAGTCATGTATCTTTCGATATATTACACAATCATCCGCAAACAATCGACAGTCACTGCGAATCCCATTTGGTAAGTCATTTATAAACGCCAAAAATAGCAAAGTTCCGATTACGCTGTCCTGAGGGATACCCGACGTTACGGTAATTTCATCCGAGAATCGGCCTTCAACTTTCACTTTCTGGGAACGACCCGTCAAAAATTCTTGGATCTATAAAATTACTCTTCTATCAATCTTCGTCGAAGCTAATTTATGGAGTAGCATGTCATGCGGTACGACATCAAATGCCTTCGCAAAATCTGTAACTACGGCGTCGACTGAAACTCCATCGTCTAACGATTCGCTAATATCTTGAAAAAGTGATAGTATCTGACTCTCGCATGAGTAACCTTTCCGAAATCCATGTTGCCTATCATTAAACCATGAATGTTTCCCACTGTTCCCTCAAGTAGTCGCAAATGAGATGCTCGATCTGTTTACAAACGATGGACGTAAGACTAACCGGCCTGTAGTTGCCCAATTCAAGTCTGCTCCCTCCCTTAAATATTGGGACTACCGTAGCTCTTTTCCAGTCATCCGGGATTTGCGCATTGTTTATGGACACATTAAACACCACCTCTAAGTATCGTGCCACGGCCCTACCTCCTAGTTTAAGTACTTCACTAACAATATTATCAGGACCCTTCGATATATTGTTACGTAATTTTTGTATTAGCTTTACAATTGCTGACTGGTTTATTTGGAGAAGTGGAGCCCCTAATTCACCGTTAAGGTCCAACACACAGCTATTGGATTTATTGAACACACTACCATAAAAGGCATTTAATTCATTAGCAATGGCCTACTTCTCAGTTATTAATTTACCGTCACCGGACATTATCATCGACAAATTATTTGCATTTCCCTTTCTTCTCCTAACATAACTGTAAAAAAAATTCCACCCATCGCCTTCCGAACCAAGTAAACCTTGCATATAATTGTCAAGAGCAGCCCTCTTTTTTAAGACGAGCTCTCTTGATAAGGACTTAAATTTCAACATATACTTGTCACTATCATGTCTTTTATTGTATAATTTCCTATTTTTCCGTTTAAGACTCCTGATTTCCCGTGTGTAATACTCAGGATCTGGGTTTTGTTTCAGTAATTTAAATGGAACCAATTTATCAATAGCGCTATTTAAAATTTTCAAAAAGTTAGTCCACAGGATATTAACGTGATTTCCTTCCGATGCCCATCCTACAAATAGCTCATTCAAATACCCCCTGAAATTTGCGCTGATCCGCCCTGCGATACTGGAATATGATCTTATTTGCTACATCAGAGTCTAATTTTGTAATGTCACCGTATCTAATATTTAATTCAACCCCAGAATGGTCACTAATTCCTGGTACTTTCAGACAGTTAATATACAGCTCTACAGGCCTTACGAGATAAACATCTAAGGTATTATTGCCTCTAGTTGGGAAGTTAACTGCTTGGGAAAATCCCCCCTCCCTTAAGAATTTGTTTGCAGCGCTCTGAGCTTGACCACAGCTAGTTGACTCACCAGACCAGTCTACTTTGGGGAGGTTTAAATCTCCGGCAATTATTATGCTCTTTTTCATAGCATTACCCGTACAAGTTTTATCATACATGATTCGCGCACTGATTGATCCAATTTCTAACAACATGCAACGTCCATACTATCCATTGGACTTCAACCAAATTTTGTATGTGCATTCTTTACCTTAAGAGATGAAACTAAGCATATATTCAGAGTCACCAAGGCTGGCAACTGTAGTGCTGTATTTGACTACATTACTTCAGGTGCATTTGAATCTAATTGGAAATATTAGTTTTACCAACTTAATTTCGTCATTATTCTAGATAGATTAATCGTTGGCTTGAATCTTCAATTTTATGAAAAGTAGGCTTGTTAGTTGGTCACGGAACTACTTGTTGGACACCTGGCAGCACTACGAATCAGAATTCATTTACAGCTAACTTTATATTCGTATAATAGTACGAGAATAGCGTTATTGAATTTGGGATCCCAGTACGAGGCTAATAACGTTATTCAACCCAGGGCCCATACAACAGAACACGAAGTTAACAACGTTATTCGACGTGCGATTGAAGCGATATAACACAATGCTATTCGTCCTTGTCAATAACGTTATTTAAAATAAGTGTTAGGTATTCACGCCGGGTTGCAGCAGAAATAACGTAATTCGACCTGCAAGGTATGCAGCTTAACACAATGCTATCCGGTCTTGTCAGTAACGTTATTTAAAGTTCGGATTGAGTGGTAGGTTTTCACGGCGTGTTACAGCACGAATAACGTTATTCGACCTGGAAGGCATGCAGCGTACCGTAACGCAATGCTATCCGGTCTTGTCAGTAACGTTATTTAAAACATCAGAGTGGATGGGGTACATATGATCGTGTTACAACGCAAATAACGTTATTTGACTTGTGTCTCTAGCGATAACTAAAATGCTATCCGGTATAATAATAAAATATTTAAAATAACAGAATATAAACAGTATCCGTTTATTCGTTCTTCGTATGAATAACGTTACAACAAACATTCCGTTATATTTTATTCAATGTATACCGTAACGCCAAACAATTCGTTATCAAGGCCATTACAAAATGTTAAGTTATCCAGCCCTGGTTTATTCACTCAGGTTATTTAGAACAATAAAAATGCGTAGTGTAAAATAGACACACAAGTGCGTTTTTACCGGTGTAGCGACTAGCATTCTTAGCTGTCGCCCCGTAAGTACGGATTCGATTCCCGGCTCTGCCAATAAAGTTTAATTCTGGTCTGAGGGCTGGAACAGGATACGCTCAGCCTCGTGATGCAAAACTGAGAAGAGGAAGGTTCGATTCCCATTTCAGCCATCATTGAAGTGGTTTACCGTGTGGTTTCCCACTTCTACTCCAGGCAAATGCCAGGATGGTTCCTAACTTAGGGCCACGGCCACCTACTTCCCAATCCTCATCTGAATTACTAATACAGCCATTACAATAACACAGGTTATCAGACAAAATTCCCCCCCCCCCCTCGCTCCTCCCCACACACACACACACCCGATTACACGGGATTACATGACCGAGATGTCAAAAAGACCGTAATTCAATCACCGCGGTCACGGTAAGTTATTAATTCATAACTTTATTTAAAGTCAGGTTCATTGTTGCAAGACAACTTAAAATAGAACAATAATTGCATGAACTCTCGCCGCAAGTAATGTACCGTAACTTCCCCACTGAGGAAGTGTTTGCGATCATATTCACTAGGCTTCACCATCTGACAATCTTTTCTGGTCTTACTTGGAACCTTAAAAAGGGGATGTACGCAATTACCCCGGTCTACGTATTTCACCCATCTTCCCCTAATAATAATAATAATAATAATAATAATAATAATAATAATAATAATAATAAATGCCTGACTGAAAAGGCTCTGTGTATGGCAGGCTGTTCCAGCCGAGCAGCTCGCTTGTGAGCAGGTAAGTACTCGCCGCCTTTTGTGAGTAAACCTGCAATATGCAATACAGCTCTGCTGTAGGGGCTGCCTTTACTAAGCGGTGGATACATTAGGACCGGCAGGGAGTGCATCATGGACTTGTACTATGACCTTCGCCCAGTAACGTATTGGCTATCACCCCCCACCCCGTTCCTCTCCAACCGTGCTCCGAGCATCACTGCTGAGTACTCGCGTGTACGCATACTCAAACTCGTGGATTTGGAACAGCCTGGTGTATGGAGTTGCTATGTGATGCTGATATATCTGAAGTTAAGCCACTCTAATATAGTATATTTCCAGATTTGTTCAATTATAATGTGGAGTGTTGTTGTTTTAAAAAATCTGGATACGGACTCCATGGTCATAAGCTCCGTATAGGCCTACTTATGCAGAAAGGGAAAAGGGTCACATTTCTCGTACACCCAAGCACACAGAGCTGATTATCATTATGTCCCAAGTTCGTAGACGAAACAATTACCAAATATTTGCCTTAAATTATAAGTTATGCAATTGTTAATTTTCCTACTTCATTCTAAACCAATCGTTATTTTACAGAAGGAAGATATTTTTTCAAATTTCCAAGCTCCAATGAACTGAGCATTATTAACTTAAATGTGAGATGTTCTGCTACGGAACTGAAAGAACATTGCAATTATTCAAAAGTAATTTAGACACCATTTATTTCCTTGACTAAATTGATAATCTTCTCTTTTGCCTTGAAATGCAATATTATACAAGGACAAAAGGCATAAATAAACCCATGAAGATCAAAGAATGTAGGTGATTTGTTCTTCACAAATTTAGTTGCCAAATATTATTTAATTTAACTGGGTGTTTTTTTTTTTTTTCATTTTTTTTTTTTTTTTTTTTCATTTTGTTGTTGTTGATTTTTTTGCATCATAGTCCCACACAATCCAGACATTTATGAAAATTAAAATTGCATACGTCGCCTCCGTAGCGTAGCGGTCAGCATGGTTAGCTGCCGCCCCCTTGGTCCTGGGTTCGATTCCCGGCTCTGCCACGAAATTTGAAAAGTGGTACGAGGACTGGAACGGGGTCTACTCAGCCTCGGGTGGCCCAAATGAGTAGAGGGGGTTAGATTCCCCCTCAGCCATCCTCGAAGTGGTTTTCCGTGGTTTCCCACTTCGTCTTCGGGCAAATGCCGGGATGGTACCTTCTTCAAGGCCACGGCCGCCTCCTTCCCTCTTCCTTGCCTATCCATCCTCACCATCCCTTACCTTCCCTCATGAGGCCCCTGTTCGCTTTGCAGGTGCGGCCGCCTGGGCGAGGTGCCAATCTCACCTCACCAGTTGTATCCCTTCCGATTCGATGTTCCCAGCTCTAGGACACTGCCCGTAGAGCCGGTAGTGGTGAGTTCCCTCGCTGGGTCCGTGGGTTCCACCAACCTGGAGGGTAAACGATTAAAAAAAAATTGCATCCCAGTAATTAAATTACCATTTATTTTTTATTTTTTTGGAAGGAGAAAGAAGATATACAGTATATTTTACCATACGATACAAATAACTTTTAACTATTATTGCTGTTTTGATGTTTAGGTCCCCATTATCATAATGCTTTTGTGAATTGATTTCATTCCTAGGAATAAGGGTCTTAGTTGTAAGGAGTCAAATGATTAGTGACAGAAACATACTAACTTTGTTCACTTTTATTGTTTTTAACAGGCTATTTCCATGAATCAGAATATTTATATTAAATTAACACTTTATAATATTTTTGGAGTCGCCTCCGTAGCGTAGCGGTCAGCATAGTTAGCTGCCGTCCCGGAGGTCCTGGGTTCGATTCCCGGCTCTGCCACGAAATTTGAAAAGTGGTATGAGGACTGGAACGGGGTCTACTCAGCCTCGGGTGGCCCAAATGAGTAGAGGGGGTTCGATTCCCACATCAGCCATCCTCGAAGTGGTTTTCCGTGGTTTCCCACTTCGTCTTCGGGCAAATGCCGGGATGGTTCTTACCCTAAGGCCACGGCCGCCTCCTTCCCACTTCCTTGCCTAACCGTCCCACTCTTCCCATCCCTTCATCAGGCCCCCTGTTCGCTTTTCAGGTGAGGCCGCCTGGAGTAGTGCTGGTCACACACCCCAGTTGTATCCCTGACTCAGAGTCTCAAGCTCCAGGACACTGCCCTCAGTGGCGGTAGAGGTTGGATCCCTCGCTTAGTCCGTGGGAAAAGCCAACCCTGGAGGGTAAAACGATAGCGAATAATATTTTTGAATATGCTAGTAACTTAAATACAAAATTAGTACATTTATCATGAAAATAATTTTTACCATACACTTTTTGATGTGTAACATCTTTCCGCTCGGTTGCTGGACAGTTTTGTGGAAGTGATTTTGAAAATTGAGGACGGAAGTGGATCGGAACGATCGAGCTGGCAGTGGTGGATCAAACGGAAGTATGCACTGCCCGCTCGATCGATCAAACGGAAGTGTACTAGCTGGCAGTGGTGGACAACGGAAGTATGCACTGCCCGCTCGATTGATCAAACGGAAGTGTACTAGCTGGTAGAGGTGGACAACGGAAGTATGCACTGCCCGCTCGATCGATCGAATGGAAGTGTGCCCTAGCTGGCAGTGGTGGATCGAACGGAAATATAAGACGCACTGCCAACTCGATCAATCGATCCACCTGGCACTGGTAAGAGAAACAATCAGCGCGCGGTGTCGAAAATTGATACAATGACACTCTCGGCCATGTGGAATGTATATGACATATTGAACGGATAACGCCCATGCGAACTCTGGAGTCAAGTGATTTAAACAAATGACATGGTACATGTTCGAAGTCTTCGTATCAGTATTTAAATGGTATGTATGTCTACCCCTTATTATTCCCGTTTTCTAACGGGGTCGGGGATGAGATGCGATGGAAGTCTTTGTGGCGATGATTTTTACGGCCGGATGCCCTTCCTGACGCCAACCTCATGAGAGGAGTTAATGAGAGATGAAATGAATGATGGTGAATGAAACTGGGCAAGGATGTGGAAGGAAGCGGCCGTCGCCTGTCAGAAGGTACCGTCCCAGCATTTGCCTGGTGTTGAAAATGGGGAAACCACGGAAAACTATTTCAAGGACGGCCGACGGTGGGGCTCGAACCCACGCGTCTACCGAGTCAGCAGAGAGCTTGGCCCCATGATCTAATGCTGAGCTTTAGCCAGCGTAGCCACTACTGTCGGTCCAGTATTTAAATGGTAAAATGCCTTAATATCAAATATTGTAAGTAGTCGGCGTTGCATTGGCATAAGGCATTTTAAACTAAATGTCACTCAGGAACATTATCCAAACAAGCAAAATATAAATGAAACTTAATTCCGTAATGCAGTATTATTGGAACGTGGAAATAAGTCACCATCTTGTGCACAATATTTGCGTAGCCGAAATAGCCGTGTGGTTATTGCGTATGACTGTGAACTAGAGATCTTGGGTTCAAATCCTGGACGGGGTAGATATTTTTGCTACCAGATTATCATTTTAAACGATATTTATCATATCAATATGACTCATTTTAACAGAATCCATATGAAATTACGTGTTGGTCTGTGAATCAAGAGGACCTGTTTATAAGGAATTTAAGGTTATGAGCGGTGTCGCGTCTATTAATCTAGTTGATCCATATCGTATTCTTTATTTAGGCTAGTGCTGGTGGAAGCTACAAATCATCTAATAAAATGAGTTCCGTATTATAAACTACAATATCTGTAAAACACTCCCTTTTACAATAGGGTGAGTGTCCCAAATATCGCCTACCCTAACTAGTTCTCTGTATGGCAACCTCCTGGGTCGGAAAATCAAACGGGGAACTAAATGAGTATCACTAGAAACAATCTTGCTTTGGTTTCCAGAGATCGATTCACTTCATAACTTATGCCAGTTTAAGTTAATTAACAAAATTTCAAAAAGTGTCCCAAGACAATTTGCCAAGAGTGGGTTCCTATTACCGCCCACCAGGCGAAATTAAGAGCACCTGTTAGAAACGAGTTTCACATACTTCTGTGGACTGATTTGAAACTATTCCTAACTGCTGAGAGTAATTACCTTTCTTTTGAATGCCCATATGTTACGATCGGTTACTTGTAGGCACCCCAAGTGTATATACCACCCACCCGGCTTTACTGTTATACGGGCTCGACGCGACACACCTCTGGCAAGGACTATTGGCTCGTTTTTTATTTAAACAAACTTTATTGAAAAAAAAAACATTTCAGTTGACTTTTCCAGAAATGCAAGATTTTCCTTTACTATTGAGACAATGTGGATGATTTTGGAACAAACGGCACCTTCTAACTCCCTCTGGTTTAAAAGTTTGAGTTTTGTACCAGTAGATGATGATTATTATGGTGGTTTATTACACAAACTGTCACTTCGACCGCTTGATTAGGACACAAATAAAACTATAATTTTGAAATTTTGCACAGGCGCCATCTTGGAATTGAATGAACTTATAAATACCAGTCAACTATATTAAGGCTTGTATAAAGATTGACCGTGCGAAGTTTCACTGTTAAAGTCTAGAGTAGACTGATTACGTAAAGTTGGTAGGTGAATAAAAAGAGGTGCTCCAAATATCTCGGGTTGGTAGGCGATATTAGGAACACAGCTCAGTCAACACAAACATACACACGGTGGAGGTTAAACACAGTTTAAAAGAAAAGTAATAACACCTTTGGAATCCTCATTTAATGTACTTTCAATTGATATAAACGAAATTATGATTAGGGAGCAGTTACCTGGTGATTCCCTGGATTGATTGGAGACCAGAAATACGTTCGTCACGGGCTCAAACACTTCAGACGCCATACTGTTGTTGTTATCACTCATAGGAAGCTTCCCGCTGGCGCTACATGTGGCAATACATCAGAACGTCAACGTAACTACATAATCTCATAGTTGGCACACATAGTAGCTTCCAAACACGGGTAGGCGGTATTAGGAACAGGGGCAATATTTGGGACACCCACCCTAGATTAATATTTGTGCCAATAATACTATAAAATACCGGTGTATCAACAATTTCACGTGAGGTTTCTTCTATGTCAGATGTTACACATCATATGCGACTACTGTAAGGCTCGTAATTTTTTTATTTTCCTTTTTTAAAATATTTTTGCAGTGTTGTACCGTACTTCAATAAAGAACCAATAATGATGTCAAGATGTTACTTTGCAGTAGTCTTGAATGTGTGTGTAAACTTAAAGCATAGACTAGTGCTAAGAACTGGATTTTCACGACTTTTAGCTATTAGGTGTGTAGCGAACATTGAGTACGAGCCATATTGTGCCTATGTATAAGTTAGAGAATTAAAATACCTTGGCACATGTGGAAGACAACCCCACAATCTTTGGCTTTGGCTACCGATGCCTACCAAGTTTTATTTAACTTTCCTTCTTTTTTTTATATTTCCCTTATGAAGATGTCACAAACATCCAGTGCCTGAGTCAGGTGAATGAACCATAGGAGATTAAAATCTCCACAGCCTAGCTGGGTATCACATGCAGGATCCTTCAGCCATTGCCTAGCATGCTAACCACTGAGCCATAGGGCCGGATTACCACCTAAGTTAATGCGACAGACACTTTGATTCTCGTAGCAAGAATACCAGTGCAGCTAGCCTGTATCGTACTCTGACTTAGTCTTTATATATCAATATACCGTACTTCCTGAGACGTGGAAAAGTTCCATCATTCATTACCACCTACTAAAAGATTTCATTTTGGATTAGAGTTTAAAATAAATGTGAGAATTGATGTGAATTAACTGAGTAACTGAGCATAAAAATAAAAGACTGGTATAGTTATATCAACACTGCATTACATAATTTCAATTAGTGAAAATCCACAGCCTGCTTCCAGTCTCCGACCGGGTCAGGTATGGAATGAATGAAGCCCCCATCTAGCGGCGAGGATATGAACTGTGCCGGCTGCCGAGGCCTGACGCACTCCTCTGGGGCAATGATTAATTGAATGACAGATGAAATGAAATGATAGTGGTGAGTGTTGCTGGAATGAAATTTTGTCAGGGAAAACCGGAGTACCCGGAGAAAAACCTGTCTGCCTCCGTTTTGTCCAGTACAGATCTCACATGGAGTGACCGGGATTTGAACCACGAACCCAGCGGTGAGAGGCCGGCGTGCTGCCGCCTAAGCCACGGAGGCTCCAATTTCAATTAGTACCTAGTGCAAATAATTATGAATATGATGTGATAGTATAATTAAACTTTCATGCTAATACAATTTTCATTTCTCTTTTCCAGTCGTTTTGGACACAAACCGTTGGTACCATCAAACTCGGATTGTGTCTGACCAGATGAGCATCACAATTGGAGCAGAATATGACTAAAATCCAGCTACTTCAACATGCAGCTTCTTCAACCAAAGAGGGATACAGAAAATACGCTGGATCTAAAAGATACACTCTTGTAGTTATAGTTTCCTGATTTATTCTATTCTATTCTTATTTGCATTCTCTTCCACTGAAGTAGGCTCTGGTCTGACATGTTACATTGGAAGTCTTCAATTTGATGTGTGTAGGCTAATAAATGACAGTAAACTGTAGTTACCACATTTATAATTTCATATTCTTAGATGTTATAGCAAGCTTGTCTAACATTTCAATTCTGTGTAACCTTTTATATTGGATATTGAGTACCGGTAAATGGTCATACATTCCACATTGCATGCAAGGTAGCAAGTAAGGAAGAGGAAAGAACATTTCTCAAAAATTTAAGGAAGTGTCAGCCATTACAATTTGCAGAATGATTTCTAAAACCATATTCACCACTATGCACTTTGCCATCCTTAACAGTAAAACTTCCTAAGAAAGCCAAGATGAGGACTGTACATCAGAATTTCAGAATGAAGGATTTATTATTTCATGTAGCCTCATACACGAAATCACAAATTCTTTATTTTTAAACACTGCACTTCCATAAATGTATCACATTATATCCAGTTATTTTATTATAAATTTGGATACAGGAAATGGTCAGTCCAACACGTCGCAACATGCTAAAATTTTCTTCTTCATTTTTATTTTTTCACTGTATGGGTTCATTCAACAAATGACACTGCTAAATTTTTAAAAGCTAATATGCTCTGAAATATTGTTTAAAATAAAGGAGCTATTTTTCATTTACATAATATAAAGGAAGAATTTCAGGGTGATACAGAATTTGAGTTAAACATAAAACCATTGTGCTTAATCTTTCCCATATTAGATGCCCACAACTGTCATTGAATTAGCTTCATAGAAACTCCTTTTGAGAATAGTTGCTGAGAAGCAGACATATCTGTAAAGTAAGACCTGAAGATGGAACCAATTATTGTATACAAACCCAAATCCCTTGCATTCTGAATAGGACTGTTGTTCTGATTACACCACAATGGTATATGCCCAAGAAGATGAATGGGGGCACTGCAGAGCTATTTGCTGAACGCTGACGAGATACGGTATTCGTGATATCAGAGCACTCTGGGAGCCCATGTCTAAACCTAATAATGGTCATTTTAAATTCATAGAAATGACTTCAGAGAATCGCTCCTCTTAACGAGTTCACATCTGTCAAGTAAAACTTGAAAATATGACCTCCCTCAGAATTTGAACCCAGAGCAGGTGCTATTTTTCTGACAGTTAAAGGCAGCTGGAGGATGAATAACCTGAAAAATTACAAAATGAGTTTATTTCTTCCGACAAATGTAACAAATATTTAACGAAACAATATTTTAGTACTGTGCAGTGTGCAAACAGCAGAATACCACAAAAAACCTCCTAATGTGCACAAAATTAGACTTGTACTTCCCAAGAGATTAATGGAATAGGCTAAATCCAAAGATCTGCATTAGACAACAACAATATTTGATGTAAGTTTCACTTATGCTTTTCTCAATTATATGTCATAGTTTCTGCTTCTCTTCAAAAATATGTAATTGTGGTACTAAATGGCCACAGACGTGGATGGACAACCTCAATGCACTGTACTTACAAAATATTTTGCTACATTTATGGAAGAATAGGGTTTGAGAAATGGTTCCAGATTAATAGAATCACTGTGACTGTGGTCAACAATGCTCCTGGTAGCTTACATTTTACTGCTGTTATTAACAATGAGACCTACATAGGCTATCTACTGCATTACACATATTGCAAAGAATTGGTTCTGTCCTCATCTTGACTGTCTAGCTCATGATTGTGAAGGAAGGAAGGAAGGAAGGAAGGAAGCTTGTAGTTTTACATGGCAGTTAGTCTCATTGTCCTAATTCATGGGACCCTCCTTTTACCTTGAAAATCCCACATATATTAACCAGGAATCAAAGCCAGTCGCATTGGTGAGAGGCAAGCACCATGACCACTGTGCCATCATGGTCAGCTCATAACTGATCCCCAACACTAACACATGGTCAGTCATGAGATCTTTTGGATTGTGTACACAGGTTCTGTACTTAGAGGAAGCCTTGAATAGTTCCGTATTATTATTCCTTTGAGCAAGGTAAACATAAGCTGTTATGTTTCATGAAATATTAGGCACTACTTGTCTAATTTATGTGACTAGTTCACATCCTTATTTAATATGATATTGCTAGAACACTAGATACTCAGTTACATATGAAATTGCTAGGTAATTACAAGAATTAGAAGGAGGGTTACCTTGACTGATCATTCCAAGGTGGAATCAGAGAAATCAACATGATTTACAAAGTTAGAACCTGAAATTGGGATGTCTCTGGATCTTGTTATTTTGGCTGCAGCACAGGCTTACCATTAGGTCATAAAGGCACTATGTGTGCTGCTTGATTTGGAGAAGGCTTTAGACAACCTGCAATATGTTCGTTGATTACCATAACTATGTTTTCATTAAAGTTTGTTTTCATTAGTACAGTATTGTCCTTTGAACCATAACTTATATTTGATGGAGCTGCAACCAGTTCATTTTGAAGTTGACTATGCCATGTATTCTGTTGCCTACAACATTTCCTATGCTTGATAAGTCAATAATAATACTTCTATTAACAAAGAACCATATTTTAACTCCTATACTGATACAAAACAAACATGTAAACTGGTTATATGGATTTGGTTCCAAATTGCAAATCACTGCAATATGGATTCTGCTGTTAGTGTTTAGTTTACATCTTTCTAGAGAACAGCAGATCACAGATAAGAGTTCACTCTATTCTACATACATTCAGACACAGTTTGCAATAGAAATCCAGATTTCTACCTAGTAAAACAAAATGATAATTGAATATTGATTTTTATTTTAGCGTATGGCATATAGTTCCGGGAGTGTCCGAGGACATGTTCGGCTCTCCCAAGGCTGTAGCTGCTTCAAGCGGACACCCATGGGGTGAGCTACAAGTTCCGTTCAATTTCAAGTAGTTCCAACTTTCACCACCAGATGTCACTGGCACCTAATTGTGAACGTTGGAACTTTAATAGAGCGTTTCAACGAAATCTAACCTAGAAATTTAGCTTCACACAAGTTTAGTTAGTGGAAGGATCTTTTACATGCCATAAATCTATGGCATGGCCCACCAGCTTTTCTTCCCCTCCGAAGGAAGGCATACTGAAGGATTTTAACGCTCTTAAAAAATCCGACGACTTCGGCCGGGTTTGAACCCACGAACTTGGGCACAGCAGTTCAGCATGCTACCAACTATGCCACCGAAGCCACTAATTGAATATTGATATTTGTATATAATAAATTAATCCTAAAAATGTATGCCATATACATACCCTACCTATTATTTATTATTTATTTATTTATTTATTTATTTATTTATTGTATAAAGCCTATAGAGAGTGTTTCAAAATGGTGGTACTGGTACCACTTTTTCAGGGCATATTCTGCAGGAGTTATTTCATGTAAGAAATGATTTCTGAGTCTATCTGTAGAAAAGTAATAAAGGTAGCAATGCAGCCATGGAGAACAAATTCCTTGTAATAAGTTAGGGTGACTAGATGTCCCATTTTTAATGTGATTGTCCCTTCTCTCAGTTGCTGGTTCCATTACCCTGAGGGACAGATGACCTCGCTGTTCCACCCCTTAAAACAACAATCATTATCATCTGTTGCCCCGACAAAATTTGAACAGAATGCTAAATGTCCAGGTATACCATAGTTTATTTGATAAGAAGTGTCAGGCCATCATAGGGAACATCCTGGTTCCTTTTGTGTTTCTCAATATAATGACTGACTTACAAATAAATATTTTTCAGTTATACTTACTACTTCAAACCATTATAACTTATAGTTAGTTTCAATTCTTGCAGGGAATTGAACAAAGCGATCCAGATTAGACTTTGGAGTTTCAAAACTTTCAGGAGAAACAGTTTAGTTACTAATCAATAGGGACCAGATTTTTTGAAAATGCATACCGGTATACGTATATGCAAATGCATATTTTGTTGTTTTATTGGATTCATTGCACACTCTGAACATAACAGCATATTTTAGCATTTACAGTACATTTGTAATTAAGTATAATTCAAAACATCTTGGAACAAAATTGGTTTTACCTACGTGTTGGACATCCCTTGTAAGAAACTTTCTGAGCAACAGATAACGAGATAACAGTATTTTAAGCCTGGATATTTCAAGAAGGAAATGGGGTGGGACATTCCTTTCACCATCCCGGTAGCCAGTAGCCTGGGGTTAGTTTTGTGAGGAATTTCTTCTGTGTTACATTAATCTCAGTCTATATCCTTTGCTCAAAATGCTTAAAGAGAAGACCAGCAGAAAGTATTTATTAAATCTGTGGATGTCAGATAATAGTGATTATTCAACTGATGGCGTTGTCGTCTATTGTCAAGTATGCTCGAAGGAAGTGAAATGTGAAAAGGAATTTCAACTTGAACAACATGCAAAAACGACTGCACATATCACAGCAAAGGAGGGAAAGAAGAGTGAATAAGATTGGCTTATTGTTAAGTGCATATTTTTCAGTTTCTAATGCATATTTTCTACATTTTCAGAGCATAATTGCATGCATATTTTAATCATTTTGAATGCATAAATGTCCGGTCCCTACTTATCAACAATATTCTAGGCATCTTGGAGAACTACTAATTGACAATCAAAGTGCTTTCTTCCCATTATGATAAATGCAACTCAAACTTAAGCGAGATTGAAAATTAAAAAAGGAGGCATGAACAGCACTTTTTCTTATTAAGGTCAGGAATATTTGTGAATATTTTCAAACTATTGTGTGGTTCTTGTTGTACGGTATTCTAGTACATAAGAGTGGATATTTTACTTCTTACTTTTATGTTCCATTTTTCCATATTAAAAATCTTGTCACCCTACAGTAACTGGGCATGATTCACGTGCCAGCTAAAAATCGGTAAATCATTCAGGCAAAAATTTCCTGATTGGAAAATTTATACAATACTGCCTCAGTAGATGGTGCCACCTACCACATCAATTTTGAGCTGCACAGATAAGTTTTTGAGGTGGCAAGGACAAAGCATATTGCTGTAGGAACTAGAAAGACCACAAACAGTAAGTTGTATTCAGATAGGGTTCCTGAGTCTTACAAAAGTCGTCATGCTACATAGCATGTGGTATCCGCTGCTACTGTCCACTGTCAAGTTTTAGCTCGACCTACATGGTACACAAAAAGCTGATGATCATGATAATTGTTATTTTAAGGGGCCTAAGATCTAGGTCATTGCCCCAGTACAAACAAAATATATATGTAGTTTAGAGGCAAAAGACAGCAAAGTTTAAAAGTTAATATATCTTCAACTCATACGACTATTTCATTGCTGCAAAAGGCAGTCCCATTCTAACTCACACTTCCAAAAGACTCCTGAAAGCTAGTTCCATGTCAATTACCAGAACAGTACGGTACTATAAAACATTGCCTTATCTCTGCAACAAAGCTGCACTGAGCCTTACGATTTCAGATTTAGATAGATATTACTTTACAGGACATGTCCTGAAAATAAGGTGCCAGAACCACAGCCTGTATACGGTATCACATGATATTCGACTAAATTCAATGTACAATTTAAAAAATTAATTATATGCATACCAACTTCTAATTGTATTTGTGATCACTGTCCCTGCTGTGTATTAATTTTATATCCTATTTCCAATGATGAGGAGCGTGATGGCGGAGTGGCTTAGCTGTTCGTCTTTCAGCCGGACGGCCGGGGTTCGAATCCCGGTGACAGCGGGGTGGAATTTTCACCTGAAAAATCACGTGGCCTCAGGAGGGGCATCGGCCTTAAATCCCCGGCCAAATCCAAAATTAGCCTGGTTGGCTCCGGCGACCCCAATTAATTGGGAAAAGCCGCAGAAAGTTATCCTATTCCCAATGATCTCCATCTGATTGTAATAATTTAACATAATATGGTCTATGTAAACCTACACAAAAAACTTATGAGCAGGAATTGAAAGGAACATTATAAAAGGTGTATAGTATTTTCTGACACAGTAAAATATGTATTTTGCAATGATATTTTAATGATGATGTTGATGATGATGATGATGATGATGATGATGATGATGATGATGATGATGATGATGATGATGATGATGATGATGATGATGATGATGATGATGATGATAAAGAGATATGGAAAAAATTATGATTGGTTCCATACTGCACAACTGCATGCATTGATATTCAGTATTACATGTTTCCCTTTTTTATTTTTTTATTTTATTAAAATGCATTTGTTCATGCCTACCCCTGTGCAGCTCATTTCTTAGATGCATAATATCATCACTGTACAGTATATTAGGAGACATAGCAGAAGCATCTACAGTAGTCATCTATTATAATAGATGTACAGATTCTCATTTCGAGAAAATTGGTATTGTACCACATAATCATGCTGTTTTATTTTTAAATTACTACTCAATCAGATTTCCTGGTGATAGTTTTCACCTCAAAATAATTCTAAAAATACTACTCTCCATTGGAAATCAGAATTTTTTAGATTCTAGGAATTGTAATGATTTCTCTAAAATTTCATCATTTAAGTTTATGAACATTTTGTAATCCATGTGTGGTTGCTAAACCTAAATTAAGTTTGAGCATAGCACAGGACAGGACTACCACATAAAGGAGACTGTTACTCAAGAATTTATTTTCAAATGAACACTCCTTGTACTGTAATTATTTGAGGGAAATCCATTGAGCTGAGAAATCAAAGAGATGACTGTGAAATGTAAATCAAAGAACATTACATGTAAGCAGTTAGAATGCAACCTTATTATTGCATATCCTACCATAGCATTCATCTCCACTGGGCTGAGTATTTACCATGGGAGCAAAGACAGGAATATCAACTATCATCACTAAACTTACTGGTATTCTGTGCTATCATTGACTTCAGTGTGAATATTCATGTACCAAATGCTTTTGTATCTCTTGTAGGCCCTAACTCTGTTAGCTTATGAATCATAATGTACGGTAAAGTGCCCAAATACCATCCCCCTAAGCAAATTCTTCAATTTCAAAAATGGTTTTGGAGTTAGAAATAATTAAAGAAACTGATTTAAACAACTCAACACCACATCTGATGGTATTGCTGGTGAGATTCTACTATATAAATCCTTCCTCACCAAGAACAATAAATAAGTTATCTAATTCCGCCCCTCCTATTCAGTAAATTATCTATTCATTTATTTTATGGATAATTTATTGTAACAGTCTTAAGATCTCATATAATAAATTTATTGAGATGTAAGTAATGCTTATACATTTTTACACACAAGTTACCCATCCAAACACAAGTCGCAAAAAACATAGAAAACGACTTCTAGGATGACTAAGGTGGGAATAGTTCACACCTGTTCTCAATATTACCTCAGGAGGCTGAGTGTACCCCGTTCTGACTGGCTCCGTGGCTCAGCGGTAATGTTCTCGCTTGCTGAAACCAAGGTTGAAGGATTGAATCCTGGCGCAATCAGTTGGCATTTCAGGGTGCACAAATGTGAGGGAGCCGTGTCAGTAGATTTACTGCCACGTTTAAGATCTCCTTCGGGACCAACTTCCGGCACCTCGGCGGGCGTCTCTAATAAGCCGCAGTAGTTAAAAGGGACATAAAACCAATAACATTATTATTACATTATTATGTACCCCATTCCAACCCTCAGACCAGAATTAAATATGAGGGACACATAGGGGATGGATTTATGTTTTCAGTTATAGCAAAAGTGGCGACAGCTCCAGACCAAACGACTACAGCCACACAGCTGTATTCAAGTAGTATGCAATATTCAAGTAGTGATGTTGTTGTTATTATTATTGTTTTAAGGGGGCAGAACAGCGAGGTCATCTACCAGCAAGTAGTGATGTATAATATCAATCGCTAAAAGATGACAAACTTACCGTGAGGCATCAATATAATGATTAAAGTTGATTTGACCCTCTTGCAAACCCTCACAATAACAATATTTGAAAAATTACGTCGTAAACGAGCAGAATAAAGCAGGTGTGTCACTGCCAGTACCGGTAGTCAATTGAATGGTTCTGAAGAGTTTCCTGCTCCTCTCGGGAGATAGTAGCACTGTCTACGGATGTCAAATTGGGGGACGATTCAAGGTGAGGGGACGGATTTCGGGCACTTTACCTCACTGTGTTGTAAAATGCTGCTGCACACACTTATTTTAAGACTGTGAATATAAACTAAGCAATTCCTATGTAGATATGTAGATATTGTTTGATTTTTGTTGTAGAGTGTATTCTTAAATAAATGTTCTACAAAAAAGTTGAACCATGTATTAATTTGCCATTTGTCGATCCCATGGTATAACATGCTTGTCTCATATCTAGGAGATCCTGGGTTCAATTTATGACTCCAACAAAGATTTTAGAACTGATGGAAGGGCTATAATGGAGTGTACACAGCCTCATAAGGACAATTTGGGTACCTGTCTGATCCGAGAGGCAGCAATCCTGGCTTAGAAAGCTAATATTATCGTAACAGCCAAGGGGACCATGCATCACCCTGCAATATGTAGGTCATATGGCAGAGCAGCAGTCGCTTGGTAGGCCAAGGCTTTTTCATTAACTTTCTGTTTACATGAATTTAGTCTCTCCTCAATACTTTGAACCTTATGCTCATATCTAGACCAGAACCAGTATGGCAAACAAAAGAGGAATGTTGATATGGCACTGAAAGTCACTTTGTTAAATTAATGAATTTTCAAAAATTTTTCACTGCATAGGAAATATATCAGTGAGCTGATTTTGGATACAACCAGAACATCAGTCAACATTACATTTTCAAATATTGATTAGAAATAAACCCTGAAAACTGTTCACTTATACAGGAAAATACCTTAGGAAGGTATCTTAATTGTCTTATGCTTTTTGAAGCAGTTCGCCATTCAATCGGACTGTGTTCTCAATGTTTCTCCACCATGATTAAATTTATGTTCTTTACTTGAATGGCATTCACTACTGGCTCTGGCTCTAATACTGCTGAGTACTTTGCTATTGTAATTAGGGAAATGATGAGCAATGGTTTCATAACTGCTGAATGCAGTTGGTATGGAAATTTTCTTGTAACAAGCAATAACCTTCATTTTCTTATGGTTCCATATTGAATTTGAATATAAATTATGAACATTTTAAAGCTGTCCATCTTTTAACACACTTTATTGGCAACTTATTCAGTACATGTTTTGGTGATAATTAAACACCTTCTTCAGCTGGATACCTTAAATGTCTGACATTAAATTGGGGTATGTAGTGATGAATGCATTAAGGCATGATAATTGTCAATTAAAAATTCATTAAAACTCTTGTGACATTGATAAAATATTCTCATTGCAAAAACATGAAAATTTGTATCATCTTTTAGACAGATCCAGCCTGCAACTCAGCGTCAGGAAGACTGATTACCAAGAGTGTGAGATACAATGTGATGGGTCATATTATATCAATGGTGTTGAACTTCTTGAAACCACTCAATTGAAATATCTGCGATCGCTTATACAATCAAATGGTAACACACTCCCAGATGTTGGAAGCAGAATCAATGCTGCCTGAATGAAATGGCGTCAAAACACAGGAGTCCTTTCCGATCGGAAGGTGTCAACATACCTGAAGTCAAAATTCTATAGAAACATCATTCGACCAGTGGTACTGTATGGAACTAAGTGTTGGTCAGTCACAAAGCGACATGAACAACAGCTGCATATCATGGACATTAAGAAGCATAGGGATAGATGTTTAAAATTATTCCAATGTTCAGTGCGGAGGCATAATTCGTTGAGTACTGGATGACATTGATGTGGTCTCTTACAAGCTACGAGTGGTATAAGGCTAAGCCAGTCACTATGCAGAGCTGGGGACAGACATGCACTTATAACCAAGAGTATGTCTCCTGAGGTATTTTTCTTCTCCCTCCATTATTCAACTAAATTTCATTTTCTGTTGTCCATATACATTCTATGACACCTTTTAGAAGGATGAGTGTATAAATTTGAAGATGAAACTATATGAAAATCATCCAATACCGTACTCAATGAATTATGCTTCCGTACTGAACATTGATGATAAGAATTTGAATAATTTTAAACACATGTCCCCATAGAAACAGGAATGTACTAGACTAAGCAAGGTTTCATATGATATACTGTAATTTAATTTACAATATGTGAAAAATTAATTAGGAATTTTTCATTAACTTTCTGTTTACATGAAATTAGTCTCTCCTTAATACTTTGAACCTTAAGCTTTGAACCTCCATGGAGGAGGAGCTTGCAGGACTGCCGACACAGTGTCCATGCACAAGATGGAAAGCAATAGCGACTGGGCGGATCCTTGATCTCTTCCTCGGTCCACCAAGGGGTCTCTGTCCAACAGGAGTGAGTGGGAGTGCCCATTTTGCTTGCTATCATTGTTTGCTCTGACTCCATGGCAGTTACAGTGCAACCTTGTTTCCACCATCTTATCAGGAATAAGATGGTACACCATAGGAGTGAAGGGAGTACCGGATTAACTCATCTAGGACCCAATCAAATGCCTTTTCAACCTCTAAGTGGCAAGGTGGATTGAGCTTCATTTCTCCCTATTTGTCATTAGAATTGTATATAATCCCTGGACGGATTGTTCAGGTTGAGCTGCAGTCCAAAGCCTTGTTTTCCATTGGCAGACCAGTCTCTTAAGCTCGACCTGAGTCTCATCAAAAATATCTACAAAGTGAAAATTTCTCGCAAAGAAAATCCTATCTTTTATTCTTCCCATCAAGAAGGCAGGGTCCACCTTGTTCTCCACTTTCACAGTCTGCATCATCAGTGGAGCTGACAGCTTGCATGTCTTCTTGCAAACAGTCCATCCATCTCTTCCTCGGTCCACCAAGGGGTCTCTGTCCAACTGGAGTGAGTGGGAGTGCCCATTTTGCCTGCTATGATTGTTTGCTCTGACTCCATGGCCATTACAGTGCAACCTTGTTTCCATCATCTTATCAGGAACAGAAGTGATTCTGAGATGTTCCACATGGTCTAATTCCTAGTATGGTCGAGTCGTGTCACTCCCATGGACCATCTCAGCATATGTATCTTCATTATGTGAAGCTTGCTTCATGTCTCCTTGCCTCAGGACAGATTATGGTTCAGTAGATCTTAAACTTCTAGCACAGGGGGATCTTAAAATCACAGAGGACCCCCATGACTTGGTGCCACTTATTCCATGCAGTATTAACACGAGCTCAAGAATCTAGGAGAGTACCACCATTAGATGTTATGTGAAAGTTGAGATAGCAAAAGTTTGATGACAAGAGGGGTACCACCCACTGCATTAGTACCATGCAGCTATATGCCACACTCCAGGTATTCCATCCTGTTCAGGTTGAGCTGCAGTCCAGACCAGTCTCTTAGGCTCGTCTTGAGTCTCACTAGCCAGCATGGCATCATCAGCATAGATTAGAGTCCATGGAGGAGGAGCTTGCAGGACTGCCAACTCAGTGTCCATGCATAAGATGGAAAGCAATAGCGACTGGGCAGATCCTTGATGAACACCAAATCGAATGTTGAATGACTGTGGTACCAGCAGTACAACCTACAGAGCTGGTGGAGTTGTTATAGATTTAGTGCTTCACCTTTAATAGAACAATTATTTTTCTTCCACGATCATTCATTCTATTAATAATCACTGTTCTTGTAGTTTAAATTATACTACCATTATTTTTCAACAAGTATTACTCATCGATATTTATTAGAAGTCATTTGAAAAATTCTACCAGTTATTGCACGTATCTTTATTGCGCTTCCATCCTTATAACTGCTATACTTACTTGATGAATAAATAGATCTTATTATTGCAGTAAAAACTGTTGGCCTAGGCCATCAATGATATTGGACTGGTGGACATAGGCTTCTGGTACACCATGGGAGTGAAGGGAGTACCGGATTAACTCATCCAGGACCCAATCAAATGCCTTTTCAAGCTCTAAGTGGCAAGGTGAACTGTGCTTCATTTCTCCCTGTGTCTCTGTGCCAGGTGTCAGGTGGCACTGCTCGATGCGTTCTGAGGCGGTAACGAGTCAAGTGTATGACTGGAGGTAAAGCTCTAAGAGTCTCTGCTGGGGAGCAATATTGTCTGACGGAATAACCTTAGAGTCCATCACTAGTCCTGGTGTTCCTTCTCAGCACCATCCAGTAGTCAATTTGGGTGTTATGACCATCACTGCTGCATTTCTTGAAGAATATATTTGCCACCGCCATGTCTTATGAAGGGCTGGCGGAATAAAAGGGATGAGTCCACTTTTACAAATTATTCAGGAGAGCAAAAACTATGCTCTGAAACCAAATAACGTTTGTCTTTGATCATTTATTATTAACTGTTCTTCGTTATTTAGTAGCTTTATGTATATAAATGTACAATTTGTATTAAAGATTGCAGTAAAACAATGCTATTAGGTACTTTTTCGTCCATAAATAGTCGGAACTACAAGCTTTTGTGGGAAGAAGGTGATTAGTCTGTAGGACTTATCCCCTTTATTCCATCCAATATGAGAAAATAGTATTATTGTTGCAAAAATGATGTTTATTTTGTATGTTGTACAAAATTAACACAGTTAAATTAACTTTCTACTATATTATGTTACAAGCTCAGTAGTTATACAAACTACGATCAGAGAGTGTCGTCTGCCTGCTTAATTGTGTGGAAGGTTTTCAAAGAAGATCCTAGCTTTAGGTTCACAGAATGTGGCCAAACGTTGTAGATCTTTATATTTTGCTGCACTGATCGGAATGGGCCTTAAAATAAAAGCAAAGTGATTAGAAACCTAATTTTTCCTTAAAAAAAAATTCATAAAGGGTCCAACGAAAATAAACTTACCATCATAGGAGGGGCCTGGTAGAGTGAATTCTTCATTTTGTGGTGGTCGATTGTGCCTTTTCACAATGACTGCTTCTTCCCAGGCTCCGTTGTACGTGGTACGGTAATGAATGTCTTCAGTGTTGTTGTCGGTCCTTACCTCTCGTATGGGTCGAATTGAAAACTTCCTCTTTGCGTAGATTGAAGTTAGGTGTTCTGTCCATTTCCGAAAAATGTTTTGCTCAGCAATCAGATCTCTGTTTTGTTCATGTTGTCGTATAAGTTGAACAACAAAGGGTGAAGGCTTTCGCCGAGCTGAATCAAAGTGTTCCTTCCAAGCTTCCGGTGTCTCAAGCCAAGCTTTTGGGCTTTTGGGCTGTGGCCACGTACTGGATAAGTGAGAGTAATTTTGGTAAAGCGCTTCTCATGGTGGACCAAATAATGCATAAAACGTAATATGGTGAAACTCTTATTTTGACCGCCACATGCGTCACAAAAGAATTGTATTTCCTTGACTTCTAGTGGTAGGTGGTTATAGAAAAAGTCGTGTAGAAGAGAGCACACGTCATCACTTCCTCGTTTTCCCACAGTCTCGGTGTGTATAAGTAGAAATAACTTTGACCTGATGATAACACTGTGATATTAAAAACATGCAAAGACAGCAGTCTTTTATAATAAACATCATTAGTAGACACATTGGGGATTGGTAAGTTTCTGACATAATCAAAGCAAATGGCCTCTTTTTCTACAGAAGGCTGACAATCTCGAACTGATGCATTTTTCTATTGTAAAATGTTTGAGCCCTTCTTTTGTGAAGTGTGTTTGCTGTCGTTAATCGACCTATTTCGAATTCTATTTCTTTCATTCTGTCCATGTTTGTGCAGTTCTTTTTTTCAGTCTCCAAACCTTTAACTTGTGCCGTAAATACGTCACAAGTAGAACAAGTGTCTATTCGTGGATACCCAAAGCTGATATTGAATTCTGTTAAAAAGATTTTTCTGTAGGAATGGTAGGACACCTTTACTCCTTGATTTTGTTCCTTAAACAAATCAAACATTTTTTATTTTTTTCATATTCAAATCTTGTTGCAGGTAAGGTCATTTTCATTTTTTCAAACCATAATGATTATTCCTGGAAGGAAATGATTTAATGTGCTGTCTGATTAAATTTACAACTTCATCCTTAATCTTATGAGGCCTAACATTGTGCTTTCCTTGTTTGCTTTTCGCACAAAATCCAGTAGCTGCCAGACCAGTACAAACACGTTCTAGTTGTTTTTTCCATATCCCATGAATAGAACAAAAAGCCTTTTTGCAAACGTCATACTCTACTGTCTGGCCCTCATCATTTTTACCACGGACTCTGTATTTAAACATGGCGGAATTCGTCCTAGCCTCTTCTGCTGGGTTCCGATTATGGCGACGATGTAGGCGAAAGTGGGGCATAACCGGGTAGTCGGGTTCAAACCGGGTACCCCAATTCTGGCTCAGTTATTGCTTCTAACTGGCGGCCGACAGTCAAACAAAACTACCAAGGCCAAGGTAAAGCTGCGGGGAGCTCGCCATTCCACTGTGGAGATTTGTTCAGCTGTGACGATTAATTTTGTATTTTTGTGATTTCTTATGTCAACTTTCTTTTAAACTGCATCGATAACTACCGAAGTACTACAGCAGTAACAGTAACGGTAAGTGCATTCTATGTAGCTCATTTCTTTAGGCTCACGATGCTATGGGTGTATATAAGATTAAAATCGATTTTGTTTGGCTAGTCCATGTTTTTCTTTACAACTACCAGTGGGGTGAAACCGGGTATGACACATGGGGCAGGACCGGGTGGTGCCCGATTTTACCCCATCTATTCAGCACTCCACAATAATAGCTAATAAATAGATTTTTAAATAAGAGTGTGTGTGTGTGTGTGAGAGAGAGAGAGAGAGGTAAGTGTTATTATTTGAAATACAACTTAACAATGTGTAGGCCTAGACTGATAAGTTTTTAATTTGAACAAAAAAAGTTTTGTTGCTAATTTCATTTTCTGCAGTGACAATTATTCTAATTCAAAAGACAAAGATGGTTGGATATAATGCACAGGATGCCGACGATGAGCACACGATGATTGCAGTGGTTTGGATGAGGAGGACGATGACTTTGTTTATGATTTGTGCAAACTAAAATGATTGTTTAATGTCTTTACATAAGGGAACAAAAATGTACAATTTTTTACCATAATCAATAATTTTGTTCACAACGATATTATAATATGTACGCTATTTGGTTGATAAATAGGACTAGTTATCCCCGTTTACCATTATAAGGTAGACAATGAAGAAAAAAATGTGTTTTCTAATTTTCCATATACTCAACATGTGTACACGCTTCTACCCCACCGGTGGGGTAAAACCGGGTGAATTGACTTTTTTTGTAATTTTTATAATAATAAACAGACTGGCTCTCTCGTTTATTGATGATGGCTATATTATGAAATAAAACTATACATAGATCATGTATGTAGGTTTTAATAGTTATCTGAAAATAAACATAGCTTCAGGAAGCCGCTGAAGTCAAGCCACCCGGTTTTACCCCACTTTCCCCTACAGGAAGAACAGATATCATGCCACTTATGTAAG
Organism: Meconema thalassinum; assembly: GCA_946902985.2. Classification (NCBI taxonomy): domain Eukaryota; kingdom Metazoa; phylum Arthropoda; class Insecta; order Orthoptera; family Tettigoniidae; genus Meconema; species Meconema thalassinum. The sequence continues at coordinate 466,726,553 of OX336389.2, read as the reverse complement.
TGTCTTGCTCGTCTTTACTTTCCATGAGATTAAACTGTTGAAGTATAGAATGTTTTACTAAATCTGGTACAACTTCAAAACATCGAAGTCGACAATCACAGTCCTGGCCAAGAACATGAGTCATTAGATTATTTTTTTTCCTTACATCTGACATTCTACCACGTACTTTTCTTTTTTTCGTCCCTGAACTTCTTACAAACTCATCAGCATCATTCTCCATTGTTTGTGAATCCTGCAGACGTCTCGACTGTTTTAGCACTGAACTTTGATGCACTAAAAACAAGCTACAGCCACAAACTAACTAAACAGTATTGCGCATTTAACTCCACGTGCCCGCATTTACCAGCAGGAACTGCAATGAACACACACACACTACTTTACACCAACTATCGGACCGTCTTATTCACTCGCTTCTTGTTGAGAGACTGAGGACAATACTGTGGGCAGATCTAGAAACAAGTCTCGACGTGCCGATGCGTCATACTTCACGGTGCAACAAGCGCTTGGACTGATCCCAGTCTTCGTGCTCAAACGGACTGATCCCTTTTATTGCTCAAACAGAACGGACTGATCTCCTTTATCCCCGATTCGAGGATTCTTCTTTTATTATTTTTCGATGGACTGGTCCCGTTTATCCCACAACCGTCAACACCATTTGAAAGACAATGGTTCTATGTATAGTTTGGCATAAAAACATCCGTTTTGACAATTGATGGACTTATCCCTTTTATCCCGCCAGCCCTTCATATGCTTGTTCACACTCTGGCCTCATTCCATCTGCCAAGCCCACAACTGCCATGGGCCCGAACAAAACCTGGGGGTTGTGGACTTGGCAAGCAGAATGAGATAAATACAAATTCTCATATGTATAAGAATATTTTGTCAATGATACAAGAGTTTACCTCAACTGTTTTAATGAGTTTTTAATTGTCATTAATCATGAATTAATGAATTCATTATACCATACCCCATTTTAATGTCAGATCTTTTAAGGTATCCACCTGACAAGGGCTCATGTTCTTGTTTTGAGTCTTCAGTCTTTCGACTGGTTTGATGCAGTCTCCATGCTTCCCTATCCTGAGCTCATAATTAGTGCTAAAACATCTAGCCTACTGATTAATTCGTCAATAAATGAATTGTATTGAAAGGTAGATAGTTTGCTTTGAGCTCCTAGGGGAAGGCAAATGCCTCCGTCATCCCTGCCCCTTCATGCTTGTCACCCTCATGGATGTCTCTTTATTCTCCTGAGCATTTGCTTTCACTCCAAATGAAAATTAACGAGCTGAAATGAAAATATGGTGGATAATATGCAGGTAAGATGGATGGTTAAGTATGGATACTAATTTGGCGTTAAAAGAGTAAGCACAAACTTTTGTTAGAACTTAATTCAAAAATGCATTAAGAATTAAAATCATAAATGCATTCCCAGGTTTTCAAAATTCTTTCATTTTGCAGCTTCATTACTTCTGCTTTGCAATTTTCCACTCCTATAAAGAAATAACAACAACAAAAATCCTGCTTTGCAGGGCCAATTAATGCAGTCAAAGTTAAATAAATTATGGTACCCATGAAAAATGTCATATTTAGCCTGTTTTAATCATATAAAATATAGGCTTATGTTTGGCTGAACCGATTTCAATGAAACTTGCAATCAATGTGAAATTTTGTATGATGATGAAAGACTAAAAAGTTCAATGACCTACAAAAACATGATAAGCACAAACCCAAAATGGTGGCCACACAAAATTCAAATACTATTCTAGCGACTTAATAATCTGAGTGCTGTGAAAAATGACTTGTTAATTTTTACTTACAACTTGATATATTGGCATCTAATGTACCATATGTCTAAAAATTGAATATGATGACTGTGGGAATTTTTAAAAACATGTTTTAATTTCTTGTATCTAATCAAGTACTTGAAGTAAAACTTTGTTTAATGGTTCATTACTAAATTATGTTTCTAATAGTACACAACTCTATGGCCTGCATATACTGTAAAACAATCCAACCTGGTAGACGTAAAAAACATTTCTGTCTCTAAAGTGACTCAAAATCAAAATCACTTTATTTGCAATGAGGTGTCAACCTCGGTGGCAAATGAGGTACATAATTTACAAACACTACACAATATTAAAAGAATACGGTAACTTAATGTACAAACACTACACAATATTAAAAGAATAAAGTAACAAACACCCAAAAGAATACAGTAACAAACACTACACAATATTAAAAGAATACAGTAACTTAATGTACTATTCACACATTGATTGAACTCCCCTCTCACAACTGCTGTAGGAATTACATAGCACGTATAATGTTTCTAGGAATACAGCACTAAGTTATACCACTTCTTTCTTTTCCCTGGTTTTGTGTATTCTGCTCTTGAATAACTGGACTGATTTTGGAAAGGGATCAAACACCGCCCTTGGTAAACTGTTCCATTCCTTCACACCCTTCCCAATGAATGAAAATTTACCCCAATCGCTTCTGCTAAAGTGCCGTCCAATTTTGAATTTGTGGTCTGCCCTGCCAATATAATTACTTTCCAATTGGAGCCTCTCACGGATTTCCCCCCATGCTTCCTCTCCTGTATATGCTCTATATAACCCTACAAGTCTGTTTTTCTCCCTTCTCTTACTTAATGTTTCCCACCCAAGCTTCTCTAACATATCTGATACACTGCTTCTTCTCCTAAAATCCCCTATCACAAATCTTGCTGCTTTCCTTTGAACACTCTCAATTTCTTTTATTAGGTATTCCTGGTGCGGATCCCATACACTGCTTGCATATTCCAATATTGGACGAACCAAACTTAGGTAACTTTTCTCTCTTATTTCTTTGTTGCATCCTCTAAGTAGTCGCATAATGACATGCAACGATCTGTATGCTTTCCCAACAATGTCTCCAACATGACCCTTCCAGTGCAATTTACTATCAAATCTCACACCTAAGTATTTGCACTTGTCATCTTTTGGTACGATTACCCCATCCAATGTATATTGAAATTCAGTTTTTAATCTCTTGTTTGTGAATATTGTGACAGTTGATTTACCTCCGTTAACCTTCATGTGGTTCTCTTCAACCCAATGTTGGATACTGTCGAGGTCCCTTTGTAATATTTTACAATCCTCTATATTATTTATTTCCCTATAGATGATAATGTCATCTGCATACAATCTTATTTTTGATGCTATATTGTTCCCTAAATCATTTGCATATATTAGGAAAAGCAATGGACCAATTTTACTACCCTGTGGAATTCCCTTCTTAACTTTCTCTTCCTGTGATACGTAATTCCCTACTCTGACTCTCTGAACCCTTGAATTTAGAAATGTTCCTATCCAACGTACAACCCTCGAGTCCAATCCAATTCTCTCCACTTTCTTTAATAATACTCCATGTTCCACTCTGTCAAAAGCTTTGGAAAGGTCTATAGCTATGCAGTCCAACTGTTCCAGTTCTTTTAAATATCTCCGAAACTATTTCAATAATCAAGTTGAAATTTCGTACAGTGATCAAGGACTAGAAAGTAAGTATACAAATGTGGCTTTCCGATATCTGATAAGCACAAAAACAACATGGTGGCCACGTGAATTTCAAATATTTAAAATTTCTTTTTTGACGATCTAATTATCCTAGCACAACATAAATTGGCACAGCAAATATTTATTTAGAGCTAAATATATTGGCATCTAATGTTGTTAAATTCAAGATGGACTTTGAGCAAAAGTCTTAAAACAAATTTTTATTCCCCGTATCATATTCAAGCAATCGAAGAGAAGCTTCGTATAATGAACCACCACAATAGTCTTTTATCTACTGGCACTGAATTCTGTAGCTTAGTTTTCATAAACAGAAGCCATGAATTTGACCTTTCTTAAAAGTAACTTCTGTGACTCATTACAGAAAGGAGACATAATTAACCGATACTGTCTAGTATGTGTTGTATTATTGCAGTGGTGGTGATTGTTTATAAAGTTGGAGCATCGAGGTCATCTGCACTAATTTTCTACTGTAGGTACCATAAATAATAGATTAAATGCAATATATTTCAGGTGGAAAACAAATTTCTCTTATCGAAGTTAGCTGTGCAGACATTGGTTGGCACTAACTGTCATTGTAACATACAAGTGACAGGTGCAATTTGTTATTATTGTTCCAAGTGGTGGTCTGTGATGGCTGCGGCCTAATTTTGCCTTCAGCTCCATTTATGTCTGATTTTCTTTCTGTTATTGCCCATTTACATTTGTCACAAGAAGTGTGTGTTAATGTGCCCCATTATTGTATATATGTCGCAGTCAGATAGTGAAATCCATAATTTTGTGAAAATCCTAGACACTTCATGAAAAGCCAGCATATGATGTAAAAAGGGATTGTTGCTCTATCTGATGTCTGGCTTCATGAAATGAACAAATTTTGCCCCTTGCATAGTATACTGATAATTCTAGCAGGTAGGAACCCTCTTCGGAGGTAGCCCTGCCCAGGGATTGGCGCCCCTGCCTATGTGAGTCCCAGAGCATGCTGACCCGGTGTGTACCATCTGGTAAGGGTCCCAGCTCAGGGTTACGACTGAAGACCTCAACGGAATCTACAGCGGAGAAGACGGACTTCGGAACGGTGGAGATTGCGAATGAGGCATCCCAGTACTCAGGGAATACTGTGAGTGCACTAAGCATCAACAGCGTCTGTTTCCCATGTTAGGGGCGGCCGCATGGGCGTCTGTTCTCCATGTAAGGGGTGGCCTGAATACTTGCTGGCAGTAGCTCTAAAATGCCTTTGGGAGTGGCGACCCCATTGTAATTAGCGCTTCTGATTAAGATTTGGAGTGGCCAACCTTGAAGGCGTTCAGTCTTCACCCCTAGTAAATCTCTTGACTAGTTCACATACGATTATAAACAACGACGCAGATGTCACTACCCCAGGGAGTATCCAATCTTCCGTCCCCAATGGTGGCGCAGTCAGACCTTCGGACTCTGGGGAACCTGACCTCAACGTGCGGGGAAAGTCGGAGTTCCCCAATACCATCAACCGATTGAGACCCAAAACTATCACACAAATTGGAACTATCAATATTCAAACTCTTTGTAAGACCGGAAAACTCAAGCAATTGACCGATATCCTGAATAAACGCAAAATTTCTTAACAGCAGTTCAAGAAACCAGATTTACTGATGATGTGGCTTTTGAGTCAGAAGGTTATAGAGTAATTAAGGGGAAGCCAGCGTCTAAGAATACACATGGCTCTAACGTTTTTGGAACAGCCTTTTTAATAAGACGTGATGTGATGGATTCTGTCAACGGATTCACATCAGCTAGCGAACGTATCACCGTGTTATCTCTCAGATGCGACAACAACGGATACTCTATTGTAAATGCACACGCTCCAGTTAATGATGACAACAAGAACCCTGAAAAGGTCCAAAGTTTCTGGCAGATGCTAGAAGACGAGATCAGTAAGATCTCTGATCACCACGTCAAGTTCTTGGTAGGTGACTTCGATGCTCAACTGGGGAATGAACGACAGTACCAAGACATACTGGGGCCATATACAGCACATAGACGAACAAATACCAACGGCAAGGCTTAATTGAACTGTGTAGGTTGTATCAATTGAAGATCATGTCCACAGATTTTCCTAGAAAGGCAAGATATCAGACCACCTGGCAGTCAATGAACACTGCTATGGTATTATTTCAAATGGATCACGTTGCAATCAGTGTAAAGAGTAGGAAAGAAATCATGAATGTCAGAGTTCGAAAAGGTTGGAATGTTGACTCTGACCATTTCTTCACACAAATTAAGACCAGATTATTACCTAAACAAAAGATACCTCCTACCATAATTCCACCAGGGATTGGTCCTCAATTCCTTATGGAGAATAAAGAACGCTTTAAATCTGACATCATGCAAAATGAAATGAAATGAACGACTGGAACCACCTGAGGTCCACTATATGTGAAGCGACCAATAACCTCGGACAACCTCGAAGGAAGCGACGCCATAGATGGTGGAATTCTGAATGTGACCTTGCAGTTGATGAGCATGCTGCAGTTTGGATGAAGTGGAACTCGACAAAACTACAAGAAGATTGGGAGAATTTCACAGTGGTGCGGAAACTGTCGAGCAAGACCATAAGGCGTGTGAAGAGATCTTACGATAGTTCAAGACTGGAAAAGTTGGATGAAGAATTTAAAATGTATAACACCAGAAACTTTTATCGGGTCTTCAAAGAGGAACTCTCTAGGTATAAACCACAATGCCTTCACTTTAAGGATACAGCGGGGGAGCTGGTCACCAGCAACCGTGAGAACGTGGAACTTTTGGCAAACTACTTTGAACAATTGCTTAATTGCGAAGAACTCACGGACAGATTGCCTGTTGAAGATCATCCAGAGATACACCTGCCATCTAACCCACCAACTGTGCAGCAAGTTGCTAATGCCATCAACCATCTTAAGAACTACAAGGCAGCCAGGGAAGATGGCATCATTGCAGAAGCCCTGAAAGCAGGTGGATATACGATCGCAGAGGCCCTACACCAGATCTTAATCGAATGTTGGGAGACTGGCAGGATCCCTGATGACTGGAAAACAGCTATCATACACCCTTTACATAAGAAAGGTGATCACAGTTATGTCAACAACTACCGGTGGATATCTCTGCTATCAATAGCATACAAAGTGCTCTCCAGGATTTTACTGGACAATGTAGAAAGTCAATGTGATCAAACAATTGGTGAATATCAAGGAGGATTTCGGCGTGGAAGGTCCTGTACCGAGCAGATCTTCAATCTGAAAACCATTCTTCAACTAAAACAAATAAGGAGTACGAACATCACTGTGGTTTTCGTCGACTTCGCAAAAGCTTATGATTGCATCGACCTCCAGACACTTTTCTCAATACTCCAAGAACGAGGTGTGGATAGTAACACACGCACCCTCATCAAACAGACTCTCACGGATACAACCTCTAAGGTGAAGTTCAGAGGAGAACTATCTCGGAGTTTCAAGATCAAAACCGGAGTACGACAGGGTGATGGCCTCTCAACCATTCTGTTTAATCTGGTGCTTGATAAAGTCATCAAGACCTGGAAATGCACATTCAGGAATCTAGGAATCAAACCAGTTGACATTGGAGCTGGGACCCGAAGAATCGAGATCAGGTGCTTTGCCTTCGCAGATGACATTGCAATCTTATCCAACAACTCTAAGGATGCTGTCATAGCCGTCCAAGCCCTGCACGAGATAGTGGTGAAGTCTGGATTACAGATATCTTACGATAAGACCAAGTACTTTGAGAATCAGCACTCCGGAAACACCCCTTAGACGACCATACATGGAGCGATTGGAAGAGTCAATCGCTTTCGTTAGGTAAAGATGGCACCTCCATCTTAGCAAGGCGTAACAAACTCAACGCAGCATACCAACTATCCCACAATTTGTACAACAAGAAATGCATTTCGAGGAATGCTAAGATCTGTCACTACAGAACTGCTGTCAGACCACAGTTTCTGTATGCCACAGAGACCCTCTTGATGAACAGAAAAGGCACCATGGATGACCTGGAGAAAGCCGAAAGATGTATCCTCAGGAAGATGCATGGCCCGAGATTGCTCCCAGATGGAACCTACCGTTTGAAATCTAATTCTGACCTGTATCAACAGTTAGAATCAGCCATTACCAGTATGAGACGTAGGAGGCTAAAGTTCTATGGGCACCTACAACGAATGAACAGCAACAGGCTTACCAAGAAGATCTTTTCCTTGGATAAAAGCTACAAGACTGGAAGCCAGTGGCTTAATGAAGTACTAAAGGACTTGGATTTGGCTGGAATTGCTGACCTTGATGTAGAAGATCGTTCTATATTTTGTGCTATGGTACAGTCTTGGACACCACCACCTAGAGTACCTAAATGTCGGAAGCCCCTTTCACAGGAGAAAAAGGAGAAATTATCAGCAGGTCTCAAGAGATATTGGGAACAGAAAAGAGCATCGAAGAAGAACTAGTCATAAGCGCTCCATAGTGGGCTTAAATCAATAATACCGGTAATTCCTTTCGCATATTATCTGACAAGAAGTCCAGCCCATCGCTTTGTGAAGAAGGAGCAGCAGTGTCCTCGTGGTGAGAAATAATAACAATATCGTATGGCCTTGGTTGCCGGGTGCAAGCTTTGTTATTTGCACCCAGAGGGCAGCTTGCATGTCGAATTTTGTTGCTCCTTGGAATGCTATGAAAGTCAAGGAGGTTAGATATCTAAGCTCCTTGACACTATAGCGCATTCTAGTAGAGAAAGGAGGAAATTTGTGTTGGCGGAAAATCCTGAGATTAAATTTTGCCATTATGAACACAGCCTACTGAATTCAAATGGGTTCTTTAACATGCCAACAACATATGACATGCGGGCTGTGATATTTGTCGCGTGGTGAGATAAGAATGGAAGTTACTGTGGACGTTCAAAGTTGTTCTTTCTTTAGAAGTATTTTTGTCGATTAACGATTTATGTAACTTTCTTGTTCAGCCTCCACATTTGAATATATTTCTGTTGTTCCATTATTGTTGTAAATTTATTTCAAAGCATAATAAACTAGCATAAGCTAATTTTATTGAATAGTTTATGTACAACGGCAAAAAGTTAATGTAAGACTCCATTGCTTTAGTTTATTCATGATTGCTCCTAGGTCTACCTCTGCTTCTCTTACCCTCTATAGCCGAACTAATTAACATCTTAGGAACAGCTTCATCTAGCGTGTCCATTTCTAACTTAGCCTTGATCTCTTCATTATGAGTACCTTCCTGCCATTGCTCCCATCTGTTTGTCCCAGCAATCATTCGTGCTACCCTCATATCAGTTACCTCTAGCTTATGTGTCAGATATCCTGAATCTACCCAGCTTTCACTTCAGCAAAGTCGGTCTAAACACTGAGCGATGGAGTGAGAGTTTCGTCGCTACACTAACTTCCTTTTGCAGAATAATGTAGATTGCAACTGAGAATTCACTGCATTGGCTTTTCTACACCTCAACTCTATATCCTTCCCCATACTACCATCCTGAAAGAAAACACAGCCCAAGTACTTAAAATGTTCCACCTGCTCCAATTTAGTTCCTCCTACCTGGCATTCTATTTTCTTGTGTTTCTTCCCTACTGACATAACCTTCCTTTTTGAAAGGCTTATCTTCAACCATACTCCCAACATTTCAGTTCAAGTTCGAACATGTTGACTTGTAAGCTTTCGACAGAGTCCGTCATCAGCATAGGCCAGACTGCTTACCTGGTTTCTACCTAATTAAATCCTCCCATCCAGTTTATGCCCTTCAGCAAAATGGTCCATTTATAAAATAAACAGTAGTGGTGAGAGGACAAAGGCTTGACTCACTCCTCTAACAACCTTGAACCAAGAACTCATCCTACTATCAACTCTCACTGCATCCTGACTATCAATATAGGTGACGTTCTCCAGGAAACCATTCCTTTACTCGGAAAATCTCATTTTTGGTTTATTTTATATTTTGATAGTAGGTAAATTTGCGATCATTTCCGTGAAAACTGGAAGTATTTATCTTAAAAACTGATTATTTTATGAAACATTGAAGTTATAGGACAGAATTTATTGAATGTTGAGAAAATCGATTCGAAAATTTAGTATAGTGCTCGGACAATATAATAAATATTTAAGAAAATCTGCCTGTTTCACTGGATGAAGGAAAATCAGCATTGTGTATTAAAATAATATTTCAGAAATATATCGGAGATTTTTTCTCTATAAAGTATTGTAAATATGTAAAAATGTTCAAGATAATGAAAGTTAAACAGAAAATTTTAGTCTTGCAAGACTCATGTACACAGATGTTCTGTCTTAAGAAGTGCAAACAATATCAGGAAACAATAATAGTATCTGTGATAATGTTAATAATAATAATAATAATAATAATAATAATTCTTTTAGATTTTGCCAAAGGGCATAACTACATTTTTTAAATATCTCGCAAACCAATAATGGTAAAAAGTCGTGCAAGGATTCAAATTAAAGGGCGTAACACCCTCTTTGCCGCGGATTATTTATATTTTGCCAAAGTGCATAACCAGAGTTGTGCAGTATCAAAAATACATGTATTTAAAATAAGTATTTTCGATACTTTTGTATCTAAAATACATTTTGAAACATGTACTTTGTATCTGTATCAAAAGTACATTTCATGAGTATTTTGTATTTTCAAAATACACAAAATATAATCAAAGTACAATCATTGCATTAGGCAATTTTCAGTTTGATCCTCCATTATCTTCCCTTTTCATAACTTAAGTTAATTGGTTGATATGACACATTTAAGTTTGAGATCAATACAACTGTGCCAGCAATACAGCAACCTTGTAAGACCATGTGCAATGCTATTTATTTAGGATGCATTTAGAACAAAATCTCCAGGATATCCTGTTATCAGCGTGGTTACTCTTGGGAACCTTTCCAAGCAGTAGCCTCAAGCTACCTAGTATGAAATCCCCAAACGCAAGAGGTTGTCTCAGCCAGTTATCTACTGTAGTATTCTCTGAAAATTCCTGGAAGTGCTCACACAAGGGCTGTACAAAATACGGCAATTATCTCCCGTAAGAGCAGTGTAACAGGCGTATAAAACTTTGAATTGAAAAATAAGTTGCTGTTGTTTCCTTTGACGGGCTTTGACATCATGATCAGTTATATAATTGAGGGTCAATGTACCGTAGTAGTAGTAGTAGTGTGTTTATCTTCAATTTAGGTGAGGATCGGGAAGGAAATGACCGTGGCCTTAAGTTAGGAACCATCAAGGCATTTGCCTGAAGTAAAAGAGGAAAATCAATTCCAGGATGACTGACGTACGAATCGGAGCCCCGCTCTTCGCAGGATTGCTAGCCACTGTGACAAGAGACAGACGAAAGTAAATATGGTGGTGGTTGTTAGTAAATCTTGAACATCAGCCCAATGTATTTAGGTGTGTTAAATTTGTCTGATAACCTGTGTGTGTGTGATTTCTGTAGTAGTATGCGTGGCTGTGTTTATTATGGTCTAGGATTGAGCAGATGCCCTGGGACTTGGAATATGGTGTCATTCAGGCATGTGCCTAAATGGATAGTGGGAAAAAAACAAGCAAACTTCACGAGGAAGGCCGCTGTCAATGCCAGAAAGAGAAACTTGGATCTCACTAATTGTCTTGGATAGTTACACACGTTAAGGATGTATGACATTAATGTATGTATGTCGACCCCTTATTATTCCCATTTTACTGAGGTCGGGTAGACAAGCAAGGAAAGTCTATGTGGCGGATGTTTTTACGACTGGATGCCCTTCCTGACTCCAACCTCATGAGTTAATGAGATGAAATGAAGTTGAATGAAACTGGGCAAGGATGTGGAAGGAAGCGGCCGTGGCCTGTCAGAAGGTACCGTCCCAGCATTTGCCTGGAGTTGAAAATGGGGAAACCACGGAAAACAATTTCAAGGACGACCGACGGTGAGGTTCGAATCCACGCGTCTACCAAGTCCACAGATAGCTTTGCCCCATAACCTAGCTCTGCGCGTTAGCGCGTGTAGCAACCGCTGTCGTTAATGACGACGATGATAAGATGATAATAATATTACGGTAATATTATTCCCATGTTAACTGGGACGGAAATGAGATGCGATGATTTTTCTCTTTCTTGTGGTGGGTTGATTATATGGCCGGATGCCCTTCCTGTCATCAACCTCATGTGAGGAGTTAATGAGATATGAAATGAATTAAGGTGAATGAAACTATGCAAGGAATTGGAAGGAAGTGGCCGTGGCTTAATTGAAGGTGCCGTCCCAGCATTTGTCTGAATTTGAAAATGGGAAACCACGGAAAACCATTTCAAGGACGGCCGACGGTGAGGTTCGAACCCACGTCTACCGAGACCGCAGATAATTGGGCCCCAGCTACCGCTATTTGTTGGTGATAATAATAGTCTAATCATAACAATAATAATAAGTGACCCAATTTTTCCTGGCTTGAATAACCAGAAACCTGAGGGTGGTGGTGGGGGTATTTATTTTTTTATTTTATTTGTGGCATATTATTTTCAAAAGAGAATTTATAACCGAATGTATAAATTAAACATGTGTAGCCAACTGACTGTAGTCCTCCTTGGTGCAGATTTCTAACATCATCACCCTGGCAGTACAGCCTGTGAAGGGCATAGGCCTACCAAGCGACCGCTGCCCAGCCATTTGGCCTGCAGATTTTGGGGTGGACGTGATCAGCGCATCGGGTCTCCTCGGTCTTTAATCGAGGTTTTCGTGATCGGGGCACTGCCTCACTGTCCGACGGCTACTCAATTGTCCTCACGAGGCTGAGTGCACCCCGTTCCAGCCCTCACATCAGTTTCTAAAATCCCTGACGGAGCCGGGAATCGAACCCGGGGCCTCCGGGTGAGAGGAAGGTGCGCTACCCCTACACAACGGGGCCGGCATCTCAGAGGGTAGTCTGAATAATATGCCTCAGTGTTTGCTTGACAGTGCTACTATCGCAGCAAGAAGGTATTTTTTGCGCTTGTCAGAAAGGTGGTATGTTTGGACCTGATTGAATTTGGCCCAGGGGATGTGGTGGCGGAGTGGTCAAGCTGTTGGCCTCTCACCAAGGTAGACCGGGTACGATTCCCGGTCAATACATGTGAGATTTTCGAAGTGAAATGCCACGTCCTGTGGTTCGGATTCTACGTAAGAAGGAGGTCCCGTGGCTCATGATCGCGAGATTAACTGTCACGTAAAACTACAAGCTTCCTCTTAATTTGGTCCAGATCCCTCTTGACTGTTCAATTCCAGGTGGCCTTCCTTTCATGCCTGGCAATTCACAACCAGGATGGTTGAACTGCACTAATTGGGTTAAACCCAGAGAGTCCAGTCAGTTTACGCTAATGGGTTGGTTGTTTGGTTCCTTAGTTTAGGGGCTGCGGCAACGCGGTCATGTAGCCCCGTGTACTTTGGGTGGTGTAGAATTTGTCTGATAACTGGTGTTAATTGTGATGGCTGTATTACTGTGTGTTATCTGTAATTCAGGCAGCAGGACTGCAGACAATTAATTTTTCAAGTAGTTCCTACTTTTGCTACCAAATGCTACCATCCACAACACCTAGCTGCAGACTTAGCTACTAGATGCCATCACAGCTGGAACTAATATAGCGTTATCAAACTAACCTAAAAATTTTAGCTTCCACAAGTGTAGTTAGTGGAAGGTTCTTTTTCATGACATGGGACCGTCGGCTTTACTTCCCCTCCGAAGGAAGGCATACTGAGGGATTTTTAACGCTCTTAAAAAATCTGACGACTTCGGTGCTAATGATTTGGGAAGAGTGTGGGGGTAGGCAACCTCTCCTGAAATGTTAGTTAAGGCATGAGTTGACTGACAGCTGCATACACCTGGGCCCTTGGAGTTTCCTAGATAAGAATCAGTAGAGCTAACATGCTATCCATGTAGTCAGAGAAGTGGAGAATTGCTAGTTATAGGAAACTATAAATTTTGTAAGTGTGAGTTATAACAACGGGACCAAAAGTTTAAGTGTTCGAACAAGGAATGTTCTGTCCATTTATTTATGAATGCACCTTGTTTTGTAGCAGAATACATAATACGCATTTTGGTTCCCACGATATCGTTGTAAAGCTCACAGTGCAGGCTATAACTTGCATACGAGCTACAACATAAAATTTAAAATGTGCAGATCTGAATAGAAACAGTGAACACACAAAGAAAATGGCTGTACTTGATCTTTTAAATGCAAGGCTAAAGAAATCCAGGAATTTGAAATAATGGCAAAACTTGCCTATGATTCTTTGAGATAACAAGAGTAGATAGTAAAGAACACAGTAAAGATCAGCGCACGTTGACACATTCCGTCAATATTTACTTTCACGTCCAGTTTGGAGTGGGAGGTTGTGAAACACGCCTCAGGCATTTTCCCCTGTTAGGATTTTCCTAATTGACCCTCGTGGAGAGAACCCATTAGCGCAGCTCGGTATCACCCTTCACAACACTCTGGGGCCACAAAATGTTTCTGTTCATCTGACCATGTCTCAAGAATGTAGAAGTTGGTAGCTACTTCTACTAGTAGTAGATTCTCCATCGGACAGTTGAGTGAATGTCTCGAATGAAGCCTACTGATATGTGGATGAGCAATGTCTTCATGTCATTGGTGTTATTTTACAATTTTCGTGTACTCTCACGGTAAATCGTTGCATCTTCGTAGGTGAGTTGGAGGAATATGACTTAGTACTGGGAGCCAATGAATTGGAGTAGGCCAGATTTTTCCCAAGATCTGACACAGTGTTATCATCCTGACATGAGAGATCGTGGCGCAGTGGTTAATATTCTTGGCTGTCACCCCTGAGGTCCGGGTTCTATTCCCGAATTTCTCAAAAAATTTAATTCTGGTCTGAGGCAAAACATAGAAGAGGTGCTTTCAGTTCCCAACTCAATCATCCTGGAAATGGTATTCCATAGTTTCTCACTCCTACTTCAGGCAAATGCCGGGATGGTCCCTAAATTAAGGGCAGGGCTGCTTCCTTCAATGATCCTCGTCTCAATTACAAGAACACACACTATTACAGCCATCACTATAACACAAGTCATCTGACAAATTCAACACATGTCCAAGTACACAGGGCTACACGAACACGATGTCGCAAAGCCCCTAAATGATTCGACGACAACAAGCTCTTTATCCAAACTAGGACACAGTATTCAGTGACCGATTAAACGAAGTCAACAGCTGAACAGCAGAGAGTATTGGTGTTGGACCCTAAGTGGAACCACAAAGTTTCCACAAAATCCTGTTCTGCGTCTTGCGGTTGTCAGCAGTATTTGTTAGATAATCTTTGAACAATAGCTTTCTCTCAAGAGTTTCAGCCAGTGTAAACAGTACATATATAAAAAGAAATTCACGAATGTGTTCAAAATATTATTGTCTCACTCTGGTGGATTAGTGGTAGTTTGATTCATGACCAATGAAGCCGGATTTTGAAGGGTGGCAAAAACCCATGGCACTCTTAGTAGATTACCTAAAGGTACCAGCTCAAAAGATCTCCACCAGGTAGCTTATGTCATACGATGATAATAATAATAATTTCTATATATATTCCCCATTTTATGGGTTCGGGGACGAGGTGAGGTAAGTTTCTATGTGGCAATGGTTTTCACGGCTGGATGACATTCCTGATGCCATCCTCACCACAGGGCTTGATGGCAAACGAAATGACAATAGGGCAAGGGGTTGGAAGAAAGCAGCCAAGGCCTATCAGGAAATACAGTCCTGGAAAACCATTTCATGGAGGCTGACGGTGGAATTTGAACCCTTTGGCCTTGCACGTTAATGCGCGCACCCATTCAGGTCCCTGATATCAATAATATATACAGTATACAATAATACCGTAATAATGTTATTTGGAAAGGTTTGAATGGAAGATAAGCAAATTTTATTAAAAGTATTTTGTATTTTGAAATATATTTTAAAATACTATTTTATATTTTCAGGAATTCTATAAGTGTATTTTGTATTTTGTATCGAAGATATATTTTGGGAGTATTTTGCCCAACTCTGGCTGTTTATTTAGGATGCAATCAAACAAAATCTCATGAGGAATGTCTGCCGGATGCTCTGTTATCATTGTGGTTAATCTTGGAAACTTTTCCAACCAGTAGCATCAGGCTACATAAGTATGAAATTCCAAAATGTAAGTAGTTGTCTGAAACTGTTCACTAGATTTCTCCGAAATTCCCGGAAGTGCTCTCATAAGGGCTGTACAAAATGCGGCAAGTTGTTTCATTTGAGGAACTTGGACATCATGGTCATTTACATTAGTCCCGTGTACTTGGTTACGCGTGGAATTTGTCTGATAACCTGTGTTATTGTGGAATCAGTAGTAGTATTTCTCATAGAAGTGTGTGTATTTGTAATTTGGGTGAGGATTAGGAAGTAGATGGCCATGGCCTTAATTTAGGAACCATCCCGACATTTGTCTGGAGTAGAAGTGAGAAAACGACAGGAAATCACTTCGAGGATTTTCAGGTTTGTCTCCCTAAGCTGAATATACCCCATTTAGGCCAGGACTAAATTTCTAGGCAGAGATGGTAATCGAATCCGTGTGACGGACCTCAGGGATGAGAGTCATGAATGCTAGCAATTGCGCAACGAGCCGCCGAAAAATAAGTATAAGCCAAACCAAACCCCGTGGCACTACAGCCCTACCAAGCGACCGCTGCTCAGCAGATTATAGGGTGACGCGTGGTCAGCAGGTCGGGTCCCCTTGGCCGTTAATCTTGGTCACCATGACCTCACTGTGCTGAGTGCACCCCACTCTAGCAATCCCTGACGGACCCGGGAATCGAACCCAGGGCCTCCGGATGCGAGGTAGGCTTGCTACCCCAACAACACAGGACCAGCTCGAAAAATAAGTATGCCGGTTGTTATTGGTAGGCCTAAATCTTAATCATAAGCACCATGTATTTGTGTGTGTTAATTTTTCTGATAACCTGTGTTTGTGTGGTGTCTGTAGTATGCGTGACTGTATTTATTATGGTCTAGAAATTAGCAGATGCCCCGGGACTTGAAGTATGATGCCATTCCGGCATGTGCCTAGACGGAGAGTGGGAAAAATACAAACACCACACCGAGAATGGCCGCTGTCAGTGCCAGAATTCGAAACTCGAATCTCTTAAATTGCCTTGGATAGTTGTCTACGTTAACAAAGGATAATAATAATAATCAAATGTATGTCTACCCCTTATAACTTCCGTTTCAATGGGATCGGGGATGTGATGCAATGATGTTTTTCTTTCCTGTAGTGAGTGATTTTACGGCCGGATACCCTTACTGATGCCAACCTCATGAGAGGAGATAATGAGAGATGAAATGAGTGAAGGTGAATGAAAGTAGGCGAGGCATTGGAAGGAAGCGGCCATGATGTGCTTCTCTATAGAACGGAACCTCGCAGTCGCTGCGTGACGGCAGGACCACTGCGTGTAGGTACCTGTCGAGCAAGGCGCTAGCAGCAGCGTAGTGCCCAATTTGTTTAACACATTTGCACTTTTTAACGTATTTAATAATCATCATTACTTACTTGAATTTCAGAGTAGTTGCCGTAAATGCTGTCCTTCATTTTCTAAACACACGTCGCACCAACGTAGGAAGTTTTGGTACACTCGCTGTAATTCATCCTCACTGATATTTCGTATCAGTGCAGTTATTTTGTTCTCGAGAGCCTCCAGAGTATGCAAATTGTTTCTGTATACCTTTTCTTTGAAGTTTTCCCACAAGTAAAAATCGCATGGCGCTGAAAATTATGAACACATTTACTGTAAGACTTCTTCAGAAAATAAGTTTCCACTTGGAAAATTGGATGTTTTGTTCTTTACCTAACCCTGTTCACGGAATACGAGATAGGATACAGTACTGCACCACAAGTCTTAACTCTAAGGTATCATGCCAGCTCCGTATGTAATCAATGCTATGACAGCATCCGGTGCTTCCCGACCCGCTCTTGTGTAATCGGTAGATGCTAGTCATCTGGCCGTAAGTCATTGCTCTCCTCACGGCCCTGGCGATGTTCCGTTCTTTAGAGAATGACCTCACTGTCTGGTGTTGGGGCAGCGTGCCTGCCTCGCATCCGGAGGCCCCAGTTTCGATTCGCGGCTTTGTCAGGGATTTTAGAAACTCACGTGAGGGCTGGAACGGGGTAGACTCAGCTTCATGAGGACAATGGAGTAGCTGCCTGACAGCGAGGCAGCGCGCCGGTCAAGGAGACTAAGATTGACAGCCGAGGGGACTTGACGCAGTGATCTGCAGACCAAATGGCTGAGCAGCGTTCGCTAAGCCTAATGCCACGGGGTTTTGGTTTAGTTTCTTTTCACTGTGGAAGGAAACCACGGAAAAGCATTTCAAGGGTGGTGTGGATCGAGCCCACGTCTCCCAAAGTCCGGGTCCTAGCTACCGCTGTCGGTATAATAGGGATGATAATAACATAATAAAAACTGACCCAACCTTTCCAGGTCTGGATAACTAGACACCTGAGGAGGTAGGATCATTTAATTGAAATGTATTTATTTATTTATTTGTTTGTTTATAATGTGTTGTCAATTGGACTGTGGTGTTCCTTGGCACATTTCTTTCAGCAGAAATGTAGGATCTCAGAGGGCAGTCCTGAATGATATGCCTCACTTTTTGTCTGTCAGGACTACAATCGCAGCCAGGCAACACTGAAAAATAGCTGGTAATATGTCAATACACACTAATGCAGCCATCACAATAACACACGTCATCCGACAAATTCCTTACACACCCAAGTACAAGGGGCTACATGCCCACGAAATACCAAGGCCCCTAAATGAATCAACAACAACAAGATAAAACTATTTATCAAACTGGGACACATTATTCAGCGATAGAAGAGACTAGGATTGACTATGGCAACAGCTGGACAGCAGAGAGTATTGGTGCTGGACCTTAAGTGGTACCACAAAGGTTCCGGAAAATGTTATTCCGTGTCTTGAGTTTGGTAGCAGTCTTTCTTAGATGATCGTTGAAAGATAGCATTCTGTCAGAAAGTGACGGTGGGATTTGAACCTTTGGCCTTGCCCGTTAATGCGCATATCCGTCTAGGTCAATAATAAGAGTAATGTCTATAATCTCTACTTAGTATAAAACTAAGTCCACGATTCTTGGATGTTCCGGGTAATCTCGAGAACCACTGAATGAAGTTTGATGCAGTTTTCACGATTCTGTAATGGATTTCTCGAGAAAGGTTTCTAATAATTTATATGACCAAAGGAAGTCGAGCAGTAACGCTGAGTAAACCGTTAAAAATATCTATATAATATGAGTGTAAGAATTGTTCAGCATGACAAGTTCTACATAAAAGTCTGCAACATCATATCTCTATCTCCAATACATCCCCCACTATAATTGTTTTTACGTTTTCATTTCTTACAACAATCTCCATTCAATTACTAGCTTTGGAGACAGTTTACAAGCTAACGAATGAGTCTATCACCCCAGTTTCAGCCTTCGTTCCGCAGAATACACAGTCAAGTTTAGATTGGACAGAAGAGGGATTTTTGTTTCATGCACCTCGCCATTCTTAAATTACGTCTGACAAGAATTCGTTGCACATGCTATCTCCATGATAATATAATTAATAGTCCAGAAGGTGATTTTAATCCATCATGCCGAGACGGAAATCGGATATTGTTCCGTAGTTCATTGAAATCGAAAAAGATATGCCTTTTAAGCTTATAGCCCAGTCAATAAAGGTAAAAATATACGCTTTGTCGCAACTAATTAGAGGAAAGCTGAATTTTTGCAGGATGTTGGTATACAAAGTAAATAGCCAAAAATTACAAAGTCCCGACCGCCACCCCTCTTGCTTTCCCCCCCACCCCCTCCTATACCTTGCTAGAGCAGTACTATGGTTAAATGCTTACAGCTCGAAAACTAATAAAGCTACAGACATGATTGTTTTTTTATTTTACTCCTTACAATATTTTTAACAATTTATTTAAGAATAAATTTTTATGTAGACAACCTATTATCGCCATAATACATTAATATATGCAGAAAACTGTCATTGCAAAAAACAAAAAAAATTTATACTAATTATAACTATTTACCCTTATGTCGTAGAAAAAATATGTTCGATTAAAATGTTTAGCTACTGTTATTATCTTTAACGTTATGGGTCTACAAAAGATATTTGTTAACATGATGGCCTCACAGAGCGATTAACAGTAGCAGACACCGCGCATCCCGCTGGGCAGCCGCGTATAGCGTGGTGTGGTGACTCGGCCTCTTGGCTGTCTGCCTGAGTCAGACTGCACGTTGCAACTTGTTTGTTTACTGCCCTCTTATCTCTACTACGCTGCTTATTGAGTCCTTTTCGTTATTAGTGGGCCTTGCCTGTTTAGTGTTCGGTTAACCATGGCATTGTGCGGTTCGTTGCATTTTGTGTTTCGTGATAGTTTTACTTTTTGTACAGAAATACAAGTTGTTGTGTTGTGCCAAGTGCAGTGAAATGCTGATAGTTTTGCTATTGTTATGTATTGTTGAGCGAGATAAGCAAGATAAAAGGTAACCCTTAAAAATAGTAAACACTTGTTAAATCTGAACTGTTACCCACAAACTTTACAGCTAGGCGCTCTTTATTATCAACAGTTTTCAATAATGACTGATTTTACCATTATATGCGTAATATGTATTGAGGAAGTGAAAGATGCCGGGGTAACAGTCACTAAAGGTATAAACACTTTAATAAAATGTAGTATTGAGAGAAAAGACGAAATCCATAGGTTACTTGTTAACGTCGATGTAATAAAAGTACATACTGTATGCAGGCAAAATTATACCAGACCTAGCAATATTAAAGCAGCATTAAAAGCTAAAAATTCGGAATCTTCCACCTCGCAGCGCCCTCTCAGAAAATTAGACACCAAATTTGATTTCAAGCATGACTGTTTGTTATGTGAAAAAAATGCTGAGTTTGACCCAAAACTTCCTTCTCAATACCGAACCTAAAATTCATGAGGTTTCAACAATTGAAATAAAGCAAACTCTCCTTAATGCTCGTGATAATAGGAATGATGATTGGGCCTGTAAAGTTAAGTCCAGGCTTTTAGATGTGATTGATTTAGTTGCGGCCGAAGCCCGTTATCATGGGCAATGTTATAAGGACTTTTGTAAACATAAACCTCATGAACAAAAGGTAGGACGTCCATTATTAGCCGAGTCTGTAGATAAATTTAATTTGCTTACCAATTACCTTGAGAGCGACAATGAGTGCCAGTATTCACTAAAAGAATTAAGAGAGATAGTAGTGGAGTTATGTGGTTCTGATATAGACTATAGTGATTATTATCTCAAGTCAAAACTTGTAGATATTTTCAAAGATCGGCTAGTTGTACATAATTTATCTGGAAAGAGAAGTATTTTATGTATGTCACATACTAGTCACAAGGTATTAGATTCGTGGCACAAAAACAGAGAAACAACTACTGAAGACGAACGTAAAAGAATTGTTAAAACAGCAGCAGAAATCGTTAGGGAAGATATACAAAAAATGAATTATGACTGTGGAAAATACGCAAGTGAAAAGGAAGTGAGTACTGTAACAAATGATTTGATTCCTGAAACATTGGCACTACAGCGGAAGGATATGGTTACAACACAGGCAAGTTTCAAGTCTATCAAAGTGAGATCTAAAGAAGTTTCAATTAACTCCCAGCAAATATTCAATCGAATTTTATGCATCTGTGACAGCCCCGTTAAGTTGAAATCTTATTTTGAGTTCGAATTAGCATCTCACCCACCATCACTATTTGACGAGGCATCAATACGTAAAGGTACGAAAGCATCGTTTATAAAATTATTTGAAGATGGAATTGTTGAAGAAAGCTTCAAGGCAAATGAAGATGTTTTTGTGATGGATGGTGGATATTTGTTACATGCTGTGGTTTGGAGAAAAACCAGCACTTTTAAGGAAATAATAGATTCTTATTTAAGCTCTATACTTTGTAAATACGGAAATAAATTACAGTGGTATTCGACGGTTATCCCAACTTTCCAACCAAAAAACAGCAAGAACAAGAGAGAAGAGCATCAAAGAAATCTTCTCACACAATTTTTTTTTATGGAAATACAGTTTGCACAACACAACAAGCAGACTTTCTAGCAAACCCTCATAACAAAAAGAGGTTGATAGAAGCAATTACAACACGTTGTGTGACTGAGGATATTAACGTTTTTTTCTGCGGAAGGTGATGCTGACACTGTCATTGTCGACCAGGCAATTAAATATGTGCAAACTAATAATACTACAGTAGTTGTCGTGGGAACTGATACAGATCTCTTGGTTTTACTCGTAGCATTAGCTCCCCAGCAAGACGCCAAACTTTTCTTCTTAAAGCCTTCGTCGTCAATGTCCAAACTGTACTCTTTCGATTTTCTTATAAATCAACATGTCAAGCAGCAAACTTTACTGCCTTTTTTCTCATTCAATGACTGGTTGTGATACGATGTCTGCTTTCTATGGGCTAGGGAAATAAAAAGCAGCCGACATGATACGTAAATCAACTGAAGCTAGATCTCAGGCTGAAGTTTTCACAAAACAAGACATTACAAAAGATATCCTTCTAGAAAGTGGAGAACAGTTTATCCTAAGCTTGTACAACTTATCAAAGTTCAAAACCCTCAATGACGCCAGGTACTTTAAGTTCAAGCAATTAACCGCAAAAATGTCTCTCAAGTCTAATTTTGATTTAGCAAAACTTCCACCAACTTCAGAAGCTGCTCATCAACATATTTTGGGGGTTTACCACCAGATTCAAACTTGGTTAGGTTGTAAAAATCCGGCAGAAGAATGGGGTTGGCAGTATACATCAAATAACAGACTGATACCTAAGCCCATGATGAATCCTGCTGCTCCAAGTGAACTTCTTCTACTGATATCTTGTAATTGCAAAACATTGTGTGTTACAAACTGTAGTTGTCGTAAAGCTGGGTTCGATTGCACATCTATGTGTGTGAACTGCAGGGGAATGTATTGTAAAAATTCTTCAGACCAAACCGATGAAACATTAGAAAATGATCCTTTATACTAAAAAAAAGGAAAAACATAAACGTTGTTTATTATTAGGCCGTGTTAGTTGTGCAGGAATTAATAAGTTATCAAAAACACTGTACAATGAAACTTTATTATTTGTCAGCTATAAAAGTGTACTAAGCACAGGATTTTGGTAATGAAAAGTTGAAGTTAAAGTTTTTATATTTCATCATCATAAACTAAATGACTATTCAAGATTAAGGATATGAGTACATACAGCGGTGACCTTCAGCATCGAGTGACAACGGCGCGGCGCTGCTTTGTCTGGCGCGGCGACGCGGTGGCCATTACTGTTCATCGCTCTCTTTGAAGCCATCATTTGAACGGTAAGCATTATAGTAGACACATATTTTTAAAGCTAATTAAATTGTCTATAAGTTTTGTACAAAACATTTCATTGTATGACGGAAGGATAAAAAGGTACAATAGGTTGAAGTTACTTTTTGTGTTTTGTAGTGGCAGTTTTCTGCATATATTGGAGTATTACGGTGAAATTACGCTATATACATAAAAAGTTTATATGACATAATTTGTTTAGAATAATGTTAGGCGTAAGATTATTAAAAATCGCGTTTGTAACTTCATTAGTTCTTTAACTGTAAGCATTAAACCAGAGTACTCCTCTTGTAAGGTTGGGGAGGGGGTGGGGGTGGAAGCAAGGGGGGTGGGGGTCGGGACTTTGTGGTTTTTTACTTTATACTTTATATACTAACATCCTGAAAAAAAATCAGCTTTCCTCTAATTAGTTGCGACACTAAACCTTTATTGACTGGGCTATTAGGCTTATGCTGGTTAAACTGTTCATGATACCGGGCAAAGCAGGGGCGGGTTGCTAGTACAGTGAACCCCCTCAAATCCGAACTAATTGGGGCTGTAGTCAGTTTGGATTAGCCAAAAAATATCCATATAGCAGGTTGTGAGGATGCTGGAGATGGTTGTCTAGAGTAGTGGACGACAGTTGATGTCAATGAAGAATGCACCGAACATGAAATAGTGAGTCAACATGACAGCAATGTAGCTAGTGACAGTGTGGAAGAACAAACTTGGACAGACAATGTGACTTATACTGAGGCTGCATCTGCTCTGGACATTGCATTGCCCTCTTAGAACAACACGAAGCAGTCATGCCAAACGATGTCATGTTCATGCGCAATTGCCTCTGCGGGAAGGTTTTCGTCACTTCGACAATTGAAGATAACTGATTTCAAGTGAATGATTAAGTGATATTTTGTGTGCTTCTATTGTTATTTCATTGGTCTTGCAAAGTGATTAACCTAAGAAATTACAATCACCAACTTTTCCGATTGTCAATCCTTATTGAAAAATAAGGTTATAATGTACAATATGTAATTGTTTTTTGACTAAATATATACATTTCTTTTTTTGCGTGGGTTTTTCAAACTTAAAATTGTCGAAGAAAACTCGTTCGGATTACCCGGGATTTCGGATTTGAGGGGTTTCACCTTAGTAATATGTGGTATATTTGTTATTTTGAACAGTTTGAATGGATGAGAGGCATATTTTAATGAAAGTATTTTGTATTTTCAATTGTAGTTTAAAATACCATTTTGTATTTTCCGGAAATTTGTAAGTGTATTTTGTATCTAAAATACCTTTTGTGGGTATTTTGTAACTAAAATACATTTTGGGAGTATTTTGCCCAACTCTGACATAAATGAACTTCAAGTAGTGCCCTTTATTACTGTGCAAACTTCCAGGGTGATATCAGTAATAGTTTCGGAGATATAGAATGCCAGTGAAATATTTCGCACAGCCACCATGTTGGATTGGTGAGACGTAATAAAATTTGAAGGGCTCGGTCGGGGTCGGACAAAATAGTACTATGACCTTACTGAGTTTCATTGAAATCGCTCCAGCCATTTAGATTTTATTATGGGGGGACACATATGCACACGCACACACACACACGGACAAAGGATAATCTCATAAGCCTATTTTTTTCATAAATGAAAATAGGCTAAAAAAGCATTAACATTTTCAATGCACTAAAAACCAGATACAGAAATCGGCAATCGTGAAGGATTTTGTGGGTGGTTCCAGTGGCATAAGCTCTCCATCATTGTAGGCACAACGGATCCACATGATGCATCTACATCCCACTCCTTTCTCTTTGCAGTTAATGCTAAATGTACCTATAAGGAGGAAAATTTATAAGGTACTTCAGCTTCAGAAGTAAGTCCAGCACAAAAGCGAAATGGTTTGGAGAGATATATTGAGATTGGAGAGCATCTGTCTACTACATTACAACACTTGAAGGAAGCATATCTAATGATACAAGAGCTGTTTGTAATCGGCTACATTCGCAATACTAATAGACTCATACTGAAACCTGCTTGTAGTACAACCTACTGTTTCAATGGAAAGCCGTAACATATGTTTCTACCCAGGTGCATAACCAGACTCAAAGATCTGGGGCTGCAGAGGGTGCTCATGTTGTTCTAAGGGGGTACAACTTAAAAATATATACTAGAAAACCCGTGCTGCTCCGCAGCATTCATTTCAACAATCCTACAGCACTTCTTTCCATATGATACTTGCTGTTTGCATGTCTTCATACTTGTGACAAGAACAGAGAATTACGGTCCCGTCACCTTTCTTTTTAGCCTACCTTTAATATTTTGGAAAAATTATGAAATTTTAGACTAATGAGATCAAATGTGTATGTGTGTCCCACCCTATCAAATCCTAAACGACTGCAGCTATCGAAACCAAATTTGGTGTGAGTGAAGATCTCGACCAGAACATCTCAAGGCCATATTTGAAAATAATGTCAGTGCTACCAACTACTGAAATTTGAACTCTAAATTGGATTTCTCAGAAGGTATTCAAGGAAACTGTTCCTAGATTTCAGATAAATTTTCAGGAGCCCACATGATTCTATGCGTCTTGATCGGTTCAACGTTTAACTGCATGTAACGTCCATACTAAAAGAAATGGACTTCTTCCAAAATTGGCACATTTTTAGCTCATAATGATTCAGATTAATTTTTAACAACCCATGCATGGCAGTGTTGCCAAAATAATTATACGCGTGCTGATAGGTTTAATGTATAGAGTCCACAAATGGATTTCATCCAAGTTTGTATGTGTGATATATGGTTTAGGATCTATGGCTGCTTATTTTAAGTCACCACAGCTACCAACTGTGTATTATTAATCTCAAGTCTTTTGAACCCCAGATTCAATGTCTCTGATTAGGTGTACGGAATAAACATAAAACTTAGCACACTGTAAAGTCAAGATATTTTAGACTTAGTTATACGCCCGTTTATAATATTCAATGTTCAACTCCATGCAACTACCATACTAATTTACGGGCTTATACCTTACATCATTTTTCCACGTGCAATGTGTACCTTAGCAGCCATAAGCATGCCTATTTACAGAGTCCATGGGACTACCAACTGCCTAGAAACATTCTGAGAGCATTTGAACCCTGGACTCAATGTCATAGAATCTGTTCACATTTGCAGATAGATTTCCAGCAACACGCACACTGTAGCCTGTATATCAGTGTTACCAAAATAATTCTATGTACGCTTATGGGTTTCATATTAACTGAATGTAACTTCCGCAACTTTCACAGGATTTCTGACAAATTTTGTATGTACAGTGTATGCCATAACAAATACAGTACACATTCTCAGATAGAGCAGTGCTATCAACAACCTATTAACTCTCCCTGAGCATTTGAGTCGTAGACTATCAGTATCTCAGAATCCACTGCTGCATTACACCAAAATATTTCAGTTACATTTTGAGCAAATCATATAATGGCAGTGCTACCAGCAGAATTCTGTAGATAAAGATGTTACTCTAAGTCGATCTAATTGCAGGAATAAGGATTGAATCTTAAATTTTAAGAAAAGTAGGCTATTTAGTTCTTCACGGAACTACTTGTTATAATACCAGAATTACTTGTCGAGATATTTCAGTGTTAGTAAAAGGTGAAATTCTTTCCCAATTATTCTAATATATAAGATTTCTTCGAATTATATTAAAATAGACCACTCCGTTGCATGGAGGCTAGCACTCCCGGCTCTGCCAAGAAATTCAATTCTGGTCTGAGGGCTGGAACGGGGTATACTCAGCCTCATGAGGCAAAAGTGAGAAGTGGCGGGTTCGATTCCCACCTCAGCCATCATCGAGGTGGTTTTCCATGGTTTTCCACTTCTACTCCAGGCGAATGCCGGGATGGTTCCTAACTTCAGTTCACGGACGCCTTCTTCTCAATCGTCAACTGAATTACAAATACGAACACTAAGACAGCCATCACAACAACACAGGTTATCAGACAAACTCCGCACGCACCCAAGTACACAGGGCTACATGACCACGATGTCGCAAAGCCCTAAATGAATCAACATCAACATATATGTATATAGAAGAAGAGGCCATTTGATAGTTGGAGCACAGTGGGCAGGAACCAAGAATATAGGACACAAATGATTCCTAATACTGTATATAAAAGCGTACAGGTATTTGTATATTAGACCCATGGTGATAATGTCAACCTGAATATTTTATAGATTTTATAGTGGGTTGAAGGGGAGCACAAAAATATGAATTTGTGAAAGGTGAGGTTCATTCTGGAAACAATGACTCATTCACGGATCACATAGCGAGGGAAGTGGAATGCCAAGAAATTCCTGCATCTCACTTTCATGTTCTCATTATAAACCTGTAAAAGAATTACTTTACCGTTGGTCAACATGATAATGTGCACAATTAAATTAGGCATGATGGGCTTTTATAAACACTGTTAGTCTGGCAACAAAATATTGAATTTTTGTGATTTTCTTCTTTTTTGCCTAAATATGTTCATTCATATAATTATATGCTTTCATAGTACAAAAGGATTTTGTGACATTCGAAAGAGAAATGCAGGAAAAATGTAATTAAATACTAGCCTATAGCTGATGAGTGGGCGTGGCACCATATGACAGCTGTCACAGTGTTACTTGTTTGCTCTGAAAAATGATATGAATCTAAGGAGTGAATCAATGGAAAGTATACTCCTGCGTTCATCCCCCTAGTGAAGTTTGCACATATATTATGACTTCCTTCTCTTCCAGATTTCATCAGTCTCTCTTGTTGCGTAGTGGCTAGCATTCGTGGCTGTCACCGCGGAGGCCCGGGTTCAATTCCCGGCTCTGCCAAGAAATTTAATTCTGGTCTGAAGGCTGCAACGGGGTGCACTCAGCCTTGTGAGGCAAAACTGAGAAGAGATGGGTTCGATTCCTACCTCAGCCATCCTGGAAGTGGTTTTCCATGGCTTCCATACTTCCTCTCCAGGCAAATGCCAGGATGGTACCAACATAAGGCCACGGCCACTTCCTATCCAAATCCTACCTAAATTATAAATGCACACACTAGTACAGACATCACAGTAACACAGGTTATCAGACAAATTCTACACACACCCAAGTGTACGGGGCTACATGGCCACGATGTCACAAAGCCCCTGAAAGAATCGACATCAACAAGATTTCATCAAATAGATCTCAAACGTGCAGCAAGTGTAGGAACAATGTTGTATGCATCTCTAACCCCTATTATTCATGAATGATGAGGTGAAATGAATCTCTATATAAGAGATGGGCACAATTCGGCTCATTGAGCAGCGCTCCCGCTCCGGCAGGAGAAAGAGCCGAGTATGCGCTCTCATAGAAGTTAACCTTGTGGCTGCTTGCACAGCTTGCTGTTACAAGCGGCGTATCACAACAGCTTTATACTTGTGCCCTGTTTGTTGTGCATTAGACGATTAGATTATGGTGTTACATGCATACGCTTAATTATATTCCTTTTATTAGGTTCTGTGTAGGAAACATAAATATAATTACTTTGACAGCTGATAAGAACACACTCCTTTGCCCACTACCGAAAGTTCTGAAGCTACAATAAGCCAACCTAACAACTTGTTTAGAACACAAGGAACAAAAACTTGCTCTAGGAGTACCGTACAGAAATAAATACATGAATAAATATCATTCAGTATAAACAAAACATAGGCCTATGTGTTCTTATATATCTGAACTGTCATTCTGCAGATGATTAGGAGGTGTGCGTATCCATTCGCTGAAGCAGACGGGTTACATTTGGAGCGATCGATCTTGCACTTGCATTTCGAAGAACGGCAGTGAGATGTGCCTCAGTTAGAGTGGCTCTTCGTGAAGATTTATTTATCTTCATTAGAGAGAACAGTTTCTCACACAGATATGTTGAACCAAACATTGATAGAAGTTTGGCAGTCATTTTGTGCATGTTTGGGAAATCTGTTTGCGAAAACTGTTCATAAAAATGTGCTAAGCTTGTTCGTGATTCATATTTAGCGTACAGCCATACACATAATATAGGCCTGCTCAGTCCAGTACAATGCTGTACCTATGCTTACGCCTTGACTGTGCATATTGCCATCTAGTCGTTCCAGCACAAACTATTAGCGAGCAGTCAGCTGGTCCCGGCTCCTTGGCTCCGCTCACGCTCATGCAGTTGGCTCCAGGAGCTGTGCTCCCTCAATGCCCACCTATGCTCTGTATGGTGAATGGTCACTGTCTAATGCTCTTCCTGATGCCTACCTCAGCAGATGAAAAGTGGAACACACATTAGAGGTAAGTGGCCTGATGGGAGGTACCACCACTGGATTTGCCTGGAAACCACAGAAAATTATCTGAAGGATACGGCAGGATTCCAACTTGTCTACTGAGTCTGGGTACCAGGCTTCATGGCCTTAAATGTTAACACACTGAGCTATGCCACTTGGTTCTGAAGGAGAAAAACTTCCATTAGTACCGTGCCCTCCATGTCTAAAAATTGAAATGAGTATGTGGTTGAGGCGGTCTTGTCGGTGTGTTTGCCTTCTGATGTTGGATAATTCAAGGAGTTGGTAAGAAAGCAACAGATCAGTGATGTGCGGTACATGACTTTATGGATGAAGGAAAGTGTAAACTACTATTATTTTATACAGTATTTATTTCATTTCATTTTTCATTATAATAAATATTATTATGATTATTTTCTTCTAGCGATTAATCCTTATTTTCTAAAATGTATTTTTGTGCTTGTATGAATGAATTGTTTTGTATTAGTAATTTTATTGTACCGGTAATTTGCCACCATGGACAGCATCAACATTTGCAAATAAATTATGTATGTACTGTATGTATGTATTAAATGGGCTGAATACACCGACCCGTAATGCAGGACATTTGGGTTCAAATGCATCATCATCATCATCTGGGTATCCTTCCAGGGGGCCGGGTAGGATTTTTACGGACAATATGCCTCCATCGGTTCCTGTCATTAGAGTACCTCTCCTTCCATATCGTGCAGTGTTGTTCCTTTCTCGATAAGGATGTCCAACAGGTCTCCATCCAGGTATTGCCATTTCCCAGTACTGTCTGGGGATTCTATCCTCCTCCACCCTCTGCACATGCCCATACCATTTCAACCGTGCAATGCGTAGTCTTTCTTCCATCGTTAAGGTCACTTGCATGTCATTCCTAATGCACTCATTTTTAATTCTGTCTCTTCTTGTGGTTTGCATAGCTGATCGTAAAAAATTCATTTTGCATGCTTGCAGTTTACTGATGTCTCTTTCCAATAACACACAGATTTGAATTCTGATGCTCAATTATTATTGTTGCATATCACCATTGTACAATAGATATCTGGGCCCTATAGCCTTCAATGTTAATACTTGTAGCTACGCTGGTTGGCCAATTTATAGATCTTGAGAAAATTTGGCACACATGCCAAATTTATAGATCTTGAGAAATTTGGCACACATGTCACTGATTTCAAAGAATGTCACATCTTGTAAAGAGCAGGCATGAAGGTACCAGTAAATCTTAAGTTAAATAATGAGATTATGTTGGGGTCTAAAATAATATCTGATTAGCATGAAAATAGTTTCCTTAATCTTTTCATACTAATTTTCCTTTCAACGTTCCTGTATCTTCAGTACAGTAGGCTAGTTCGTGATTTGAATCGTTTCATGGGTGCCAGTCTGGGGATTCAGTCACTGGAATTAGTGCCTATGGTATAGGTCTACTTTTCAGCGAAATGTTACAAAATGTGAATTTTAAATATAGTTGTTATCTATTTAGGGGCTTTGCAATATCGTGGTCATATAGCTCCATGTATTTGGGTGTGCATGGAATTTGTCTGATAACCTATCTTATTTTGGTGGCTGTATAGGCCAGTCATCTAAGACATTCTAGGTCGCAAAAAATTGCAAGGTTCTGATTTTTTGGGATGTTGTTAGGATAAATACCAATAGTGTAAAACCAAGTTTGCAACCTCAAATGACCTGTGCTAACTTCGTGGTGCTCGAAAAACCTCGACATTTTCAGACGTTTTTCGGTTTCTGGCTTACAGCTTCCAAAATATGCATTCTATGGCAACATCATCCTTTACACTTTTAAAGAAGACACAATTACCGACAATTTGAGCACAACTCCAGCTCTATATGTCTTATAGGTCTCGAGATACAACACTTCGAAAATGGGCAATTTTTTCCAAAATGTTCGAAATTTGTAGGAAGCTAGTCTTTCGAACAAATTACCGTCTAAAATACTCATTCAACGAGGAAAGTCATCCAAATTTAAGTTGTAGAGCAGTTATTTAGCTTTAATTTAAGCATTAGCAAAACGCTATAAGACCAATAGTTCTCTTGTTATCAGGTAAAACACAAAATTAGGAAATTGTTTTTTTTTAATGTAGCCTGACGAATTGTAGGTCTTTTTTAAAGGATAAGAAAGACATCAATCAGTGGAAAATTGATTTTCATGCAAAATGAAATTGAATACAATTAATGATAATGAGTAATTTCTTATAATTATTTTTTGTCACAGTGGCAAAGGGATGGAGGGGCCTCAACTAACACCTGCGACAGAAACACGCAACACGTCAATTACCTACTATTTATTAATAAATTACAACAAAAGGGTAGGTATGTGATGTTAGGCTTGCCTGCACTCAGTGAGACAGTAGTACCTGTATTCGTTTGGAAGGCCCAGGTTCTTCATACGGCTCTTCTTGGGGCTCCGGAGATTCCTGTGTATTTGGATCTGGATGTAAAAGGGGGTCGTCGAAGTCATCTTCTTCGTCTGACTCAGTCATTTCTAGGGTAGGAGAATTAAGGCAGGTCTTCCCCCGACAAATTTTACAGAGAGCAGAGCATTTCATCCCTGCTCTCCGGCAGGAGCATCGCCCTGCTCCGCACTCTTTCAGGCACCTGTATGACAAGAATTTCAGCAGTTATAATAACTCCAGGTTACAAAAGATTCAAATGTTTTAATTCTAATCAGAAAAAATACCTATGTCCAGCATTGGACATTGACTAGAACCGACCTAATACGAATGGATTTCCTTACCTGCATGACAGGAGTTTGATCAAAGTTTACGGCGCTGGTTCCTTGTGTGAAGTCACCGGTCAGTCACCACTTGGTGGGCTCTTTCTCAACCCCCAACCACTGCTGCACCTGGTGATAGGTTCTGTAGGAATGTTGGACAGCAGCCTCTTCAGTTGGGGGGCAGACGAGCGAGGTTGACTTTAGCGCTGGCAGCAGATCAGACAAATATCCCGTAACGCAAGGCGTGGAGAGAATCGCCTTTTCCACCGCCATACAACGCCACAAGGCGTTTGTTGCCAGCAGAGGCTATCTCCTCAAGGGTGGCGTTATTGTTCAGAAAAGTGGTAGCTGCGTCAAGAAGGTCTGGCTGTTTTGAAAGGACGCTCAACATCTTCATTTTCCCTTGCCCGAAAAGTGCAGAGGTGGTGTCGCAACCACTGAAGGCGTGGAGGAACAACTCTATTCCAGGGGGGAGTGAGAGATCTCCTCGAATGAATGATGTTGACAAGAACTGCTTGCAACCTGTTCCACCCCTGGCACTTTTCTGGAAGGAAACATTTTGTTTGTTGGCGCCCAATCCATTTAGGAGCACCAAGAGGTCAATATCTTCTCCAGCGATTATGATGTGCTCGTACTCCTTGCTCTTTTACAATGCCGTCCTCACAATGAGTCAGTCGGCGTCCTCTGGAGCTTGCTTTGTTTCGATCCCTTGTATATCCAGTCCAGTAGACATTAAGTTGATCAGGCGCTGCTTGTTTTTTTGGGTTGGACAAAACTTTTCTTGGGGCACTTCGATCAGTGTCGATTCTTCAAAAAAGATATCGCTGCACGCTGAGGCTGCATAACGTCGTAGCCGTTCTGCTGTTTTTGTGCTCTTAGCTGTCCCTTCTCCTGGGTAGCCATCGAATACTACTGAGACATATTTTCCAAATTGGTTGGTCGTATAGGTGATAAAAGTAGCTACAATTTCCCTCACTGAGCTGTTCCGTTGCCATATAATCTTATGGAGCAAGTATCCCCCATCCACTACAACAAAAGTTCTTAGTCAGACGGCAACGTTTTCTGGAAGGGGCGTAAAGGCAGAGTAGAACGATGATTTTGTTCCTTTTTGCATTCCCTCTTCGGAGAATAGACCCATGGGATATGAGGCCAACTCGTATGTAAAGTGGTTTTGTACGTCGGTCTCAGACTGTTTTGTATACACAGCCGTTGGAATATTGTGAGAGGGTCTATAGAAACCTGCTTGTTGTGCACCTTGACTGTGGCTGCTACCAAGGTTCGTACTTTGTCTTTCCTTTTAAATTTAACATTTCCAAATTCCTTTCCAGTTAATTCTTTGACTCCATCACATCCAATTTCTCGTGCCATATGGCAATTCACTTCAACGCCTCCAACCACGCCACTGCAGATCGATAGTACTTTTTCATTGGTACATTCTCAAAATTATTATATACCTATTCTCAAAATTCGAAACTCGAAACATCGGCTCGATTAATGCTTTACATTGCTGCTATGACAGTAGCAATAATTATCACAAAAATAGATTAGATTAGAAACACTTTATTGCAATCAACATAACATAAGTAAAAGTACAGCGAGGTTTACTCAAAGAGAAGGTATAACATTGACTGCAATGGGCGGCCTTATCGCTAAGAGCGATTTCTTCCAGGCACCCAACCCACAAAAAAATATTACATTAATATATTAAAAACTTTCTTCGGCTTTTCCCAATTGATTGGGGTCGCCGGTGCCAACCAGGCTCACTTTGGTTTTGGCCGGGGATTTAAGGCCGGATGTCCTTCCTGACACCACGTGATTTTTCAGTTGAAAATTCCATCCCGCTGACATCGGGATTCGAACCACGGCCATCCGGGAGAAAGATGAGCAGCTAGGCGACTCCACCATCACGCTCCCCATGACATTAATAGATAACTGTGCAATATTGATAACAATGTACATTCGAAGCCCTATTTTTTGAAATATCCAATTTCCTTGTTTTGTTTTTACCTGATAACAAGAGAACTATTAATCTTACCTCGTTTTGCGTATACTTAAAGTAAAGGTAAATAACTGCTCTACAACTTTACTTCCTATGTCTTTCCTCGTAGAATGAGTATTTTAGACGATATTTTGTTCGAAAGACTAGCTTAGTACAAATTTCTAACTTTTTGGAAAAAAATGGCCCATGTTTGAAGTGTTGTATCTCAAGATCTGTAAGACAGACAGAGCTGGAGTTGCGCTCAAATTGTCGGTAATGTTGTCGTCTTTAAAAGTGTAATGAATGACTTTGCCATAGAATGCATAGTTTGGAAGTTGTAAGCCAAAAACCGAAAAACAACTGAAAATTTCGAGGTTTTTCGAGCACCACGAAGTTAGCACAGGTCTTTCGAGGTTGCAAACTTGATTGTACACTATTGGTATCTATCCTAACAACATACCAAAAAATCAGAACCTTGCAATTTTTTGCGACCTACCGTAACGCGATTTTTGTGTCTACGGTGACTGGCCTAGTATTAGTGTGTGTATTTGTAAGTCAAGATAGTATTGGCAAGGAGACGGCCGTGGCCTTACGTTAGGAACTATCCTGGCATTTGCCTGGAGTAGAAGTGGGAAACCATGGAAAAACACTTCCAAAATGGCTGAGATGGGAATCAAACCCACCTCTTCTCAGTTTTGTCTCGTGAAGCTGAGTGTAGGCTACCCCATTCCAGCCCCCAGACCAGATTTAATTTTTTTGGTAGAGCCCGGAATTGAACCCGCTGCACTACGAGGTGGTCAAAACGGGCCTATAGTTAAATGACAAATTCATTATGGTGTTTGAAGCCATTTGCAGTGTTGCCTTATTAAACGAAAGTTTGATGCTTTTCAGTCGGTCAACACGATTGTGCCCAAATGAGATGGGTTATTCCCTAATCCTGAATAAAAATATCTCATGTAAATCGTGTTGACCGACTGAAAAGCATCAAACTTTCGTTGACAAGTTCACATAAATATTAGCACTCTAGAGATAGTTGATGAGATTTTTGTTTGTTTTATATTATTATTGCTCGTTTCGACCTTGCAGGCCAAGGTCCGGGGTAAGGCTGGTGCCTTTCCCTGGACCTCGGTCAGCAAGGTCCAAACGACCGAATTTCTGATTTTCTGTCTCACTTATAAATAATATTCTGGAGCCCTTTCCTTCCGTGACTTGTTAGTTTGATCTTACGCCATAAGCGCCGAGTCAGAAATAAAGTGACGTTTCAATGCATGCAAAGTAAGGAAGAATAATTATACGGGTGTCTAGGGTACGTATATTTATTTTAATGAGATGTAAATCTAATGACAATATCAAATGCATGTCATTAGCAAAGCTTGTCATAAGCGCTATCTCTTAGTATGCCTAAGAACTATCGTCCTTATTATCCAAATAACGACTTATCAACCATTAAATATTGTAAAAGTAAGTAAGTTAGACATTTTAAAACACTATGAAAACTACAACTTTCATAAATATGGCAATTCGACTTGATGAGCGTTTAATTGCTGGAGTGTGGTAGAGTGGCACTCCAAGTGATCACCAGGCGAAGCTGTCATTACTACTTCCGCTTTCTCAAGCACATAACCTATGCAAGGTTTGCTTCTCGTATTTATAAGGGTTATCATTATTATCCCAAACAGACTACTGTAATAACGAATCCCTCCTTCTCATGCTTGTCCAAAGAGCGATAACCAACCGCATTCTTTGAATTCCAGTGTATATGTAGGGCATGCTGTTAGTCCATTATGTGCCTGTTCAGATTTGCATGCTTGTTTTATTTTTCATCTTCCGTGGAAACCTACAGACGTATGTAAAGTAAACTACAATGTGGCAACCATAACCTCAATCACAAGAATGTTTTGGGGCAGATATCCTCGATATTCCGACCCTTATTAAAACAACAATAGCCACCGCCTCAATGTTATTGAATGATTATGGTGGTGGCAATGTTTTAATGAAGAGATCTTTCCGATTCTGTGGAATGGCATGACCCTTCTGGAATAATACTCAAAGATATAAGTAGGCCTACTTCAATGGAAGAAGTGTATAATAATTCTTTACCACTTGGCCTGTGCTTCTGAGCATTCACTGCAGTAGTATAGAGTTCAGTGCGATGATAGTAGCCTACTTTTTGTCTGTGGCTTAATAGAAAACTTAGAAACCATTCAGTGTTGCTTTGTGAGTGATGTTACCGTACTATTACCACTGCCTTCATAGCTTGATATAAACCAGAGTGACCACTGACCAGACCTTAAAAATGAAAAATGGGTCATTGAGGTAAAATGTCCACACACACATTTGTAGCATTGTGTGTAGTTTGGACAGTGCAAATTTTAAAAAAGTCACGTCTGTATGGTACTTCAATACGAGCGGCGGTTCATAAGTCATGACAACTATTTCTTGTTTTGCAACAATGTGCCAACACATGAAATTAACTTTAGTCTGTAAATTGGAAAGAATGTCACATGACCTTCGTAATGCTGCCACCTCATGGCTCATGGGGTATGGATGCCGTAATCTGTGGAAGAGGGCAAGATCAAATAGAACATTTTGAAATTGCTGTTTTATTTTGTACAACCTGTTTAACATCATAAATATAACAATTGTAAGTCACTGTATTATTCTAGCACAATCTGTTTAACACCCAATAGCCGTATACAATTTTGAAATCACTGTTTCATTCTCGTACAACCTGTCTAATAGTCTTTGTCGACATGCCATCTCTTGACAAGGATTGAAGTATGTTGATGGTTAACATCCTTCAAAGTAGTCACCTACATTGTCCATGGTTCGTTGCCATCAATGGGGAAGACAGACAATACCATTAGCTTCATGCGTTTAGTTTAAGCGCGATGTTCACCTTTGGTTACCTCCTTTGCGCACCGCTGTCAACAGATATCTGATATTATTGGGATCGTGGTAGTGTTCAGATTGCTGCACATAGACTCCACCTGGTGGCAACATTACAAAGGACATGTAACATACTTTCCACTGTATATAGTTAATTTTGTGTGTTGGCACATTGTTGCAAAATAAAAAAAATAGTTGCCATGACTTACGAATCGTCCTACGTAACACACTGCTGATACCTTAATTATGAGGGGCAGTCAAATGAAAATGAGACAGACGATATAACGAGCATGGCGCGAACGGTGGTAACGCAGGTAGGTGTGTGTGTGTAGTAGTGCCCTCTATTGGGAATCAGGAAGGAACCGTGTGAACGTTCACCACTGTGCCATTTGTCTGTTAGATGTGCTCGATGTGAGGTCAGTGAGTTGTGTGTGCGTCCCACGTCACTATGGAGGCTGGGAAAGAGAAACACCAAGGTGTGCAATTTTTGACTGCGGAAGGAGTGTCAGGAAGTGAAATCCACACCCGAATGTCTGCTGTGTATGGTGAACACAGTATGTCATGTGTGTGTTTGCGTGGAATAAACAATTTCGAGAAGATCGGATGTTATTGAAAGACAGTGATTGGCCAGGACATGCTCATCATGTAATTACCACTGCTGTCTTGCTGCAGTGGATGCTGCCGTCTGAACTCACCGACGGCGGATGGTGGAAGACATTCGGCTCATGGTTGGCATCAGTCACGGTACCACTCACTCCATCATGACGGAGCATCTGAAGTACCGGAAAATCTTTGCACAGTGGGTTCCCCACAGCCTAACGGAGGAGCAGAAGTTGAAGAGAATCTCGACATCACCTGAGCACCTGGAACGGTATCACGAGGAAGACGATCATTTCCCCGTATTGTCGCGGGAGATGAAACATGGTGTCATCATCAAGAGCCGGAAAGCAGGCGTTAGAGTCAACAATGGAAGCACGTAGATTCACCCCCACCGATAAAATCCAAAGCCGTGCACGCCAGTGCAGGGAATATCATGATGACGTTTTTCTTTGACCGGAAGGGACCGCTGCTCATTGACTTTCTGGAACACTGCACCACAATTAACGCCCAGCGGTATGTGGACACTTTGCAAAAAATTGAAGCGTGCCATAAGTCCAAACGCCCAGGAATATTGACGGACGGCATCATTCTGTTGCATGACAATGCCCGCCCACATGTTGCCAGGGTTGTTTCGATTACGCTGCAGAAGTTTTGCTGGGAACCCCTTTCACATCCTCCATACAGTCCCGATCTCTCTCCATTCGACTTGCATATCTTTGGAGCCCTGAAGAATGACATTCGTGGCCGTCGATTTGCTTCGGATGCAGAGGTGCACACCTGGGTACAATCATCGTTCCGGAGGCAACCACAAACATTTTTCCAAGAAGGCATTGACCGGCTTGTCCCACAGTGGGGTAAGACAGGAAAAGGAAGGAAGCTTTTAGTTTTACGTGACCGTTAATCATGCAATCATGAGCCACGGGACCTCCTTTTTACGTTGAATCCGAACCACAGGTCATGGCATTTCACTTCGAAAATCCACTTGCATTGACCGGGAATCGAACCCGGTCCACCTTGGTGAGAGGCCAACAGCTTGACCACTGTGCCACCATGCCCCATGGGGTAAGACAGTTATGGTGAGTAGGCTACTTTTGAAATAATACACTGTGTAATGACTTTTTTTTCCATCTGTCTCGTTTTCATTTGTCTGCATCTGTCTCGTTTTTTATTTGACTTCTCCTTATACAACCTCACCAAAATTGGTGGTGTAGGCCTACTGTCGACCAAAGTATTATGTGCACTCGAGTTTGAAGGTTGTTTGTGAAGTAACCAATAGACCTACATAAAATCCAATAACATCAACATTTTCGTTGTTCTATTTTACGTTAGTTCATGTAGATTTGGAATTTTTAATTTATATTTTAATATTTTTTATCGCAGTTGGAACACAAAATGTGCCCGTTTTTAAGCGTGTTTCAACCATGCGTCGCATTTAAGAATTATTATCTCAAAACCCCGCCATCAGATCGAATGCAAATTTTAACACAATATACATTGGAATGTTGTATAACTGGTTTATTAATTTCAAAATTTTGTGTGTCCAAGAAACAAAGTTGTTATCATTTTTGTAAGGTAACTTTTTCTCGGCTCGGGGTGGTTGGAAAATATAGCTCTTGGTCGCATTGTAATCCTTATACATCAAGAAGTTATGCTGTATGACTGTGAAATACGTAAATTAATTCACTTATTTTATATCGGTTTGTATTTGTTCGTGGAAATAGGCATGATTCACCAGCCAGCCACTCCGGGGTAAGCTGTACAGCGTTGCTGAGATGGAGCCCATCACTGCCGAGCGAGGCGAGGTCGTATTTCCCCGTTCAAATATAAACCGATATAAAATA
The DNA here is from genome assembly GCA_946902985.2 of Meconema thalassinum. Taxonomy (NCBI): domain Eukaryota; kingdom Metazoa; phylum Arthropoda; class Insecta; order Orthoptera; family Tettigoniidae; genus Meconema; species Meconema thalassinum. Next base: position 466,687,236 of record OX336389.2, on the reverse strand, counting down.
AGTGAATTAATTTACGTATTTTAAAGTCATACAGCATAACTTTTTGATGTATAAGGATTACAATGCGACCAAGAACTACATATTCCAACCACCCCAAGCCGAGAAAAAGTTACCTTACACAAATCATAACAACTTTGTTTCTTGGACACTCAAAATTTTGAAATTAATAAACCAGTTAAACAACATTCCAATGCATATTGTGTTAAAATTTGGATTCGATCTGATGTCGGGTTTGTGAGATAATTCTTAAATGTGACACATGGTTGAAACACGCTTAAAAATGGGCACTTTTTGTGTTCCAACTGCGATAAAAAATATTAAAATATAAACTAAAAATTCCAAAACTACATGAACTCACGTAAAATAGAACGACGAAAATGATGATGTTATTGGATTTTATTTATGTCTATTGGTTACGTCACAAACAACCTTCAAACTCGAGTACACATAATACTTAGGTCAGTTTATATTTCTGCAGTACGAGATGAGGTATTTTAGGTGCAGATCCAAAGAGCAATAAAGGATGTTTCCTCCATGAGCCTTGTTTTCAAACTTTCTGGACTTCAAATTAACTATCGTTTATGAACATAAAATATGTAGCAGAATGTTATGTCTTAAATTAGAGCTGAATTTATAAATGGAATAATTCCAAAATACATTTCAGATCGATCATGCACCTCTTCATAGTTCATCTGTTAGAAATTATCTTAATCCCGAGCACCATTAGTATATATACCGTATATATATTTTCTAGTTGTGTGGTGCAGTTGGTAATTGCCCAAAGTTGTGGAATCATATCCTGTCTTAGTCAGTTGGAAATTGAAGGTGCTTAAATGCAAGAGATCAATATTAGTAGATTTGTTGGCTGGATAATCTCTTTCGAGAACATTTGATTATATGGATAAGATACCCTTACACAAAAAAATCTCAGCTCCGAGTCTTATCCCAAATCACAATAAGTAGATAGGATGTTAAACTCATTATTATTATGACAAGGATGTTAAACTCATTATTATTATGACAAGGATGTTAAACTCATTATTATTATTATGACAAAGATCTTCCGTAGGGGTAGGCAATCCACAGATTTTATTTGCTCTTTAGATCCAGGAGTTGGATCCACGCTTCAAATATTGTAGTGGTTTCCAAACTCCAGCAATTTAATCTGAATCTCTTTATTTGGCCCGGTACAGACGTCACAGTGACACAGGTTATCATATAAATTTAACACTCGAGTACATGGGGCTACATGACCATGATGTCGCAAAGCTCCTAAAAGAATCAACAACGACTCCTTATTTGATATGAAATATTCCACTAGTTATTGAACCAAATTCGAGTGACTGTGCTTTGAATTGTCTCTGATGATTTTGTGTGATGCCTAAGAGGCAGGACTATCACTATAATCTCTTCTTACTTAGTTCTCCCAGGGTTGTGTGATTGGGCCCCTTTTATTTCTGGCACTTATTAACAACTTATCGTATGGGATTCAAAGTGACTGCTAATTGTTTGTGTCATATACCAAAAATTCATAGCTCACAAGACTACGCTCGGTTACAAACTGACCTCACCCTGGTCCATAAATGAACGTTTGAGAGCAAAATGAAGATAAATACAAGTAAATGTAGTCGCATGAGAATAGAGAGGGTGATGAGTTGGGTAGTCCTAGCCGCCTGAGCACAAGGAGGACCACAACTCAGAATATGTCCAAGATGCCCATTCCTATTCCATCGTAACTTAACTGGTATCCCGACTGACAGGATCACTTAATAAGCCACTCAGCCGTTGCCCATGGTTCACGAACTAGGAAGTGACTAACCATGAACCCACCTTGTTCCCTGGATTAATATTTTTTGGTGAATATTTATGGCATATTTTCCACTCCTAGTTGAATAAATGCATGCATATAACTTAATTATGTTTTATTGCATATAATCCACCCCCTACTCCTGAGTAACATCCAACAAAGCTAGTATAAAATAAGGTACAAACAATTTCACAATTGAAATGATAGTCTGATTTTATATACAACTCATCAAATCTTTATTCAAATTTACATATATACAAACATAAGAATTGCTAATAAATAGTAAAAGGTATGAGTTTCCAGTCATTCTTTGACTGACAAGCAAACCTTCTGTTTGGGGCAGACAAGAATTATATTTTTTCTCCTTTAGTCATGTTCGGGATGTCAAAATACAGTATGTGCTCTCACAAATTTTAGCAACAGGAGGGCAATTAGTGTGGGAGATATATGAGAATAAATAAGGGGGAAGTTAAGAGTTCTTGTAGGCTTGTGAGTCGTTTGTATGGGAAACAACAATTTTAAAAATAGGGTTAGTCGGGAACAAACAGACTGCAGTAATGGTAGTCTATAAAAAAGTGCCTAAAACATAACTTGTCTGTACACCAACCACATCTAATTATTGCTACTGCATCACATTGATTACACTGTCCTCTCAAATTCTTGAAACAAATATCTGTAGTATTACGAAAGTGGTGTGGGTTTCTTGCAGTTAATCCAGCTAATACCCATCCGTACTGGTGAGCATGCTCAAAGCGCGGAGAAAGGAACTGCTGGAATGCTAGCGACTGTAGTTTCAGGCTGTTATCCCGCTGCTGCAAGGTAGCAGGTGACTCGTCGAAGTCAGCGTTGTGTGAGATCTCGCGTATCATGTATTTATACATTCTAAAGAAGTATCGATCTAGGGGCTGAAGTTCATACGTTGTGTTGGCCGGCATTATTTTTTCTATTAATTTGACAGGATCATGATTACCATCTTCCAGAATTCCTTTTACATTTGCAGTGTCATTGTGGACACCGTATGAGTCTAAAGTGAGCAGGTTTCTTGCACTTGAAAATGGTAGGAACGCGTCTTTTAAAAACGTAGTGAACAACTGCCTTGTCATTTTTCCTGACGAACTCCATTGCACAATTAAATTGTCTGGCTTGAACATTTGTTCTTGAACTTTGTCACTTATGCCAGTTGGTTCGTATAAAATCACAAATCATTTTGGCATTAGCTTCCCTGATGAAGACACTATCGGCATGACTGTGTACGAATGAGTGGTTCCTCCATTCGATTGCACTGCTCCCTTTATGTCACATGCACCTTTACACTCTAAAGTTCTCCCCAAGGGCATTTCTTTATTAAAACTACTCTCATCGGCATTGTAAACTTGGTCATCGGTATATGACTCCATGATTACTTTGCAGTCATCTCTAAAGGCCTGTATTATCTGTTCTTGATGGACTGTATCTCGAACTTGCCGTGTTGTTACGAATGATGTTATTTTACGGCTTACTATATTATAGTGCTTTTAAAACGATGCAGCCAAGATGAACTAGCCTTGAACTTGTTTTCGTCAATTTGTAACTCGTGAGCCTTCAATAAATTCCTTTATTTTATACAATTGTCGTTCTTTCGTTAACCATGTAAATTTATTATTCATTGATGACCAAGATCGGTGATTAAACTTTTTACTGTGGTGTTTGGGTGTTCCCGGAAGCAGCCATTAATTCACAACTTTTACCTTTTCTGCTGTAGAAGTATCTCTGCGTTTCTTCGGTGGAGATGGGGCATACAGCAACCCTGATTGCTGTGAACTGCTTGATGCGCCTTCGTCAGAAGATCTCGTCGGCAATTCTGCATTTACTTCACCCTCTTCATCTTCATCTTGCTGCGGTTCAGTAAAGTCGATATCTAGAGTTATTTCTCTATCCGCGTTTTCTGACACATAATGCTTTAACAAATCATACACTTCATTGGCAATTTCCCTTTCTGCTTCTGAAACACCACAAGTTTCACAGCCTTCCTCTTCCAATCTGGTAACAACCGTTTTTGCAATATTTAATATATTCATAGTGTCCGACATTGTGGTAGATAGCACACAATTCAACAAAGAGATACTACAGCACACTGAACAGCCAACGTTCTGTCCGTTCTTGCGGTGCCTGCACGTCGAATGGAGCAAGTACAGTACTTCCCTCTATACTAGCTCGCAACCCAGGGCTCACATTTCAAATTTCACATTGTGTTTTACATTGTATCATGAATGCTCCTGTTGTAAAAATGTGCATAAATGTATAGTTTGTAAAGCTGAATACAATAGTATGAGAAATGTTAACGTATTTCAGACTATCGTATTCAGCACAAACTATGCCTGTGTGCAGATTTTTTGTAACAGGACATTCGTTACAAAATGTAAAATACGGTGTAAAAGTAGAAATGTGTTTCTTGGGTTGCAAACTAGTCGGCTATAGCGGACTGGCTCCGTGGTGTAGCGGTAGCGTTCCCACCTGCTGTTCCCAAGGTTGCAGGATCGAATCCTGGCATAGTCAGTTGGCATTTGCATGTGCGCAAATGTGAAGGAGCCGTGACAGTAGACTACTGGCACGTTAAAGATCCCCTTCGGAGCAAAATTCCATCACCCCAGCGTCTCTAAAAGCCTCGGTAGTTGAAATGGTCGTAAAACCAATAACATTATTATTATTGCCATAGCGGGAAGCACGTGATGCATTCGATACACAGGCACTAGGTAAGCAGCGCGAAGACGGATGGAACGTTGTTGGCTGTTCAGTGTGGTGTAGTAGCCTCTTTGTTAAACTGGAAAAGGTGAAAGTCTTGAATTATTGGCTGCTTCCAGAAAAAAAAAAAAAACACAAGGAACAGTTTAATCACCGTATGAGGTCATGGTACAAATACTACCTATACATCAATGAAAAATAAATTTACATGGTGAACGAGGGAGCGACAATTGTACAAAAGGAAGGAATTTATTGAACAGTAACAGAATTTTACTGACAAAATGAAGGTAGTTAATAAGTGCACATTTGAAGAATTCCGAAAGTGGCGAGCAGTGAATCAAATTGTGAAGGAACGTGATTTACAAAAATTTGCGACGTTCAAGGCTCGCGAGTTACAAATTGACGAAAACAAGTTCAAGGCTAGTTCATCTTGGTTGCATCGTTTTAAAAAGCGCCATAATATAGTAAGCCGTAAAATAACATCATTTGTAACAACACAGCAAGTTCGAGATACAGTCCATCAAGAACAGATAATACAGGCCTTTAGAGATGACTGCAAAGTAATCATGGAGTCATATACCGATGACCAAGTTTACAATGCCGATGAGAGTAGTTTTAATAAAGAAATGCCCTTGGGGAGAACTTTAGAGTGTAAAGGTGCATGTGACAAAAAGGGAGCAGTGCAATCGAATGGAGGAACCACACATTCGTACACAGTCATGCCAATAGTGTCTTCATCAGGGAAGCTAATGCCAAAATGATTTGTGATTTTATACGAACAAACTGGCATAAGTGACAAAATTCAAGAACAAATGTTCAAGCTAGACAATTTAATTGTGCAATGGAGTTCGTCAGGAAAAATGACAAGGCAGTTGTTCACTACGTTTTTAAAAGAAGCCTTCCTACCATTTTCAAGTGCAAGAAACCTGCTCCCTTTAGACTCATGCGGTGTCCACAATGACACTGCCAATGTAAGAAAAATTCTGGAAGATGGTAATCATGATCCCGACAAATTAACAGTAAAAATATACCAGCCAACACAACGTATGAATTTCAGCCCCTAGATCGATACTTCTTTAGAATGTATAAATACATGATACGCGAGATCTCACACAACGCTGACTTCGACGAGTCACCTGCTACCTTGCAGCAGCAGGAAAACAGCCTGAAACTACAGTCGCTAGCATTCCAGCAGTTCCTTTCTCCATGCTTTGAGCCTGCTCACCAGTACGGATGGGTATTAGCTGGATTAACTGCAAGAAACCCACACCACTTTCGTAATACTACAGTTTTTTGTTTCAGGAATTTGAGAGGACGGTGTAATAAATGAGATGCAGTAGCAATAATTAGATGCGGTATGTGTACAGAAAAGTGATGATTTAGGCACTTTTTTAGACTACCATTACTGCAGTCTGTTTGTTCCAGACTAATCCTATTTTTAAAATTGTTGTTTCCCGTACAAGCGACTCACAAGCCTACAAGAACTCATAACTTCCCCCTTATTTATTTCCATGTATCTCCCACACTAATTGCCCTCCTGTTGCTAAAATTTGTGAGAGCACATATTTTGACATCCTAAACATGTCAAAAGGAGAAAAAATACAATTCTTGTCTGCCCCAAACAGAAGGTTTGCTTGTGAGCCACAGTTTGCATTTGTACAGATCATATGCATGCAAATTCATAACAAATATATTTTGCAATATTAAGTACATATACAGAAACAATGTATCATAATATAGTTGTAAGGTACCGTATGTTATCAATATTATACTGCATTATAAAGAACATCAGAACAGCTTACAAGCGAAAGACATGAAGTCAGAACAGGTTTATGAGGAAATGAGCTGTGGGTATAGATACTAAAGGCTCATCTTAGAGACATGTAAAGGTGAAATTTTCCACCCAAAAGTAATTGCTTTATTTTAAATAAAATGGGTGTTATTTTTGAAAATATAAAGTTAAAAATTTCAATTATACACTATAATGTATTGCAATTAGATGAACACTTCACTGAATTCAGGTAAAAATTACCTTGATGTTGGAGCACTAACATTCATTAGGATGATCATCACCAGCAACTAGTGTTTGGGATGTGATGGTTGGTTGCTTGGTCTTCATCTCTATCAGTGTTGTCCCCATTGAGTTTGTTTCACTTAGAAAGGTGGATGAGATGATTGTACAGTGTATGAGATCTGAGTTGTATCAGTTCTTTTAAAATGTTGTCTTTCCAAGCATGTGTGTAAATTTGAAATTGCTCTAGTGAGTTAAGGGTCCATTTGACACTTCCCAGTTTTCGCGCACAGTGAGCAAGCTAGATTGCAATGAAATGAGAAGAAGCCCTGCAATGAGCATAACTATGGCCATGGAGTCTGACATTTTGAGCTGACCGCCAACTGCCCAATGCACAGACCAGCCTATTGATTACATCCAGCATCTGGGATCTAGTGAAGCAGGGTCCTGTGTAGCTAGTGCCTGTAGTATGTCCTATCCGGCTGCACTCCTACAGACAGTCTAAAAAGTAAGCCACAAGCGTGTGACGTAATGTCCTTGACTCTCCCCACCTGCTAAGTGTGCGAACGAGCGTTGTATAGTGCAGTGTGGTACCTTACCAGCCGAGCAAGTACTTTCAGTGCCTCACCCTGTTAGCCCTGTCCATGCTGGAACTCATCAGTTCAGGCATGCGCACTGTACAGCTGGCCAGTCTGTCCCAGCAGGGTTTCTCAAAGCTGATAGGAATTCTTCTCTTTACTCTTTCCTTCTCTTCTCTTCGCATTATTATAATTATTGTATGTTAAGTAATAAAATGTTAGAAGGTACCAGTGGACCAAGTCTCATACTGTTCCCGAGTACATTGTAGATGGATTCTCAAAAATTGTTGGATCCATTGATAGGAAAATTAGTTCATTTATTCTTAGGTATACCCAACTTGATAAATGGTTAAACAATTTTGATGTTGTTCCTCTCGCTTATTTGAAACGTACCACAAGCTTTCACTTCTCTTTGAAGCCTATCATTTGCTCTAAACGACCTGTCTTTGTGTCTTATCATGCTGATGGTTACTTCACGTCTGATGTTAGGGTTCAGCATAAACCTTGTATCCTTTTTATGGCCAATAACAATAATGTCCATTGTATTTTTGCTTCCAACGTGAGGTATACACAAATACATGGATCGCGTAACATTTCTGAAATGCTACAACTGTATCTTATATCTATTTCCTAACGTTTGTAGGGAATCCCCTTCATAATTATGGTTCATGAACGTGAGCTAGGGTTGAACGTGAGCTAGGGTTTCAGGCACTCTGCAGAGTTTGCAGCATACAGAGTCCTGGCTACGTCCATGGACGTCTCGCACAAGACCAACCTTTGCTTCCACCTATTTGTGCTAGGCTACTCCCTTTCATGTCTACTTCTGAATTAGTCATTCTCCATGAAATATGGTGATTAGATAGTTTCTGGACTTTTGAAACCAACCTGCAATTTCATTTTATGTTTTCCAGTGATCGTCTTCAGTCGCAAGTGTCTGCTATTTGTTCCCTTGTTCCTAACTAGTAAATCACCAACTTCATCATCAACATCGTCCTGACAACCTCCTTCATTGTACGAACACAAATTACACATTATATAGCCACCATACCTTCATGCAATTCTTGCACTCGCTGTATATATGTGGAACAGTCTCCCCCTACAGAATGATTACTAGCTTATACCTTGTAAGTTCATTCACTGAAGATTGCAAAATTAACTTTGAGGTTTTCCTATGCACAGAACTTAGCATGTAATGTAAATCAAATGTCTTAATTATGATATGTGTGTTAAATATAAATATGCAATTGCAATTGGATTAACTCATGAGGGCTACTTGTAGCATTGGCCTTTGAGCATATTTTACGGAAGCTATACTAACAACTCTATGTAGTGATTTGCCCTCAGAGTTGCCATATCAATGCTTGAATTGCAGGATAAGAATGTAGAAAAAGAGGAAACTCTTGTAGAACCACTGGCCTGAGCAAGACTTCAAAATGAACAGCGCTTGGATGACTTACATGTCATTGATACCGTTTCAGTACCTCAAGAATGTTAGCCGCTACAAGGTGGTCTCTTTCACTGTCAGCTCAATCGAATTCATGATATCATATAATTTTTACACTGCACGAATTATTAACAGTCTAATATATATTTTGACATTACATAGCCCCTGGTAAGTTAGAGGGACGGTTGGCATACCATAACCGAAAGCCTAATAGTTCCAAAACCTAGCAAAAAGAACAGTTTCAGGCACTCCACCGAAAGAAATACAGACAAGCTGGTAGAAAGACAGACAACATATTTCATAATTTTCAGAGCAAAATTGTTTTACAATGAATCTCTTGGTCTCGATACTGTTAAAATAATGAAAATTCACCTAAAACTTCAAAAGTTAGAAGGGGTTTTATGTCAACTTGCTTATTTTGACATATCTCTTATGTGTAGGTAAATTCCATGAGGTACTAATTCAGATGATGTTGAAAACAAGAATAAAAGACCTAAATAATTTTCGGTTGCAACGGACTACCGTTAGATTTAAAATCCCGATAAATTTACTAACACATGTTTCTCGAATTCCCATATCCCTGAACAGCATCAATCTAGTCAGCGGGTGAATTCAGAATCTTGTTATTGAAATACAGCTTTATAGTCCTAATGTAGTTTTTTGTTTCTATGGGGTAGGGGATGAGGCAAGACAGTTTCCATGTGGGAATGATATTACGGATAGATGCCCTTCATGGCGCCAATGTTGTGAGAGGAGTTAAGGACAAATTAAATTAATGAAGTAATGTATAGAGTGGCTGTGTGTGTGGTCTTTTGAGTTTAGAGTAGCCTGGCCATGCATGCTAAGGTGCGTAGCTACCTCGGCTCGATTTTGACATTACGTCAACAAATTTACAGAAGTATTTTAGCTCTACCGAGTCCATACTGGCCCCTGTTACTGTCACATGCTTGATGACATTTTTTGGATTATTATATTTCACTGAACCTGCTGCATCACCCAAAACGAATGCAAATTCCTGCATCCTTGTTGCAGATCAGGTCCATGCATGTCCAAATACACCTTCGGTGTGTTTCTTTAATGTGTGACTCTGCCACTATGCTACTATTGTCCTCCCCATGCCAAGAGACATCATGAGCATGACAGACCACACGCATATGGCAAAATGTTGGCTCTAGTATGTCTAGTGGCCAAGCTGCACGCTTAACGGTTCTGCCAAGAAATTTAATTCTGATCTGAGGGCTGGAACAGACTACACTTGGCTTCATGGGGCAAAACAGAGAAGAGGTGGATTTGATTCCCACATCAGCCTTCTTCGAAGTTTTTACCGTGGTTTCCCAACTTCTACTCCAAGCAAATGCCGGGATGGTTCCTAACTTAAGGCTATCGGCTGCCTCCTTCCCAATTCTCACTTGAATTACACTAGTACAGCCATCATAATACCACAGGTTATCAGAAAACATTCCATACATACCAAAGAACATGGGGCTGAATCACCACAATGTCCAAGCCCCTCATATGAAACAACAATTAATAGACAGACCGCACACAGACATAAGCGTAAAACATAAGATTCAAGGACAAGTGGAAGAACCACCCAGTCAATACATAATTAGATTTATGATTACAGTATATGAAGAAATGAAGGCAGATCCAACAATGCAGGTTCTTAGCTCTCATGGAAAGAAGCTGTGGACCAAATGTATCTACTCTATCCAACACGAAAGTACCATACCAAAAGTATCATTACTTCTATGAACAAACTGCAGCGATAGAGTACCCTGCCAATTGTAACATTACTACGAACAAACTGCAGCAATAGAGAACCGTACCAAAAGTATCAATACCTCTATGAACAAACTGCAGTGATAAGATACCATACCAAAAGTATCATTACTTCTATGAACAAACTGCAGCGATAGGGTACCGTACCAAGAGTATCATCCCTATATATGGACGGCGTTATGCATTAAACAGCTATCCACCAAAAACTGATATCGAGAAAAACGTGATTGAAAGTTTTGACATTTACATTATCACAAATTCTCTCCTGTTAGCCAAGTTTGAGTTTTAAAAGCAAACAAACCCTTACCGATATGCATTGTTGATAGTTATTGCGTTTAAATTACAAAAATACAGCAAACAATTGATTTATTAGCAATTGACACTTAGCTTCTTTATGTTATCTGTGAGTTTAGTTATGCATAAAACTGCTAAGCGCCATTTTTGGTGAATAGCTTGTTGTTACGTTATTCTATCGAACACGATAGTTATGCGTAAACCGTCTAAGCCCCATTTTTAGTCTTTTAGCCCTTTATACATTTTTATTTTAATGCCAGTTTCTGGAGAATTTGACGCGTGCAATGAGTACTCCTTACCTTACCCCATGGCACTACAGTCCATGAAGGACCTTGGCCTGCTCCACTACAGTCTTCCAGCTTTTCCTATCCCGTGCACGCCTCCTCCAAGCTCTGACACGTAGCATCCTGAGATCCTCCTCGACATCGTCCAGCCAGCGCTTTTTCGGTCGCCCCCGTCCTCGCTTTTCAGTTGGCCGCCCATGGAAGACCTGATACACCATCCTTGACTCCGGCATTCGCTCGACATGTCCAAGCCACCGAATCCGGGAACTCTTGACCTCTGCGACGATAGTAGGGTCCCCATACAGATCATAGATCTCCTTGTTGGTGTGGAGGCGCCACACTCCACGATCACACACAGACCCATAGATCTTACGGAGTACCTTCCTCTTCCACCTGTTCAACAAATCCTCATTCCTCCTAGTCAACACCCATAGGTGACAACAGGTCGGATGACTGTCTTATAGATAGTTTTCTTACAACTGCGTGATAACGTTCTTGATCGCAGCAGATGGGAGAGACTAAAGTAGCTTTGGTTCCCGGAGCGCAGTCTCTCATTGATTTCCTCGAGACAGTCAGATCCCTCGGTGATAGTCGATCCAAGGTATTTGAAAGTGCTGGTCTTAGAGAAAGTCTTGTTATTGTCAATAACAAGCTCCTGGGGTACCTCACCCTGCCTCACAGTGGTCATATACTTTGTCTTCGTGCTATTCACCCTCAGCCCAGCTCCTGAAGCCATCTGGTCTATTTCAATAATGCCCTCTTCACATCTCCTGATGTCCTTCCCAGCAAAGCAACATCATCCGCATATGAAAAACACTGGATTGGCCCATTGTACAATGAGTACTCGTGTGTTCTTAATTGCAATTTTATTCTCAATAGTCTAATAGAAACACAGATACATTTGAATACCAGAATCAAACTTAAAGCAATAATTATACTAAATGAACTAATGCTATAAACATTGGTGTTACATTCTACTTCATGATGTAAATGTTTTTCACACAATAGGAAATTGACACAGTCTTAGGTTTCATCTTGTATCGAGAAGTCGAGTTCACTACCAAAACCGTCGATGTCGTCAAAACTGTTTCCATCTGAATGAAGGCATTCGTAGAACTCCTTGGCATCGGATGGTACCAGATGCATGACACTTTTCAGATCCTGTAATTTTGGCTCTGATATAGCATTTCCGTTTGGCCATAGATCATTAAGGCATAAACTGAGGTTATTCAGGTCACATTGGCGTGCGCTATCTCTCCTCTTCAAATTGATTACTTGGCTGTCTTTGTCATCGAAAGTACGTTTTAAAGTCAACAGCCATGGGCTTTCCTTACTTATTTCAATTTCCCGTGTTGTTAGCCAGCTTACTCCATTGCCATTGGTATCTTTCTTCCTATTTATTATTTGTTTCTCTACGGATGCTGTGCCCACAAAATCTTCCCTTTTCATTTCTTTCACGACCAGCTTGTTCTTCTTTCGGCAAGTTCTCATTACTTCCTTGTAATCTTCTGGTGTATATAGTCTTTGATGAAACTTCAAGGCACTTTCAATATCTCCGAAATCATCATCATTGGGCAAATAGCTGTGCCCGGAAACCAGAAATCGCATTTTTATGATCTTTAGAGTTGGATGTGACTCCATGACAGACTTCAGCATTAGGACCATTTTTATGTTCCGATTCTGCCCTCCGCAGGAATCGGACCAAAGCCAAGTTGTTCCGTGCCTTTTTCTAAATGTTCAGTGATGTAATTTCTTAGACAAGAGCCCACTTCTTGGGCTCCACGCCCAGCTTGGCCCTCGAGCCACAGGTAGCAGAAGCCTTTGTTCGATGAAGCGTCAGGAATTCCACAGTTATACAGCCATAACTGACGTTTGTAGAATATTATGTTTGTTGGAATTCTCGGCGGGGCAGTGTCCTCTGCATATCAAAGCTAAGCACCGACAGTCCATTAATTTCGGTTGCTTTTTGTAAGTCACTCTTCATTGTACTTCGAGCATTTTCTGCGTCCTCCTGATGAGCAAGCAACTTTATCTTTAGCACATCAGTGTCACCATTTTTATGGTTTATTTGAGCATTTGTAGAGTCACAAAAGTTGCATGTGTCTTTCTTAAGCGGTTTTCGTCGTAGGTTGAATCTGGACTAAAATACTTTCTTATAGCGTGAGAGGGAAACTGGCTGAGAATATTCCTTATGTATAAGTCATACATAACTGGAAGTGTGACATGTGTTGGGAGAAAGAGAGTGCTTGTTTCTGATCTGCAATAATGTGACTTGTACTTAGGAAATTTATTAATGTGCTCGATAATTTCAGCCGTCTTACTATCAGTTATTTTGTTATAACCTCCTGATTTACCTCTGTTATCCATAATAATTCCTTGTAGTTCGTTGGCTTTCTTAAGAAAGTTGTTAATGTGATCCCCTGATATTCTTAGGGTCTGGAAAAAGCACATTTTACAGACTGATACTCCTGCCAGAGTGTAACTTCTCGTCAAAGCTCTTCTACCAGACAACCCAGACAAAGTGTGAGAGACAATGAAATGTCGCTTGGCTGTTTCTTGCAGAACTCAATATAGCGTTTCGAAGGATAGCTTCATAGTTTCGCCTCATAGCCCATTAATGCAAAACTCTTAACCTAAGATAAAGGGAATGGCGCTTAGACTTTTCTATAAAATTAATGGTTAATATTAAGAAAAATGGCATACTTATATAAAAAAATGTAGTTCCAGACCATACACGCTAGATGGTGCTGATAACTCAATTTCCAGAAATTGGCGCTTAGCCGCTTAATGCATAACGCCGTCCATATATAAAAATGAAAGTTTGTCTGTTTTTTCTGAATTTCTACAGAAATTTGCGTTATTTACGCGTTTCAGACTGTTTGATGATGGATGTGCATGAAAATATTTTTTTTGTCTGTTTGTCTGTGGACAACTTTGTTCCCTTATAACTTGAGAACGGCTGGGTGTATCAACGTAACATTTGGTACAGATGTCCATCAGAGGCACGACACTAATCATTGATGTAACTCTTCTCCGTACCTCTCATAAAAGGGGGCCTACCCCCCTTAAAATACACGCTGAAATAGGCGTAGAAGGACGAGACAAACCTCATTTTCAGCCCCTCAATGTGAGAAACAAAACTTGGGGGCCCTAAAGGGTCCAAAAAAACACATTTTAAGGACCTAAAACCAACCGTTTTTGAGATATTCCCAGAAAACTAATTTCATTTAATAAACATGCAAGCCGGTAACCATGGCAACAGAATCTCAGAGGTCCATCTATTTCTGTAAGACACAATGCAATTCCATTTATTACTTTACTGTGAAAGTTTGCAAACGGCTAGAAGGTTATCACGGAACCAAATTAAGCTGTAAAATTCATCAATACGTCTAATGCGCTTAAGGGGGTCAAAGGGTACTCTAGAACTTTATCACGTGATTTACACCTGCGGGTGTGGTACGGAACGTCTATTATATTCCTATCCCTATATTATATTATTATTATCAATACTATTATTATTATATTATGGCGTACAATGACGAGACAAAGCCCCTCGGTGCCAGAAACAAAACTCGGGGCCCCCGAAAACTACATTATAAGGCTCTAAAACCAACAGTTTCTGAGATATTCCCAGAAAACTAATTTAATTTAATAAACTAATGAAGGAATGCAAGTCGGTAACCATGACAACAGTATCTCAAGGGGGTGACATCCAACTTTCCATCTATTTCTGTAAGAACTTAAGAAGCAAAGTCACCCCATTTCTTACATTTCTGTGGAAGTTTGCAAATGGCTATAAGGTTATCACTGAACCAACTTAGACTGTATAATCCATCAATACAAATAAGGGGGTCAAGGGGTACCCTAGAATTTTTTCACACGATTTACACGTGCGATATATCGTACAGAAGGTCTATTATATCTCCAAACAGCAACATTATTGATGTGTAACATCTTTCCGCTCGGTTGCTGGATAGTTTTGTGGGAGTGATTTTGAAAATTGGGGACGGAAGTGGATCGGAACGATCGAGCTGGCAGTGGTGGATCGAACGGAAGTATGCACTGCCCGCTCGATCGATCGAACGGAAGTGTACTAGCTGGCAGTGGTGGAAAATGGAAGTATACACTGCCCGCTCGATCAATCAAACGGAAGTATACTAGCTGGCAGTGGTGGAAAACGGAAGTATGCACTGCCCGCTCGATAGATCGAACGGAAGTGTACTAGCTGGCAGTGGTGGAACGAACGGAAGTATAAGATGCACTGCCAACTCGATCGATCCAGCGGGCAGTGGTACGCGAAACAATGAGCGCGCGGTGTCGGAAATTGATACTATGACGTACTCTCGGCCATGTGGAATGTATATGACATACTGAACGGAAAACGCTCATGCGTACTCTGGTGTCTGGTGATTGAAACAAATGACATGGTACATGTTCGAAGTCTTCGTATCAGTATTTAAATGGTAAAATGCCTTAATATCAAACATTGTAAGTAGTCGGCATTGCCGGTATTATGTTTCTGCACAATGGCTATTCAAATATTAACCCACATAACGGTAATGCAGTCATCAATATAATATATTCGTTGTGGTTATACGAGAATTGAGCAAGCCTTCATGAACTATTGCTGCATACATTCTCTTTACTCACAAGAGGGCCTATTCATAAGGCATTTTAAACTCAATTTCACGCAGGAACATTATCGAAACAAGCAAAATATAAATGAAACTTAATTCATTAATGCAGTATTATTGGAACGTGGAAATAGGTCACCATCTTGTGCACAAAATTTGCGTAGTCGAAATAGCCGTGGGGTTAGTGCTTATGACTGATCTAGAGATGGGGTAGATATTTTTGCTACCAGATTATCATTTTAAACGATATTTATCATATCAATATGACTCATTTTAACAGAATCCATATGAAATTACGTGTTGGTCTGTGAATGAAGATGACCTGTTTACAAGGAATTTAAGGTTATGAGTGGTGTCGCGTCTATTAGGCTAGTGCTGGTGGAAGCTACAAATCATCTAATTAAATGAGTTCCGTATTATAAACTACAATATCTGTAAAACACTCCCTTTTACTATAGATTAATATTTGTGCCAATAATAGTATAAAATACCGGTGTATCAACAATTTCACGTGAGGTTTCTTCTATGTCAGATGTTACACATCATATGCGACTACTGCAAGGCTCGTAATTTTTTTTCAATAATTCCTGAATTGAATCAGCATTTTTTGCGGCTTTTAGGTATTTGGGCCATTTGAGGCTAAAGAACCTGAATTTTCATGCACCACAAGCCTTTATAATTTATGAAAGGGGTCTTCCTGTGGATGGGGACATAACACAACGGTGAGGGTCAGTTTTTATGTGATGTGTATTGCGCTTCGCCTGCGAGACTTTCAATTCTATTTCACGCCAGGAAGTACACGTTAGGTGAATTTAGTTTGAGAGCACATTTTTACTTTTTTTTTCTTTTTTTCTTTTTGACATACGGGTTCATTGTAAGGATAATTTTGTTTGATACTGTGTGGTAGATATACCCATATTTGGATATCTGGGTGATATGTTGTAGACAATGGAATTGTCTATCTGTCTTTCTGTGTAACTTTATGTACGCCTATAACTCGTGTTCGGATGCTTGGTGCATCGTAAAATTAGGTGTGGTATCCATGAGAGTCAATACACCAATCATTTATAAAATTCTACACCGTACTTTTCACAGAAGGGTGGGTATAGGGAAAATCTTTTCAATATACATGCTAAATTAGGCGAAATATAAAATTTATCCTAGAAGGACGACCAAAGCATATGTCATGCTTCTCAATGTGAGACACAAAATTTGGGAGTCTATAAATGGTCTCCGAAAACCACATTTAAAGGCCCTTAAATTAACAGTCTGTGTGTGATATTCCCAGAAAAATAACTTTAGACGGGGCAACTGCGATGGGATGACGGATGGTCACCCACGCTCTGATAAACTTATGAAGGTATGACAAACTACTAACCATTCCAACAGTAGCTCAAATGATAATGTCTGGTGTTAACACTGAAGACCGTTCGACGAATGGGTACTTTGTTGCTATTGCTGGTAGGTTGTCAGCAATTTCAGTGTTATGATGTTCTTGGTTTTGCTTATGGTGATTGGCCCGTTGGCGCGACTGTGGCGCTACCACACGTTCTTGTTCGTCAGTGTGTTGCGAACCGTTGTGATAATGGAGTGTGCCAGTGTATCAGTGTCTGTTTATTTAAATTACATATTTGTTAACATTAACAATTCGGCCTTTATTCCACTGTCTAATACAACATAACTACAGGTTATGGGCCCAGATCACAGTTAAAGTCCGAATAATGAAGAGAAGTGAAAGTTGAATGAAGAAAGTCGAGAGCAGTGAGTGTGAAGTAGGCCTATACCCAAAATGGCAGACGACAAACGAAGTGACGGTGTGCCGCGATTGAGAAGTGATAATTACTACGCATGGTCAAGAAGAGCGCAAGCTGAACTTATCGAAAGAAATTGCTAGAATGCAATAGAACCTGGTTTCAACGTGGAAGTGGAGAACTATAATGAAATTCAAGTGAGAACAAACAGAAAAGCTTTGGCATTTCTTCTCAAGTATGTGACTGATGCGTACTTGGAAGACATTGGAGAGGAAGCAACAGCAAGAGCAGCGTGGATAAAATTGAAGAACATTCATTCCACATATACCCTACCTCAGTGTTTGGATAAATTGAAGGAAATGGTGAACGTGGTGAAGACGAGTGACATGTCTATGCATCAATACATGGCTAAAGTACAATCCCTCAACAGAGTGATTAAGAGCGCAAACTGTGGACTTGAATTTAATGACACTCAACTTGCTGGACAATTGCTCAATGGTTTACCCAGAGATAAATATAAAGTAACAATAGCGCTGCTCGGTGTGAGGAGGGACTAACGACCGAAAGAGTGAAGGCTGCTCTCCTGAGAGAAGATTTTGTTCCAACGCCTGGATCAGTAAGCGAGGCGCCTACGTCATCACCGGGAGCTGGCCGAGGACGCGGTGATTTCCGAGAAATTTTCCGTGGACGAGGAGGTCGATGTGGTGACAGAAGACGAGGCGGTAACAGCGGCAGTAACCAAGCAAGGAATGCTACTCCAGGGGAGGCGACTGTTCATCAAAAAGATCAACAGAAGTGCTACAGATGTGATCAGTGGGGTCACATAGCCAAGATGTGTGACAAGATGCGATGTTACCGGTGTACGAAGCCAGGGCACCTAGCACGTGATTGTACAGAGCAGATAAGTGAAAGTAGAACAGATAAAAAGTAAGATTAGTCAAAGCCAGAATAATTACAGATCATGTGTCGGAGCTAAATCATTCATTACTTCGTCAATGCAAGAATGGGTTATAGATTCAGGAGCTTGTGATCACATTTGTGTGGAGAAAGAGAAGTTTAAAAATTTACACCCTGCCAGTGGTAAAGTAGAAATGGGAGTGGGCAATGTAGAAGTCCTAGGTATTGGAACAGTAGAGATTAAAATGAAAGACAAGTGTGGAGGATGGACATTGGGTTTGTCAGATGTATTATATATACCCTCATTTAGATGTAATTTGATATCATGTTCAAGACTTAGTTCCAAAGGAGTTGTGTGTGAGTTTCGTAAAGAGAGTTGTATTGGCCGAGATGAGAATAATTGGAAAGAAATAATTTTCAGAGGTTATGTAAGAGAGGGATTATATTTTTTGGATACTGTTGAAGACATAAATGCTTCGTGTGTTGTGACTGAAAGTGATGCAAACACTGTTGTAGATTCTGTAGCTCTTAAGTGTGTGTCAGATTGGCATTTAAAACTAGGGCACTTACATGAAGAAGCAATAAAGAAAATAATTCCTATCAAAGTTCAAGGTAGCTTGGAAGAGCCTTGTATAGCATGTTTTAAAGGGAAGTCAACAGAGAAAGGTTTTCCTAAGGCTAGTGATAGGGTGTCCAGCAAACCATTAGATCTTATCCATAGTGATGTGATGGGCAAACTACCAGTTTCGCTGGGAGGTTCACAATATGTAGTCACTTTTATTGACTATTATTCTCGATTTGTATTTGTGTATTTCTTGAGTAAAAAAAGTGATGTGTTTGAAGTCTTTAAACGATTCAAAGAAAAGGTAGAAGTGTTTCTTGAAAGGAAAATAAAGGCTTTGCAGACCGATGGAGGAGGAGAATATGTGAGCAAGGAGTTTGATGAATTTTTGAGCAAGCACGGTATTACTCATAGAAAAACTGTAAGTTACTCACCTGCTCAAAATGGCATAGCAGAGAGGCAGAATAGGACATTGACCAATAGTGTGAGGTGTATTCATTCTAATCTTCCAATCAGTTTCTGGGCAGAGGCAATGAATGTAGCATGTCATGTTAGGAACCTGTCTCCTTCTAGGGCTGTAGGCAATCAGGTACCACTTGCCCTGTAGAGGGGCACTCCATTAAATGTAAAAGACTACGATTATCTTAAACCGTTTGGATGTAGAGGGTGGATCTACTGTAATAAGGGATCAAAGTTTGATGAGAGAGCTGTTGAAAGTGTATTTGTTGGGTATGGGGACAATGTTAAGGGTTATAAAATGTGGATTCCATCACAAAGAAAGTTCCAGATAGCACACAGTGTAAAATTTGAAGAAAAGGTGTTCCCTTACGTTCGGTATAGTGTTAGCGAGACAACCCCATCTCTTTTAGATCTTAGAGCCAGATCTAAAGTACCATTGAATGATAATGTACCCATTAATGTTGATGACGAAACCCCAAATTTTGATTTTCATGATGAGTTACGCTTATTTGAGGAAGAAGACATTGATGAAAACTTTGATATGAGTAGCATTACTGAGAGTGGCGATCATGAACCTTTCCTAGGTTGGGATAGTAACGAGTCGGAAAATGTTATGCATGTGAATGTACCTGTTGACACAGATGAGACGGAGTTGCGTAGATCACAGAGAATAAGAAAGAGAAAGGAATGTTCAAAGTGTAGTCTTGTCATGTTTAATACTGACTGTCATTGTGATACCAATTTGTTAAATGTTTCTCATGAACCAAAGACTGTCAAAGAAGCTTTAGAAAGACCAAATGCAAGCTCATGGTATTCAGCCATGGAGGAGGAGATGTGTCAGCTTAGGGAGAAAGGTGTTTTTGTGTTGGTAGACAGACCGAAGCACCACAATGTACTGGGAAATAAGTGGGTGTTTAAACTGAAACAAAAACAGGATGGTACAGTAGAAAGGTTTAAGGCCAGGTTAGTAGCTAGAGGTTTTTCCCAGATACAAGGGGTAGATTATGATAAAACATACTCACCTGTAATGCACAAGAAAACAATTAGACTTTTATTGTCATTAGCAGCAGTCAATGGGTGGGAAGTGCATCATGTGGAAATTCTGACTGCATATCTTAATAGCCCTGTTAATGAATTAGTGTATTGTGAACAGCCAGAAGGTTTTGTTGAAGAAGGAAAAAATAAAATGGGGAAGTTAGTGAAAAGTCTATATGGACTGAAGCAGAGTGCTAAAGAGTGGTTCCATAAAATTAATAGTGTGCTGAATGAGCTGGGTCTAATTGCCCTTAAAAAGGACCAGTGTGTTTATATCAATAAGACAAAAGATTTGATTGTAGGAGTGTACGTGGATGATTTGGGTATTTGGGGCAGTGCTGAAAATGTGAATTGGGTGAAATCTGAGCTGAAGAAAAGGTTAGAGTTAAGAGACTTTGGGAAAATGACCAATTTTCTGTCAATGAATGTAACACAAGACAGAGAAAAAAATTGTATTGATCAAAGTAAATACACCAAAGAAATACTGTTGAGTTGCAAGTTAAGTTCTGCAAAAGGGAGGTCAGCACCCTTAGCTATTAGTAGTGATGATAAAACAGGATCAGGGGAGGAGAAAGTAGACCAAAAAATGTTTCAAAATACAGTAGGAAAGTTACTATATTTGTCGACATCGACAAGACCAGATCTCAGTTTTGCGGTATGTAAAGTAAGTCAGAGATGTAAGGAGCCTAATAAACAAGACTGGAATAATGTAATGCATATGATGAGATATTTAAGAAATACAGAGGAAATGAAAATTGTATATTCTACTAGAGACCAAAGTGATTGTAAAGTGGAAATTTTTTGTGATGCAGATTATGCTAATACCAAATCAGAGAGGCTGTCAATTACAGGATATGTAATTAAATTTGCTAATGGTCTAATTATTTGGCGAACTAAGAAACAAACGTGTCCTGCACTCTCTACAGTTGAAGCGGAGTACAATGCCATGTGTGAGGTAACTCAAGAGGTGTTATGGTTAGACATGATCCTGAGAGAGTTAGGGCAATGCAAGTTTATGAGTAAACCAATTGTTATTAAGTGCAACAATCAAGGTTCGATATTTCTGAGTGAAAATGGTTTGGATTCAGAGCGATCCAAACACATAGATGTAAAGTTATGTTTTTTACAGCACTATGTTAAGAGTGGGATGATTCTGTTCAAATATGTTCCATCAAATGAGAATTTGGCCGATTTATTTACGAAATCTTGGAGTGGACCAAAGACTGCAGAATGTGTTGAAATGCTTGGTATGTCTGATTAGTGTTTGGAAGTGTTGATTTATGTTTGTTTTATTGGTTGAATTTAGTAATTTAAATGTGTTGTTCTTCTGTGTATTGGTGTGCAGTTTGAGCACTGAAATGACTGCCAAAGGGGAGGTGTTGTTATTGCTGGTAGGTTGTCAGCAATTTCAGTGTCATGATGTTCTTTGTTTTTCTTATGGTGATTGGCCCGTTGGCGCGACTGTGGCGCTACCACACATGCTTGTTCGTCAGTGTGTTGCGAACCGTTGTGATAATGTAGTGTGCCAGTGTATCAGTGTCTGTTTATTTAAATTAAATATTTGTTAACATTAACAATTCGACCTTTATTCCACTGTCTAATACAACCTAACTACATTCTTCTGCTAGATACTTCTATGAACAAACTGCAGCGATAAGATACCATACCAAAAGTATTATCAGCGGAACAGGCTCTGGGCAAAAGTCAATTAAACAACAGTTTAAACAAACTAGTATTTATTTACTCTAAAATACATAGCACTGTTGACCCGACACGGAATGAACTGAACTGCGTGTGAGGTTGAAAACAAAACACTGTGTGTGTATTGTGTGCGCATCGTAGATGGCAGCACTAGATTTGAAAAAACACCGATACTCGTGTTCAATTGTTTATCATTGTTTTTGTAGGTTAAATGTATTCTAACAAGTATCATTACTTCTATGAACAGACTGCAGCAATACCAAAAGTATCATTACTTCTATGAACAAATTGCTGTGCTAGGGTACCGTATCAAATTATCATTACTTCCATGAACAAACTGCAGTGTTAGGGTACCGTATCATTACTTCTATGAACAAATTGCAGCGATGGGGTACCGTATCAAAAGTATCGGTACTTCTATGAACAAACTGCAGCAATAGGGTACAGTACCAAAAGTATCATTAGGCTACTTCTATGAACAATCTGCAGCGATAAGATACCGTGCCAAATTTCAAAATCGTGATGAAGTTTCTTAAATAATAGAAAATGTGAAGAATTAATCACATTGATTAAAATTTGTTATTTAAAAACATTGTAGTAGGCTAAGCAATCATACAGATTTTATATATTGCTATAGATCAGCCAATGTAGGCTATTATTGCCAAATTAAAAAATAATGTTGGAAGTACATTATGTTTCACAATAACCTAGTGGACAGAAAATAATCATTGCGTTGGTTAAATATGAAAATATTTGATCACAAATATTCAGGTCCGAATATTGCATTTCCTTAACAATAGAAAATAGAGTACCAACTACAGGGATACTCAAAATATTACGGACTTGACAGACATCACTCTTCTTTACAACTCTGCTACAAAATAGTGAGGCTATCATGCTCTACAGGTTAGAGATCATAATTTTACATTTCCAGTACTATATTTTGACATTTTGCCACAGGCTGGCAGATTGCTACTCCCTGTCAATTGGTGAGTGCAAATCCCTATTTCATTGAACAGAAAAGGCACTCATAATAATTGTATACTTGAAAATACTGTATACATTTACACTTCCTGAGAGTAGTTTATTTTGATCATGATCAAGACTGCAGCATTACAACTTCACAATATTTCCTAAATATAGAAGGAAAATGAATTATTCCTCCTAGGAAACTACTATAACAATAACATTGAATGGTATATTTTCTCTCTTTGATGTAGTCTATAGTTGTTTCTCTAATACCATGTTTAAAGCATACTTTTTATCACTATGTACAGAAAGCAACAGTACATATACTTGATATGTCAAATCCCAATAGTCTATAGGTCTATTTCTACAATCAGCCATAATGTACCATTGCTTCAACATAGCTTACATATGGTAATATCAAAACATTTTCCTATAAATTTAAGCATGTAACTTGTCAGCAAGCAACAGTTAAATGTATGTTCCAATATCTTGGGACACACTTCTAAAATACTTACTGGTACTAGACTTTCATCTAAAAATAAAATTCTGTGATATTTTAAAAGAATACCAATGGAGGGAAAACTATAACTAAAATAACTCCACCATAAGTATGTATGTCCTTACGCCCATAACCTTCACGCTAAAGTTATCATCTTTTGAGCTAATATCCAATTACTACCCATAAGAATAACATCTCAGGTCATCTAATCTAATATGTTCACAATGTAAAAATTAACATTTTCAGGCACATTGGTTCTTATTACTAACTCCATAGGTGTGGGCAGACAGGCGGCTGAGCTCCCTCAGCCATCAGTACGGCCTGGTGAGTCTGCATAATACAGCAGGTCGTGAGAAAACAAATGTCTGTAATTCATTAAATGCTGAGTGGAAAGAGCATCGTAGTTGCATTTTGCTAGAGTTCCAACAGCACCAATGGTCCATGATGACTCTGGGAGCAACAGTTATTGATAAAATAGTGCAATTATCAACTAGTGGGTTAAATGTTAAAACATAAATTTCCCATCTATATACAAACATACTAAATAACATCTCTTAACATGACGGTTACTCTTAACATGTTTACTGAGTGCAATGAACACAAACACCAAAGAATAGATACTAATAAACAAAACATATTTGTGCTTGCTCCCGCAAGATTTAATGGGGATAGTTCTGGGAAAGAAACTATTCGGTTGGCTGTTAAACAGTCCACACTGCCTTGCTAAGCACAGAAGTGGTATCTGCATTCGGGTTGGAAAGGAGTAAATCAAGGTTATAGTTTCAATCATTGCCGTAGATTGTGTATTTGTTAAAATAAACCAATATAGCATCTCTCTAGTATTATGATTCGCGGGGAATTACTTTTTAAAGCTTAAAATGGGATAAGAGAATATTTTCCCGCAAAACAATCAGATAAAACTTAAACAGTTAATGAAAACACTCATGTTTGCTAAGCAATTTTACTGTATCTGCACTTTGCTAGGCTTAAATATTGATTCTGCTCAGATACCATGAACCTGCTTAGTAATTTGTAGATACTTGCTTTATGGCTTAGTAAACTTTGAAAACTTCTGAATCACTTTTATTGTATCTTTTTAATGTATCTATAATTTTGTTTGCTTAATCCAAGTTAAATGCTGTCAAAAATGAAAATTAACCAACTGTGGCTTATCTCACTTATTAATTTATGCATGAAATCATACCTAAAATAATCAGAATTAGTAAAATATGCAGGATTTCATAACATATATAACTAAAATTACATTTCACAGTAAGAATTTATTGACATTTCAGGTTGATCTTAGACAATCAATACAATTAAAAGACAGACATATAAAAAAATCACATCCTTCCGTAAACATTTATCGCATTTTACCAGTTGTATGGTAAGTCATATTAATGGAAATGTCAGCTTAAATCTTTTAGTAGGCTGATCGCTGAAGTTTTGATCTTGGTAAGAAAAAATATTTAAAGGACACATTGATTTGTTAAAATTTGTAACTTGCTTCGTAACATTATGAACTTAAATGAATTCTATAGACTATTTCCTCAATATAAAAGAACAAAGGAGGTTGTAGGACATCGAAACAAATAAACTTGAAGTGTAGGCTATCTGACGCTTATCAATCATTGTCATCAATCGCATCCTCCCTGCCTTCATTAGCACTTAGAGGAAATGAATGCCAAAATTCTAATCTGTTAGCAGGAACAACAGATGATTTTCTCTTCAATAACTGAAGTAAAGATCCTTTCCTCTGAGTAGAAATGCCTCTGAGTTTTTCTTGCTTTCCAGGTACAGGAATCTTCCCAGTTTTAATAATTTTCAGTTGAAGAAAATCTAATGTCTTCCGAACCTCATGATACCCCTCTTTGTATAAAAGAAGTAAATTGCCACGTTTTGCTTGGATTGCAACAATGTTGTGAAGATATGGTCGTTCAGATGAACTGCTTTTTATCTTTTTCAGCGACATTAAACTTTTCCATTCATAAAAGTCCTCCAGCTGCATCGAGAGAACTGTGACCTTTTCAGAAGCCATTGAGGTGGCCTCTTGAAAGTCATTGAAATCGTAGACTTTGGACTGTTTGTTCGTTTTCAACGACTTTTCAACACTGTGGTGGAATGAATCTGCAGACATAAACGGATGCCCAGGCTCAAAATATCTTACCTCAATCACATCGGCACTGATGAGGCTTGAGTTTATGATATAAACAAAAAATGTGAATAATGCCCAGTTTTTATTTTGTGCTGTACAATTGTCCATCCACAACACAATTTTTTTGACATCGCGTGCTTCACTAGAAGAGAGGAATTTAAAAAATGAACTCACGACGTCTTCTTGTTTTCTGCCCCTTATACCTTCATGCCAGAGGACAGCGACTATTCGAGACTTGATTTTTGTACCCACAGGTGCGAACGTTTCATTATACACAAATAAACGTTGTGCAAAAACCACATTTTTAAACATTTTCAACCTTGGGAGCATTATAACCTTCTGCATATCAACGCTGTACACAATTTCATCGTTTGATGGTTCTCTGTGCGTATCTTCTTGGTATAGCTCTCTTGCCGTGGATGCCCTATTAATATGTGTTTTCCATGCCTGACAGTCTGGCAGTTATCACAAGGTTCTTCAAGAGAGTGGGGGTGCTGTTTAAAATGTTCACAGAATTCGCACTCCTCATGGCCCGTCATAACAAATGAAATATTCATTTTATCTACTTCTTGTCTGTATAAATCATACGAGCACGCAAATCTAGGATTCTGTTTTCGGAAATCATCATGCATTGAGGTAATAGTCAAGTAACTTAGCAAATACAATCGATTAGGTGCATGCTCTCGAGGAAAATGCGATATCGAAGGTTTGAATGATTTAATGTGTTCTTTAACAACTGTTCTGTCAATCTTATTGTGAGCAGTCTTACCACGTCTTCCATCGAATTTGGGGGAAAGGCCAGTTTGTTTGCATAATGACTGAATAATACTATCATTGTTTCTAGAATACCCAAGAGTACCAAGGAAAAATAATTTGCATACTTTCTTCGGATAGCCTTGCTCATCTTTCCTTCTTGATGTACATCCGGCTGTAAAGGTTTTTAGTGACTGCTCCAAGGACGAATGTTTTTTGTTCTTGCCGTGATAGGTTCCAGTACTCTTCATAAAGTTTAATTCTTTGAACTTCAGGTATAACTGTGCTACATTTCATTTTATAGTTACAAACTTCTTTGATACGATGTGAATTTCGTATTTGTCTTAAATGTTAGCCCTTTCCTTGGGAGAAAGCACAAATTGTCTTCTTTTCCTAGGTCCTCCTTTTTTTGTGACATTAGCTCTTGTTTGAAATTCAGCATCTATTGGGCCTAGATCAACCTCATTAAATTCGTCGGTCAACATGGGTTCTCCTTGCGTTTCAAGGACTGGTTGTAAAGTATTGTCTTGGTTAACGATGTACTCACACTCAATAACTGGTACATGTTCTACGGAATGAGCATTTAAGAGACAATCCTGAAATGGGAAGTTTCCACTTTGACAATTTTGTAGGTAATCTAATTCCAAACAAATATTATCATCTAATGGATCATGAAGTAATGTTTCTTCCTGCCTTTGTTGTGACGAGCCTTGTTAACTACTACCAGCACCATAGAAACTTGATTCACAAACAATTGTGATTTTGACGGTATTCCATCAACTAATTTAAAGGGGCAGTCCGAAGTCCCCAAGGCTAGTTATGGTGAATATGAAACTAAGTTACGGTATGTTATGATCTACAGTATTTGCTTATGAAATTACCTTGGTCTCCTAAATGACAATGAGAATCCACAGCCTGCTTCCAGACTCCGACCGGGTCAGGAATGGAATGAATGAAGCCCCCATCTAGCGGCGAGGATATGAACTGTACCGGCTGCCGAAGCCTGTCGCACTCCCCTGGGGCAATGATTAAATGAACGACAGATGAAATGAAATGATAGTGGAGAGTGTTGCTGGAATGAAATTGTGACAGGGAAAACCGAAGTTCCCGGAGAAAAACCTGTCTGCCTCCGTTTTTTTTTTCAGCACAAATCTCACATGGAGTGACCGGGATTTAAACCACGGACCCAGCGGTGAGAGGCCGGCGAGCTGCCGCCTAAGCCATGGAGGCTCTGGTCTCCTAAATCATGTGCATTATTTATTTCTTCACATAGCTTCTGTATGAGTTGACATGTACAGGTACTTTCCTGTTTAAGTTTTGCAATCACAGACAAACTTAGCATGTTTCGAATCACAAACACAACCAAGCACTGTCACAACCCAGCGCTTACTGTTTGCCGCCAATTACCAATTGGCGGCATTTTAAGCTATCTACAGATTACTAGATCAAAACAGTGCATAAATACTACGCCAAGTATTTGTATCTCCACATTGCTAAAGCATTTTATGGTATGTACACTTTACTAAATCAAAATGACGTATCTACTGTAAATACAATGAAATCGTTTAGTAAACTGCAGATACAATGAAATGGCCTAGTAATTCAAGTCCGAAACGCAGTTACGGTAGACTAAATAAGCGTTTATTTCCTAAACAAACACGTATATACGGTATTTTACACTAGTAAAAGACTCTTTAGGATGCAGAGCAATGAATGAAACCCGTATCTCAGTTTCGACAAAAATGTCAGTTACCACATCTGTGCTTAGCAGGGCAGCACAGCTCAGTAGACTACTATGATACTAATTTAACATCATTACCAAGCCCTCATACCCAGCACTCAAACAACTGGCAATTCCAAAACATTGGCACTCATCCACATGAGAAAAACTCAAGTTAGACACTCCTGTTATTGTTAACAGATACATTCGTAGGCATTCAATTGCTAACTGTTTGGTTCAAGCGAATGGCATTTTCATTTTTATTAGTCCAAGAGACAACCATTAGACAAATATCAGCATACTAACACACATACCTTATCTATACCAAGCTTCTTATAGTATGAAGTTGGAACAAAACAGACAATTTTGCAAGGAAAGAAATATCCCGATACTTCAGAAAATACTGGAAGTACTATAACAGCTTAGGCTACGTATAAGTTGTCCAGGCAGGATGTTTGCTCCCGATGTTTCACCAAAGACTGCGTTCGGCATTATCAAGGGTCTGCTCCTTCCTTTAGTCAGCAGTCCACTGTCCACTGCAGACAACAGTCCACTACCGACTAACGGAAGGAGTGGACATTTGATGATGCCGAATGCAGACTTCAGTGAAACCTTGGGAGCACAACATCCTGCCTGGACCAAGGCCTATAAGCCCGCTGAATTTAAAAGAAGAGTTTGTGGATGATGGGGATCAAATGTTCTTCATATACCAACCAGATATGGTGACTAAAATTTAAGGCAAAACATTCACTTTGTAACGTGTTTTTCGAGGGGTTTTTATGCAACTGGCATAAGTCAGTAGGAAGCCATTCTATATTTATTTACGCGGCAAATTGTTCAGCCAAGAGAATTTTTCATGTTAATTTATTATTATTATTAATTTATTATAATTATTATTAAGATATTTTCGGAGCATTTTATAAAAATTATAAGCATACAGATAGGTTTTCTATGTCTTAGAAAACGCTATCAAGCAAATTATTACGAACGACGATATCATAGAAAATTATCTGATTACGGAATTTTACGGAGTTTTGTCAGTTAGGGTATTTGAGAGAGATGAGTCACGGGGAATTCAAATACAAGCTTAATCTTGTCAGGAAGTATTACGCAAGGCTGGGTCGCAGCGTCCAGGAAAGGCGAATTGTTGGAACGGAACCCTCCCGCCGAGTGTAATGACCCAGAGAAGGGGAGTATAGCGCGTGGGGTGCAGCCAATCAGTAATGACCACGCAAGCTGAAGTCGGCTGAAGAGTGGGGGAGCCAACGTGTGCATATATCGTTCGGCGCGGCGTGGAAGGAGGACAGGTTGTCTCTGAATCGTTAGAGGAAGGACACCTTGCCAGTGGCAGCAGCAGACCAGCCTAAGTTGTTGTATCAGCTTACCAGGATGGAGACGACAAGCAGCGGGACCATCGAGTGGAGGAAGCAGCGGCGGACCAGCGAGCCAGCCAGGGGCCAGGGCAGGCGCAACCGCGCCCGGAGAGGTAGAGGGGAGCTAGTCTCCACAGGGCCCTCACCTCCGGTCACGCGGGCGCGCCAGCAGGCCCTTGGCGAGAAGACGTCAGCGGCGCAGAAGCCGCCAGCCGTTGAAGAGGTGCGGGTGCCTCTAATCCCGGCTGGCGCACGCAACGCTGGAGTAGCTCCCGGCCCGGGGAGCACAGGTAGCCCGGACATAACGCAGGTGACCCTGCGGTCCGAGCCAACCGACGCGTCCCCAGGGCCCTCTGAGCTAGCCGAGTCTGAGAAGAGTCGGACGCCAGGACCGGCTAGCTCCCCGCGACCGGACGTCAGCAGCAGCCCGGAAGCCAGTTTCAGCTGGGCGAGCGATGTTAGCTCGGACACCGTGCATGGGCACCCTGGGGCCACTTCCCCAGGCTCCGAGCAAGCATGTGGCTACGACCCCAGCCACTGGGCTCTGTTTATCTATTACAGGCCTGAATGCAGCCAGGAACACGAACGCGAGGACATCAAGCAGTGCCTGAACGACTGTTATCACAGACTGACGGGAAAAGCTGCACGCCGAGGCGAGAACATCGAGGCCTACCTGCCTACTGGGGTCATGGTCAGGCCATACCCGCCGGGATGCATCGGGCCCTTGAGCACGACCTGGCAGGTCGTGGCGATCCCAGGCATGCAGGCGGGGCAACCTCCGCAGATCCTTCGCTTCAGGACAGGCAGCTACGAGGACGCGGCAACCCAGACGGACGTCGCGACGCAGGCATCACAACCAGCACCTCAGGCGGTGCCATTAGCGGGGCAACTCGCGCCCGCCAACCAGGAGGAGGACCGGTTACCAGAGCCCCAGGTGGGGCCTTTAGCGGGGCAACTCGCGCCCGCCACCACCACCAGGCAGGGGACTCCAGAGACGGCCGGGGCCACCAGGACGGCCCCAAAGCAGCGGAAGAAGAAGAAGCGCAGCAGCCCAGAGGACCGTCGTCCGCAGCGTTCCCAAGAGGGGGAGCCAGGACGCCGCGAGGCCACCAGCCGCAGCCAGGGACAGCCGCTACAGTCAGGTAGTATGAAGCCCCGCTCAGGCCAGCTTTTACAGTGTTTTCCCTGTCTGAGATGGGGCCACTCCCAGGGATCCTGCGGCTCTCCAGTCCGTTGTAACCGGTGCTCAGGTGGCCACCACCACACCGGCTGCACGGTGCCGCGGGATGCGCCGGTGTGCGCCAACTGCATGGGTGACCATCCGTCATCCCATCGTAGTTGCCCCGTCTACAGGTCCAGGCTCGTTCCCATGGACCGCCAGCTAGGCCCCTGCTTCGGCAGGCGAGGCCCCCCCTCCACTCTCCGGTGACGGAGGCTCGGTACCAGGGACCCCATGGAGATCGGGTAGTGGCGCAGGTTCTCCGGATCCTTGTACCATTGCTCGGTAGCCGGCAAGGCCCGCGCTGATCCCAGCAGTGCCGAGTTCTATCGGATTCCCCGGAGACGAAATGGCGAGAAGACGGACATGGATCTGGTGCATGATACCTTCTCCCAACTAACAACAACCTACTCATTTCCATACCCACATTATCCTTGCATGTGGCAATAACCAAGCCGCCAGGTTTTACGTGTAGGCAATCTTTCCTTTCTGCCTATGCGGTTTTCCCTGGCCCTACAATCTTACCCTTATATATGAGTACATATTTATATGTACTCATATATAAAATATACCAATGTTAATATCTATTAATTATGCCTGGTAGATCGCGACCGCGATGGGACAGGCACTAAGTCCTAAAAGACACCTTCCTATCCAATCCCCTATGCTTTCTCTTCTACTATCGTAGACTAATTGCATGTCGGAGGCACCAGTAGTAAGGTCGGGTGCCACGCGGGGGGTGCGGGTACTCTTTTCGGGGCCCCCCCGGAAAAAAAAAAAGGAAGGAGGACAATCTGTATAGAACTTCCCGAGTATGGTTCACGCGGGAGTCGCTCCGATGTTCCGTGGATTGGAGGACTAACTTTTGTAAAACTTAACCAGTGCGGTTGTACGAGTGTTTGGGTCCGAGGTACGGACCATAGAATTATCTAATCTACCAGAATCTCATCAAACATCGACGAAGATGACGACATCCAGGAGACTGTGGGAAGCTCACAGCATCATCCAGTACGAGGGAAAGGCTTCGGGCATTTCCAGTGGTAAGCGCTAATGACGCAGAAATACGCAATCTCTCATTTCTCTTGGTTTTATATTTCATATTTCAGTAACTTCATAGCTTGGGAATAAGAGTAAAATCAATAATTTATCAGACTCCGTTTTCACGTAATTTTCTATAGGTAATATTAAAATCGTAACGCTCCAATTTAAATTTTCAACTTATTATTATTATTAATTTTGCTATACTTGTTTTATATAATAAATTCATTTCTTTTACAATGCAATCTTTGCTTTCAGTAGGTAGCATTAGATATAGACCAATTCCTTCTCCTGATACAATTGTTTGTTGGGTTAATGATCAAATCATACCACGATCTGAGTGAATAGAGTCTTGAATGTGTTCTGCCAGAGCTAGACGTTGTTAAATACAAATTTAGATTTCAACATTGCGTTGAGGTCTTGGCGCCCATTAAAACAACATAGCTTAGGCAAAGGTAAACAGTTACATTTCTCACCCAACAGTTAGGGGCTAGCAAAACGTTACAATTGTCGCTACCAACATGGGGCATTAATAAATGTTTCATTTGTCGCCGACAACTTGGGGCTGAAAACCTAATAACATTTGTGGAAGGAGAAGGGTATATATTTCTGTGCCTGTATTTTGGGGGTTATTTGTCTGTATCAGTGTATATCATTATGGGGGATGAGAAAGAAAGACAGATGAGGTTACGTAGTGGTCATCAACGGGAGAGTGATGATACGAGCAGTATGTCGAGTGATGGTAGTACCGGGGTAGCGGAGGTAAATCCCGATACTGAAACAGGGAGTGTAGGCGGCCAACCAGAATTAAAAACTTTACTTCTCGAGTTCATGTATCAGAACAAAGTTAGTAGTGATGCCTTAAATGCTAAATTAGAACAAAACAGTAGGGAAAATAAAGAAAGTACAGATGCCTTAAATGCTAAATTAGAACAAAACAGTAGGGAAAATAGAGAGAGTAATGAAACTTTAAACGCCAGATTAGAACAAAACAGTAAGGAAAATAGAGAGAGTACTGAAACTTTAAATGCTAAATTAGAACAAAACAGTAGGGAAATGAGTGACAAATTCGAACTGATTAGAGGTGAGATCAGGGGGGGTGATGGAAGAAAAGGCTAAAGAGATTATTGCAGATGTAGACAGAAAATTAGGAAAAGTACAGGAGGAGTTGGAAATTAGAATCAGTACACAGGCTGAAAATTTAAAAGAACTAGTGCAACTGGAAACACAGCAGGTCAAAAAGCAATTGGGGGGAGAAATTGACAAAATTCAGGTAGCTACTAAAGAGGTTAAGGAACAGCTGGGGGGTAGAATTGAGAAAGTCCACTCACAAATAGTTGCAGAAGTAAATGATTTAAGAGAGAGTAATAGAGAGAGCATTAGCAAGATTGAGGAGAAACAAGCAAAGCTATATGATAAAGTAGAAGAATCAGAAGGAAACATTAAATTAACAGTAAACAGTATTGAGAGGAAGGCTGAGGAGAAAATCGCAGAATTGGAGTTAAAATTAAAAGCTAGGATCAGGCAAGAAAATAGTCAGAATAGGCCAGTTTTTGTGAATAGCACACACAGGGAGGTAGAACTGGGTAAGTTCAGCAATCGACAGGGGTGCCCAATGGAGTTCATGAACACTATAGAAAATAAATTCGGGGAAAGGTTGGAAAATGGTAGTATTGAGTGGTGCCAGGTAGTTGAAATTTTAGAACAAGTGTTTGTGGGGGAAACGAGG
This sequence comes from Meconema thalassinum, assembly GCA_946902985.2. NCBI lineage: Eukaryota > Metazoa > Arthropoda > Insecta > Orthoptera > Tettigoniidae > Meconema > Meconema thalassinum. The sequence continues at coordinate 466,653,821 of OX336389.2, read as the reverse complement.
AATTGGTTTGCTGTCTACAGAGACAAGTTTACTGATATCAATGATTTTAAAATGAAATTCTGTGAAAAGTTCTGGAATGAGGTTATTCAGTCGCAGCATCGTGAGGGAGTAGTGTGTGGTAAATATAACCCTAAAGGATGCTCCACCATGACCGAATACTTTTTAGGGCAGGTATTAGTGTGTAAATATCTGGATGGCTTGAAGGAGGAAAGTGATGTGGTGAGGTTGCTACTTAAGCACTTCCCCTTTAGGATCAAGGAGGCTGCTTGTATCCAGAATGTAAAGACTATATCACAAGTAGAAAATTTGTTGAGCACATTTGATGCACTAGGGAGAGGGGGTTATGAGGACAATTTCAATCGGAACCAGGGTAATAATAATAATAGACCTAATGAAGCCAGGCATCAAGAAGTTCAAGGGAACGGTGGCGAAGGGGCCAACGCTCAAAATAGAAATAACAATAATCAGCTAAATCAGAACAGAGGAAATGGCTATGGTAATCAGTATCAAGGGAGGAACAATGATTTCAGGGGAAATCAAGGGAGGAACAATGATTACAGGGGAAATCAAGGGAGAAACAATGATTTCAGGGGAAATCAAGGGAGAAATTATAATGACAATAATTACAACCAGAATAGGGGTCAAGGAAGAGGACAGCCTAGTGGTAGTAATATACAGCCAAACAATGACAACACAACTCAGAACAACCAGACCAGTTTAGTAGTTAGTAGTACTACGGCCAGCTGTAGCGGTTCTTTAAACGCGAACCAGGCTGCGAAGTAAGGTCAGAATCTCAGTCTGTAGCATGCCCTGTCCATACAATTATACAGGAACCCTATGACCTAAATGTAAGAAATGAATTATTACATGAACTAAATGTTGAAGGTATTATTCAGGAAGTGGTTAGTAAGAGCCCCATAGTTAAATTTAACGTGTCCGAGGCGTACACAGATGTTTTAATTGATAGTGGTTGTATGAAGAGTTGCATAAGTAGTGCATTTTATGATAAAATGAAAGGAACTGGAGTAAATTTTGAGGAGATGCCAATTAAAAGCACTTTTGTTATCACAGCTGTTGGGAAGAGGTCTAAAGTAATTTCTAAGCAAGTTTTAGTAGACATTAAAATTAATAATCATGTAGAGAAGCAGATTTGCCTTGTAATTCCAAATTTAGTATTCAGTGTTATCTTGGGTTCAGAGTGGCTAAGTAGAGTGTCTGGTAACTTATGTTATGATGTAGGGAGTTTGAAATTTAAATGGGGAGAGTCTGAAGTAGAAGTAGCGTTCAGTGACCATATTCAGAGGAGTAGTATTATAGGTGTGATTTGTAATTTAAATGAGATATCGCCAGCCGTAGAGCGGGGTCTCCATGTTTTGTGGGCAGTGTGATTACGAACGGAAGTCTAGAGGACTCGTTACGTGATGCTGCATTTCAGGGTAATATAGAGGTGGAACAATGTGTTCGGCTCTATGATGTGTTATTGTGTAATAGGAGAGTTTTTGAGGATCGCATTGGTATGGCCAATTGCTATACACATTCATTGAACGTTATTGATAGGTCAGTATTCACAGGACATAGATATCCTGTACCTTTCGCTTATCAGAGTGCAGTTGAGGCACAAATTAACCAGATGCTTGAAGATGGGATTATTGAGCACTCTAACAGTCCATATGTTAATTCTTTGATCACGGTACCCAAGACCGACGGCACTGTTCGTATTTGTTTAGACGCTCGTTTGGTTAACAATAGAATTAGTTCAGATCAGCTGAAATCTATGTCAATAGAGGAATTAATGCAAACATTTGAGGGGAAGAAGTATTTCACTTGTGTAGATTTGAGTTCCAGTTTTTGGCAAGTGCCACTTATGTACGAAGATAGACCATTTACAGCTTTTCGTCATAAATATAACCTTTATCAATTTTGTAGAACACCTTATGGGTTAAAGAGTAGTTCAGCAGCTTTAATTAGGGCTTTAAACATCGCATTAGGGGATGACACAGGAGAGTTTGTAACCATTTACATTGATGATATGGTAATTAGTTCACGCAGTTTTGAGGAGCATCTACGTCATTTAGATATAGTTTTTCAGAAGTTAGATCAGGCAGGGCTCACTTTGAAGCTGTCTAAGTCGTCATTCTGTCAGTCAGAAGTGACATTTTTAGGTCATAGAGTGTCGAGTAGAGGTGTGACACCATAGGAAGGTAGGGTTAGCATGTGTGGACAGTAGCAACAGGGCATCGTTACAGATACTGAGAAATAGGTAGGTAGAGCAACGTGTTGACGTTCATTTAAGGGAGCCACTTGCAAGGTTGGAAGCAGGTGACGCAGTAACATTTATAGTTTCCAAACGTATTGGAAAAACAGCATATGTGCTGGAGGATAGTAAGGGAAACAGATTATACGGGACGTATAATATACATAGTCTACGAAAATATGTGTCATAAAGTGAGTGTGTTTAGCTGGCGAGCCAGCCTATCAAATGAGTAAGTGTGGTATTTGGTGCTTGGGAGGAGTTGGTCTTCCAGGCAGGCGTATCAGAAGTCACACAGGGGGGTAGTATGTAAGTAAATGAGAGTTTTTAAGGTACAGGGAAATATGACGGGATTGTCGGATGCTCTTGAGCACTAAAATGTCTCGATACACCAAGGCCAGAATTTGGTAGCGCTGGTGAATTCCCATTTGCCTCCTAGAGATGGGTGAGCGCTTGAACAGGGTATTTTTGCTTAAGGCGTCCACGAGGCAAAAGATGGGCCATCAGAATGCGAGACAGTCCTTCATGAAACTCATACATATCAGCACACGTGATTTCTGTTTACGGCCTCGCCATGTAAGATTTGTAAGTGTGTAATTTAAGATAATTTGTACAAAGGTATTATTTGTGTGAGAAGAACTGATCTGTGTTGAGAACTAGTATTAAGTAGAATATGGTCTACGGGAACTTAACAAAGGGCGATTACGGCACAGAAATATTTGGTGTTATATGTAATGCGCATTTACTGTTTTTTTTTTTCAGAAGTCAATATTAATTTAATCTACTTTAAAGAGAGATTAAGTATTATGGTCACGAGGCGCTGCCACAATAGTGGGATCGTGTGCTCAGTGATAAGTGAGATTAAATTTCACCATAAGGAAGGGACCTCCAGTGAAATTAGGAAGTTCTATGGTGATATAAATATATCAGAACACCTTCAATGCGTGTGATATGACATCATAAATACATAGTGCTCACACATTAATTATGTCTATTTCTCCAACATAGAGGAATTTGAGAGGCGGAAATATCCGTGGAACACTATTTTATATGAGAAACATTGGACTGGTTGCAAAGTGCAATCCATAGTGACAACAAACTTTGACGCAAAGTGCGTGAAGAAAAATTATGAGTGTATATATCTGTAATTTAGGGAGATTTCATTTATGTAATATGTATTTTGGATGGGGTTTATTAACGTGTCTGGGATAATCGGATAATGGACCGTCGTCACGGTAAATCATCCGATGATCCGAGGCGAATATGTAACGTGTTTTTCGAGGGGTTTTTATGCAACTGGCATAAGTCAGTAGGAAGCCATTCTATATTTATTTACGCGGCAAATTGTTCAGCCAAGAGAATTTTTCATGTTAATTTATTATTATTATTAATTTATTATAATTATTATTAAGATATTTTCGGAGCATTTTATAAAAATTATAAGCATACAGATAGGTTTTCTATGTCTTAGAAAACGCTATCAAGCAAATTATTACGAACGACGATATCATAGAAAATTATCTGATTACGGAATTTTACGGAGTTTTGTCAGTTAGGGTATTTGAGAGAGATGAGTCACGGGGAATTCAAATACAAGCTTAATCTTGTCAGGAAGTATTACGCAAGGCTGGGTCGCAGCGTCCAGGAAAGGCGAATTGTTGGAACGGAACCCTCCCGCCGAGTGTAATGACCCAGAGAAGGGGAGTATAGCGCGTGGGGTGCAGCCAATCAGTGATGACCACGCAAGCTGAAGTCGGCTGAAGAGTGGGGGAGCCAACGTGTGCATATATCCTTCGGCGCGGCGTGGAAGGAGGACAATCTGTATAGAACTTCCCGAGTATGGTTCACGCGGGAGTCGCTCCGATGTTCCGTGGATTGGAGGACTAACTTTTGTAAAACTTAACCAGTGCGGTTGTACGAGTGTTTGGGTCCGAGGTACGGACCATAGAATTATCTAATCTACCAGAATCTCATCAAACATCGACGAAGATGACGACATCCAGGAGACTGTGGGAAGCTCACAGCATCATCCAGTACGAGGGAAAGGCTTCGGGCATTTCCAGTGGTAAGCGCTAATGACGCAGAAATACGCAATCTCTCATTTCTCTTGGTTTTATATTTCATATTTCAGTAACTTCATAGCTTGGGAATAAGAGTAAAATCAATAATTTATCAGACTCCGTTTTCACGTAATTTTCTATCGGTAATATTAAAATCGTAACGCTCCAATTTAAATTTTCAACTTATTATTATTTTTAATTTTGCTATACTTGTTTTATATAATAAATTCATTTCTTTTACAATGCAATCTTTGCTTTCAGTAGGTAGCATTAGATATAGACCAATTCCTTCTCCTGATACAATTGTTTGTTGGGTTAATGATCAAATCATACCACGATCTGAGTGAATAGAGTCTTGAATGTGTTCTGCCAGAGCTAGACGTTGTTAAATACAAATTTAGATTTCAACATTGTGTTGAGGTCTTGGCGCCCATTAAAACAACATAGCTTAGGCAAAGGTAAACAGTTACATTTCTCACCCAACAGTTAGGGGCTAGCAAAATGTTACAATTGTCGCTACCAACATGGGGCATTAATAAATGTTTCAACTTCTGAAAAAAAAAAAAGTGTCATCAATCTTTGAAAATATTAGCACTGAAAGTCATTCAGCTTAGGGTAATTCAAAAATATGCACAACAGATTAATTACTGAAGATGAAAGTGATGTACTTCAATTTCCTGTAGAGTGCTTGATTTTTTTGTGTCTAAAGTTGTAAGCTTCCACATTCCACATCAGGCTAATATCACTTAGCTTCTTGATACTACAGTATATCAGCAAATTGATTGTCCCTCCCAAGAGGAGATGGGGAGATGGGACAACATCTGAAAATGAAAATAATATTTTGTTTGGATAGGTTATTAGTTTTGAATCAAATTGCTGGAATTAATACTCAAGTAGGGGACAGCAAGGCACCACTGGCCTAGAATCAAGCATAGAGTAAGGAGTGGAATGAGTAAGTAATTCATGTAGTGATTTAGTATTTACCGGTAATTCATCAGTTGGATACTTGTTTACTGATTCATTTTAATAGCTCTTCATGGGCATTTCTACTGCCACCTCTGGATTCAATTTAAACTACTTAGCTCATTCCCTATTTCCACCCACAATTCTGCAAAACTGTGCTTAATAGCAATGAAGGGAGCAGAAATTATGCTGGGTCCGGCAGACCTCTCTTTTCTAGACCTGGCTGCATTTAGAAGTGGGCAAAAGAGAGGGAAATACCAATACAATATAGGAACAAGCCTGGCAATAGTCGTGCTTCTAGCCTCCTTGACATAGTTCTTAAGCATCCCACCGACTATCATACTCTCATTTATGCCTGTACCAGTGGCAGTTCAGGAGTGAATCAGATGCTGATGCGCCGAAATAGCCAACGTGGAATAATTTTAAGAGAATAATTTGTATGCTTCCACGAACACATCATCCATACTGCTTTCTTTAAGGTACGGTATTTCACTAATGTTTCAATACTCATATTTTTGTATTTCTTATCTTGGAATATCAAAATGTAGAACATATTACACATGCAACATGTCACTATTTTATATACGAACTGCACATGCAGCGAGCACAGTAACTGTTATAGTACAAGATTGCTTGAAATGAGAGCAATGTGGATGTGTAGGGGCAGATGACCTCGTAGTTCTGCTCCTTGAAACCTCAATAACTAACTAATGTGGATGAGCAATCACTGGTGAGAGACGACTCGCTTGCTGGCTGAATTCGCATCATGGAACTCCTATTGCCATGGTTACCACTGACTTCCGTTCCCCCACCTGCCTTACTCAATCACCAAGGCAGGGACGTTCTTGTCAGCACATTCCTGTTGCATCAGGCTAGTTGAGCAATGCGGCAGTAGATTTGCCAACGCACCATTCCGTGCCGTTTGAAGGTCGATGCTCATGCCTCGATTGGTAACATCTAATGCAGTAAAAGTCATGTTTAAAAATCCTACTAAATGCCAAAACATTCATTTTTGAATCATTACTTATTTTGTAATAAAGCAGGTGAGGCGGCGAGTCAAACGACTCAATGGAGAACCGCCACTGGCCTGTATATCCTGTAAACTATCAAAGATATGTGTGATTCATACTGATTGTGATCTCCTTTCTCCTTCATTCATCCAATACCAAATTAGAGTATTATGCCATCAGCTCAATTCACCCCACCATGCCAAGTTGCCTCATTGCAGAGCACTATTCACTGCACATATCTCAAAATATTATCTAGTACTATTCCTACTGCATTCCTAGAAGCAACAATTCAAACGGCAAGAAACCAATGATATGCCGGACTTCAGCTTTAAACAGTGTTCCTGCACACACCTATGGGTACTATCTCCAACTATGTAACTTAAAATTACTGTATTTCATTGGTGAAGAAGCCAAACCTTGCATGTCACGTTTATTAGCTATGCGGAAGTGTTCCTTAAACGTATGAGGTTTGACTTTTTCACTGACGATATGATGCACTATCAGATGCAACACAGATTTTAAAAAGAAAAATTCAAAACTGAAACTGAATTTCCAGAAATTAATTGCAGATTCAACAAACCAATAAAAATTTAAGTTTAAAAAATATTAATTAGAAACTCTGTTTACAGAATGTCTATCACTAATATCACATGTAGAATAAGTATCAGTTCAGTGTAACCCCAGATGGTTTCATTGTATAATTCATGGCAAATTTGCTTTCAATGTTGATGGACACTGGAGTAGCACCGTAGAGTTTAAGTTCTTCATTAGAACTATTTACTCCATATGCCAACATTCTGAAACCAACCAAATGTATTATGAGAATCATACAGTTTAAACATATTCATATGATATATAACTTGAATATTAAAAGCAGATGAATATTATATCTTGATTTAAGGAATACTATTGAGTTGAAAATTACATAATTCATGACAAAATGTTACTATGAATCAGTGGCAACATCAGACATAAAACTCTAGAGGGACCCTCTTATTATTTTTATAAAGTTAAGTGTACAACTTGTAAGTGTAGCCTATCATTTGTATACTTGTATTTTGAATAGATATACAGTATTATTAGTGGCAAATGGTAAATTGTTGAAAATAATATCGGAGTAGTTTATATAGAACGGAAAGGGTAAGTCCTTGTGATACCTTGATAAATTGGAGTTCAATGTTTCATGTTATTAAGTTAATGCTTGTGCCAATAAAATGTTATTATAAGTGTTTCCTTCTGGAATTTCATTGATTCAATTTCCAAGTGTGGGTGTATGAAAACTTACATCATTAACAACAAAATGATTGTGGCGCAGGATGGGGATAATATTAAACTTTGCCCAACTGACCATTCCATTATGTTCTGCAGCTAGCTGCATGAAAATGAAAATCCACTGCCTGCTTCCAGTCTCCGACAGGGTCAGGAATGGAATGAATGAAGCCCCCATCTAGCGGCGAGGATATGAAGTGTGCCGGCTGCCGAAGCCTGTCGCACTCCTCTGGGGCAATGAGTAAATGAATGACAGACGAAATGAAATGATAGGGGAGAGTGTTGCTGGAATGAAATAGTGACAGGGAAAACTGGAGTACCCGGAGAAAAACATGTCTGCCTCTGTTTTGTCCAGCACAGATCTCACATGGTGTGACCGGGATTTGAACCACGGACCCAGCGGTGAGAGGCCGGCGTGCAACTGCCTAAGCCACGGAGGCTCTTAGCTAGCTGCATGATTTCCCCAAATAGTCACCTTTCACATTTGCACTGTCCCAGCCTACACCGTGTCTTGGCTGCATCATGTCAGGTTACTAGCTTTGTACTCTGCACTTCTCCTACTGCTGGATGGAAGGTGGAGGAGCTCTAAGTAGTGCTCTTGTACTCACCACTGTTGTGCTTGATAAATGGTGTGTGTGTGAGCGAAATGTTGGTGAAGAGCAAGTTTTGATAGCCTGTCTTTAATTGTAACACCAGTACTTCCATTGGCTGCATTAATTTATTTAATTTCTATCATATACGACAAGATGATGATTCTCTGGTATGATTAGATCTTGCATAAGAAAAAGAAAACAATAGCGTGTATCCAAGGATGACTGCTCATAGCCTATGGATTATGGAGGAAATGTGACCAGCATGACGACACCCTTAGCAACATTATCCTGGTTCTAGGCTATGGGGCACTACTCATTGTAAGTAGCTAATCAATTATCCTCACAAGGCTGAACACACCCTGTGTCAGCCCACCTAACAGATCTTAAATTTCTGGCAGAGTAAGGAACTGAACCCATGATCTCCTAGGTAAGTAGCAAGCATGCTTTAGCTTTAAAAGAAATGTCAGCACCACTGATGATATTGGGGAATTCACTAGGCAAATTTATGAAAATATGAAAATGAAAATCCACAGCCTGCTTCCAGTCTCCGACCGGGTCAGGAATGGAATGAATGAAGCCCCCATCTAGCGGCGAGGATATGAACTGTGCGGGCTGCCGAGGCCTGACGCACTCTTCTGGGGCAATGATTAAATGAATGACAGATGAAATGAAATGATAGTGGTGAGTGTTGCTGGAATGAAATTTTTACAGGGAAAACCGGAGTACCCGGAGAAAAACCTGTCTGCCTCCGTTTTGTCCAGCACAGATCTCACATGGAGTGACCGGGATTTGAACCACGGACCCAGCGGTGAGAGGCCGGCGTGCTGCCGCCTAAGCCACGGAGGCTCTATATTTATGAAAATATGAACAGAGTGAAACCAACCTGGGGAATATTTCTCGATTTGAAGATGGCTTTTGACACCATACCTCACCATATTCTCCTTCAGAAGATGGAGAGATATGATATCAGAGGCATAGCACTGAAATTTATAGAAGGCTATTAGACGGAAAGAATTCAATACGTTAGAATAAATGGAACAACAAGTCTACCTCTGTAAGAGTGAAAAGAGGAATACCACAAGGCACTGTACTCGGTCCATTATTATTTTTGATTATCAACGATATTGAATCATCTATACATGGAATGGAAAATGTTAATATATCATACGCAGATGATACGGTAGTTTGTGCTGAAGGTAGAACATGGGGAAATGTAAAACAAGTTGCAACTGCTGCATTGAAAATGTTACAGATATGGCTGGATGGTAACGAGCTGTTTTTAAATATAAATAAATCAAAGTTCATAAGATTCAGTTTAAAAGCAGTTGAAGATGATTTTAATAAACTAAAAATACACACTTTGAACTGTAATCAGAATTGTGACTGTCCTAAAATAGCTCAAGTGGATTCAGTTAAATACTTTAAACACCTTGCAAGTAAAATAAGAACAATCTCTATATTTCACAACCTAAAACATATTGTCAATTACTGTACCATACAAATTAATAAGAGACACCTACCATGCTCTAGTCCAGTCAGTTATTTCATATGGTATTCTTGCCTGGGGAGGTGTCTATGAAAATGTACTAAAAATTGTTCAGATAGGGCAGAATCTCATACTGCGAATACTGTTGAAAAAAGATAGATTATATCCGACTATGTGACTGTATGCCGAGGCAAGGGTCTACAACATTAAACAATTCTTTACTTTTGAAATATATAAATACATTTTTAAAGATAGAAATAGAATTCAAGTTGTAAGTCACGGGTATGAAACCAGAAGTATTACAGAGAATCACACTACTTTATATCAACCTAAGTTAAGTACTGTATAACTAAACATCTGTACATCTCACCAAAATTATATCACATTCTCCCAATTAAACTAATAGAATTTCAAGGAAATTGTGCAAACCTGAAGATGCATATGAAATATTTTCTCAGACAAAACAAAATTAAAATTGAAAATATTATTAGTTGAGCCTACAAGTTTATACAAACGCAAATTCAATTTCCCTTCTTATTCATTATTTTTTAGTGCATACAGCATTTACATAGAACGTGTTATTCAACCAAGCCATTATACAATATTTTAAGAAATAGTAATCAATGTTATGCATGCCACATACAAGGTTGCACCTTTTAGTGGCATATGTGAATGCTCTTCCTGCTCTGTATGAATTTATATCCTATTTTGACCTGTCTTTATGATATTGTAACAATATAATTTAATAATTGTAAATTTACAGGTTATACAAATGAGTAGGAATTATAAGGAAATTCATAAAATGTGTACAGTCTTTCTGAGTTTGTAAAATGTGTATATTTGTAAAGTTTTAATTAATAATAATGCTATCTATACACCATAGCACTCGCATGGATAGGATTTAGTTGATCTTAGGATCATAAGCCAATAGATCTCCTTTTTATGTGGAATCTGAACCACTAGACATGACAATCACCTTGGAAATCCCACATGCATTAACTGGGAATCGAACCAGGTCCACCTTGGTGGGAGGCAATTTGTGTATATTTTTATGTTGAAGTCCCAAGCGAGGTTCATAAAAGTGACATTTCTTTCTGCTGCAGAGTTGCTGAGGAAGGCTGTTCTTGACAGTAAGCATTGGTGAAACTGCTTGGAAAATATGATTGAGATTGATAACTTAGAACTCTAGTGATGATAGCCACTGAGACTGCCTCAGCACAGTATATTCCAGATTTGTCTTCTAAATAGTCTGCAGCCAGGTCTCCACTGATCAGCTCACTCCAGGAACTTTTAGAGCTATCTCATTATTCCAGCCAGAGTATAAAAGCACCTCACCATATAACTTAGACAATCAGTTTTTGTTTTTCAGTCAAGCTGTCATGCTCCTAATATCAACTCTTCCCTCCTTCTTACTGTAGCATTCCCTTTGTCAGGCAGTCCAGTTTAACTCTATGGATTTCACTCTACAGCTGTACCATTTCCACATTATTAATAACAATTCCTACACAAATCTAATGTGATAGTACCATAGTGTGCAATGCTTTGTATATTCCCTTATCTCAGACTCCTCCCTCAAGCAAAGAGGAAATTTAAATCTTGATTCATATCAGCATCCCCACTCCAGAACTTAGAATCACAGGGTGGGGACTGGAAACTACAGTTAAGGCAGGCTCAGCTGTTATGTCCTATTCACGTCATAAAGGCTTCTTCTAATATACTGATAGTGTGGAAAAAACAATATTTTACTTCACCTTATAAAGTTGTAGGCAAATTTCAGTCCGTAGCACATAAAACTCCATTTCTATCACAAACTATTTGCTTAGCAAATAAAACTGCATCATGGATGGTGGGGAAGAGATGTGAATCTGAAAACTTCTTGAAGAAATCGCAGTGCACCATTCGCTCATACACTGTAGCTGCAAAAGTACAACAAAAAGTAAGATAAATGTGTTATGTTCATAATGACTATTAAGAGCAGGATTCTATACTCATTGCATTTACCTGAACAGTCAGCAAGGCAGAACACCATGCCTTTCTCTTCCAAATCATTATGAATTGTAAGTAAACATTTAATTGCAGATGGATCCACAAAACAAACTGATGTCATATCCAGTATGACACATTTCATCTACAAACAGATGAACAGCAGGATCAGTACAATTGCAATTGCAAGATACACATTCCTTAAAAATAATTAATAAATCAAATTTCACATCATAATGTCAATGATTACTTGTTAGCACTATCATGGGCTAGAGGAAGAGAAGGCTTCCTTGATAAGCATCATCATCACACAATTCCATCACATGTTACCATCGACGGCAAGAATCTTTAAATTGTGGATAGCTTCAAATATCTAGGAAGCGAACTAATGCAGAATTCAAGGATGGATGCAGAGCTTAGCAAACGGGTACAATGGAGCAATGCATTTTATCAGAGTGTTTGGAAGAAGGACATTCCAATTAAATGTAACGAAGTGTTGTGCAAGATGTACTATAGTCCTATATTGACCTATGCAGTGGAGACCTGGACAGTGAAATGAAGTTCTTACGAAGTATGATACAGTAGGAAAAACAAGAAGAGATAAAGTGAGAAATAAGAGTATTATTCTCCATATTAGGTCCGTATTGAATATTCTACTAACTGTCACTGTACTGTTTCCATCTTTTCAATACAATTTATTATTATTATTTTATTTTACACTTGGGACATGTTTTGAACGGTCACTCCGTTCTTCTTCAGCCAATATACGATCAAATAAAACATGGAAAAAATACTTATCAATAACCATAGTCCATTAGACTTAAATATAAAATTGACACTAACTTAATTATTAAAATTATCATTGTTAAAATTAACTTGCAAAATATTAAAATATACACTTACAAACATGTTAAAAACTTTGATCCATTTGATCATTGATTCATATTTGATGATCTACTGTGTCCTTGCTAATTTAAAAACTATCAAAATTTTCGAATATTCGTTTCTATTGTTGTTTTGACGAGACTAAAACTGTAATTAGTAGTGTGCAGAATTCATGTTACTAAAATTAACATTGTTAAAATAAACTTGCTTAATATTAAAATCTACACTTAAAAAACATGTTAAAAACTTTGATCCATTTGTCAATTGATTCAAGTCTGGTGATCTGCTGTGCCATAAGGCACCTCTTTCTTGTTGATTTAAAAAACTGTTAAAATTTGCGAATATTCCTTTTTATTGTTGTTTTGATGAGACAGTTTTGATGATTCAGTTTCCGTCTCATCAAAACAACAATAAAAAGGAATATTCACAAATTTTAGCCAGAGGGGGGGGGGGGCAGTGCCCCCCCCCCCCCAAATAATTCCAGATATATTCTTACGGCTCAAACAAATTTAGAACCTACAACGAAAAGAATAGTAGGTGCCTCAGTACTGGGAATACAACCAGGTGATGATGAAAAATGTCTACCAAGAAATTAGGAGATTGCCAATTAGCAAGAGACCTATCTGGAGGGGGCCAGCTCGTCAGCTTATACTCACTTGTCAGCTTTTAATTTCCATTTCCTGGGAATAGCAGTGTTTAAATGTCCCACTCTGCAATACTGGCGCAGCGTGGTTGATTGTCGCCACTGTCGTGATGTACGGTGGTTGTGTGTCTGTGCGAGAGGAGATATACAGTTTGTATTTTGGAAGAGTCGGGAGTTATTTGATAGTTGCTCTTTTCTTTCTTCTTTTTGTCACATTAGCGAGTGTTCAGAAGATGACCGCTTTGTCGTGTAGAAGGCAAAACAGGATACATATTTGGTAAGTTATGAAAAGTTTTTATTGTAGGTGTAGAAAATCGAGGCCCCATTTCATTATATAAGCACAGCACCAGAAAGACGCATTGTTCACTGATAAAATGTTAAGTTATTCGATCTTTTTAAAAGGCTCGTATTTATTTATTATTATTTGAAGGGTGTTACAGTTTCCTCTGAATAATAATAATAATAAACTAGAATGAGGTCCACGGGGACCGTTAGGCTTACCTTTAAACAGCACTGTATAAATTACACTAACAATAATAGACCTAAATGTTTTTCAACCTACCTTCTTTGCTTGATGCCTTTATGAGTGTCCCTTCTTCCTGTTATCTACTCCTGATGGGTTTGGTTTGGACATATTCATTCAATTGACAAAAAATATTTCTGGTAAATAAACTATTTAAAAACACCAAGACATAGTGCGGTATTAATGTAAAGAACATTCTGAACTGAAACGTGTGAATATGCCATAATAGTAGTATTCTGATAACTGATGATTGAAAATCTGAGCATCAGAGACAAATATAGACACTGACACAGCTGTGAGCTGCCTCAAAACAAAGCAACGAAGGGTGGAATTCAGACAGACATGAACAGACCAAAGATTTTTGTCCAAAGCTAAAAGTGAACCCTAAAGTACTTATAATCAGAACAAGTACTTCCGTGAAGAACTATATAGCCTATTTTCATATATCTTATTGGTCTTCTTTATTAAAAAAATCTCCCGCCTATGAAAAGGAACGCCATGTTGGATTGTTCTGTATGTAGGCCATAGTGTTATGCTCCATTAGATGAAGATTATTGCGTAGGTTTATTCAAACAACCGACAGTGGTAGCTACGCTCACTAAGGCGCATCGTTAGGCCATGGGGCCTAACTCTCTGCTGACTCGAATAGACGGATTGGTTCAAGCCCCTTGAAATGGTTTCCCATGGTTTCCCATATTCAACACCAGGAATATGCTGGGAAGGTACCTTCTGCTAGGACGCGGCCGCGTCCTTCCACATACTTGCCCAGTTTCATTCATCTTCATCGTTCCATCTCTCATCACGACGCGCAGGTCGCCCACGGAACTCGACTAGATACACCTGCAATCGGCCTCTCAGAAGGTTAAAAAAAACAACAAACGTTCACTTCGATCGCATGATTAGGATACATGAAATAAAAAGTCAATTTTAAAATTTCTCACGACCGCCATCTTGAGTTTATGAAACAATTGAATTTAATTAGATGCCAGTAGCTTTTGTACGAACATTTACCGTACCAAGTCTCACTGCGCTCGGATAATTAAATCGCGAGTCAATTCCATTTAAATGCGTTAACTTTGCTTGGCCGCCATGTTTGTGTTGTGCTCGCCATGTTATTGAAAGTCCAATAGGTGAACTTATATTAATAGCCCCTATCAGCATACAAAATGTCAGTTTGATGCTGCAATAGATTCGTAGATATTGAGAACCATCTAAATATTTCGGATGGTTGCCATGTTGGATGAGTATATATGTAGGCCATAAAATTATGTACCATTAGATGAAAATTATTGCGTAGGTTCATTATTCAAACTTCCACTTCGATCGCATGATTAGGACACACGAAATAAAAACTTAATTTATAATTTCCCACAGCTGCCTTCTTTAAGTTATGTAAACAATTGAACAAAATTAGATGTCAGTAGATTAGAATTTGTATAAACATTTACCGTTTCATGTTCCACTGCGCTCGGATGGTTAAATCTCGTGAAATATCCATTAAAATGGTTCAACTTCGCTTGACCGCCATGTTTGGTTTGTGCTTAACAGGTTTTGTAAAGTCACATAGGTAAACTTGTAGTAGTACCCTTTAACACTGTACAAAATTTCAGGGTGATATATGTTACCGTTCAGGAGATAGAGGCCTAGAATGCCAGTGAAATATTTCGCATGGTCCGCATGTTGAATTGGTGAAACGTATCAAAATTTGAAAGGCACGGTCGAGGTTGGACGAGGTAGTAGTACCGAATTTCATTGAAATCGCTCCGGTCCTTTAGATTTTATTAAGCGTAGGTGATGGGGAAGGGGGGAGGAGGAGGGGGGGGGGGGGGGGGGGCAGACAAATGTACACACATGAAAATAGGCTAAAGTATATGAACTCCTGCAGTAATAGATGTGGACCTAATGGGCCCCCCCCAAACTAAAATCCTGGCTACGCTACTGAATGAGCTCAAGAACAGCACTTTGAACAAACAAGTACCTGTTCTGATTCCATTTGCATAAGGGACTCCTTGTGCTCTGAGATCATGTGATGTAATTTTCTGCTAACATGCTCCTTATTAGCAAAGTGTAGTCCTCCAGCCACTTGTATGATGCATATCCCAGGTACTTCTACTGCCTGGAATGAGTAACATGATGTGTATTTACAGTACTATCCTTCCTTTGACTAGGCAACAATTCACCAATATACAGTATGGACCTAAGCTCTAGGATGTAATATGATACACACTTAAAAGTATATTCTATTCAAAGTGTAATAAATTGCCCTAAATAATTATTATTTACAGGCAACTAATTGGCAGATTTCAGGAAATACTTACAGATTGGTAACGCCTTAAATCCAGATAAATGTCTGTGGATGGCACATGTCCTAGAAGACACATCTTAGGTCTTTGGCCCATGATAAGAACACACAGTAGAGATAGCGCAACACCAATCCCTAGTCCATAGTCAATATCCACGATGATGACAGTCGAGAAGGTAACCAACCACACCATGCCATCCCAAGAAGACTGGCGCCAAATTGAACGTAGGTCTTTCATTTGCATCAGCATCCCTTTTAAAGCTACTAAGACAATTGATGCCAGGACACACTAGAAAGTAAACAGAAAAGAATATGTTGATAAAAGACATAGTAATCTCTACACATAAGGTAAAGTTTCTGTCTGTCTGTTTATTAGCTTGCCTGGGATTGTCGCCTGAATGGCACCACTGATCTAAATTACTTTTTCAGGGAAGATTTAACATCACCTTCAGACCAGGACTGGCTAGGTGTTATCCCCCAATATATTACGATGTCAGGGATACAGGAGGATATGTACTTCAAGGCTTGCCATAAAAATGATCGTTAAATGGGATACACCTAACATTACGTTGTCATGGCAATATAAATTATGTGTTCTAGCTTTCATGTTTCCTGCAGTAGGCAGTGACTTTTTCTGTTATTTATTTATGAAACCAGGCATCAAGGAAAATTTTTCTGATGGCTTTTCTCCAGGATAGAACACAAGATAGTTTTATACATGCCACTGCAATCAAAATGTTGAACCATTCTTATACCCTACTTGAGAAATCATTGGAGCAGGGTGCCTAAGCGAGGAATAAATATTTCCTTATACAATATTACAATATCGTTGCAAAGGTTTTTCTTAGCAAAAATATGATATATGACAGCTGAATTTCCTCTAGCCATTTGTTCACATCTAGAAACTGGATGAAGGATACAGGGCTCTGGAAGGTATCCAAAATATGTCTTATTTTTCCACCATGTCATGCAGCACTTCATGTCAAAGATGTTTGAAAGAAGGCCTAAATATGAAGAAAATATTTCACCAGTTCCATAATATTTTCAGTGTGTGGGGGTAAAATTAATGCTGTTGTTGATTCTTTCAGGGGTTTTGCGACATTGTGGTCATGAAAGCCCCATGTACCTGGATGTGTGTAGAATTTGTCTGAACACCTGTGCCACTGTGATGGCCTTATGTTAGGTACCATCCCAGCATTTACGTAGAGTAGAAGTAGAAAATCATGGAAAACCACTTCCAGGATGGCTGAAGTAGGAATAGAACCCTGCCTCTTCTCAGTTTTGCCTCACGAGATCGAGAGTACTCCATTCCCGCCCTTAGGCCGGAATTAAATTCCTTTGCAGAGCCGGAAATTGAACCCGGGTCTCATAGTTAAAAGCCAAGAATGCTAGCCACTACGCAACGAGGCAGACATTCTAAAATTAATTTCAAGTTTCCTGATAATTTGACTGTATTCTTTAGAGATGCAGTTTCACTTTACCTGGGTATTTCAATAGTAGATTTAAATTGTTAACAGATGCAGTCTAGCTTAAATATTATATCCAAGAACTGAGGGTTGGCTATGCGGTCCCTGGTGGCCCAACATACATACTGTGTGTAGAATTTGTCAGTATATCTATCTATGTTATTGTGCTATCTGTAGCAGTGGCAGCTGGTGTTCTCAGACCTTGGGAGGGCACATAAAATAAATCATCATGCACAAATGTTGCTGCAGTTGATGTCATATACCGTAATTCAGGAGAGTGGTTCATTCTTTGGTGGCTTTGCGACATCGTGGTCATATAGCCCCATGTAATTGGGTGTGTGTAGAATTTGTCTGATAACCTGTGTCACTGTGATGTCTGTACTAGTGTGTATATTTATAATTCAAGTAGGATTTGGGTAGGAAGCAGCCCTCGCCGTAAGTTAGGTACCATCCCTGCATTTGCCTGGAGTACAAGTGGGAAACCACTTCCTGAGGTAGGAATCGAACCCGGTCTAGCACGGTGACAGCCGAGAATGCTAGCCACTATCGAACGAAGCAGACTACAAATCAGGTGAGACTGATCGTGAAGAATCGTCACTGCTGTGCTTTCAACTCCTTGACTGTACAGGCACATTACACTTACAAATATGCAAAATAATGGAGTCCATCAAAGAATGGTACGAATACAAATCTGGTATTGTTTGTCTGCGAATTATTTTTCATTTTCACTTTATTATTTTTATCTGCGTGTGAATGAGAAGAAAGCGTGTATTTTTATTATACGATCCACTGTATTCGTTGCTTAAAAAGTTCTCCCACTTCATCAACGCTTACCATCTCAAATGTTTGTGGACCGTGTCACCAAATTCAACATACGGAGCATCGCTACTTGCTAGCGTTTTAGGTATTTATCGATATCCATTAAATTTCACTGTTATCATTTGAGAGAATTTTAGGTTTTACATTTAATGCAATTTTAAATAACACTCTAAATCACTAATTAATTCCAAATTTATAATAGCCTATCAGTAATTCTTTTGTCAAAAACTATAGACCTAGGTCAAAAATGAAATAATTTATTTGGTTTGCTTCCGATAACCACTGCCTCCTAGTGGTCGTCTTGAGAATCATTTCAAACAGCATTGGGTATGGCCATAGATGTTGTAAGTTCGAAGCCAAAGTAACAGTTCAGCATTCTAACGTTCTCCCCAGAGCCCATATAACGGCTCCTTTTGTTCTTCCCTCCTTGTCACTGTGGGCTCGTAATCTCATGGCCCAAAGCCGACATTTGAACAGCGTCTGCGCGCATGCGCAATAGACCTGTCCTTGTCTTTAGATGAATGGAGCCTTGGGCCCAGGAAGGTCATAGCCCAGAGGAGCCAGCAAGGCGAATTACATGACTAGATATGTGGCGCGTTATTTAAACATGCTGGTGCATTTTCATACTGAGGAGCGCACAACGCTGCCATTATTTCCATCATTAAGGCCAAAAGAATGAATTACTAATGTAAGTTATTGGTGAGGAGGGCTCTGGCCAACTGGCCGTTAGAGCCAGCCGCCCCTGATCTGTAGTAGCGTGTATATAAAGGCTACAATTGGAAACCAGATGGCCGAGGCCTTAAGTTAGGAATAATCCCAGTATTTACCTGGACAACCACGGAATATCACTTATAGGATGGCTGAGTTGAGAATCAAGCCTACCTCTTTTCGATTTTGCCTCACAAGGCTGAGTGTGCCCCATTCCAACCCTCAGATCAGAATTAAATATTTTGGCTGAGCTAGAAGTTGAATCCGGGAGATTTGAGACTAGCATCTCAATACAAACCCCAAGAGCACAGCAGGTGGCCCTTTATACAGTGAGGGCCTTCGCTATAGAACGGAACCTCGCAGAGGCCGTGTGGTGGACAGTTTGCAATGAGTCACCGCCAGATTTATAGCATGTGCCAATTACAACAGTGGGTCGGGAAGCCCTGGATTATGTCATAGCATTTATTACATATGCAGCTGGCAAGATAACTTAGTTGAGATAATTAAGACTTATCCCGTGAACATGGTTAGGTATAGAACGAAACATCGAATTTACCTAGTGGAAACTTATCTTCTCAAGAAGAAGTCTTGTAGTAATTTTGTTTATAAGTTTCAGCACAGTACGATTTTTACTTGTTGGGGAACCTTAAACAAAAAGTATACAGAAATAATCTGCATAATCTGGAGGCTCTCAAGAATGAAATGTCAGTGAGAATGAAACACAGTGTGTGGGTCAAAACTTCCTATACTTTTTGACTTTTAAAGTCGGACATTTTTCCGTATTGACAGAATGTAATAATAAACAAAGTTTTTATGGTTCCGCCTAGTCAATACATTGTTTTATTAGAGATTTTATCGTGACATAATCACTTGTCTTAACGTTTGTTGGGACATGTTTCGGTGTCTAGTGACATTGACACCATCATCAGCCTACGGTTATTGGCAACACTCAATGACATTAAAATAATTATTAAAACAACACACACATGACTAAAATAACACTTTTAAAAGTTTTTAAAACACTGTCATAATGAAAGTTCAATAAAAAGTCTTAGAAAAAGGCTTGGTGCACTGTTTTGGTTTCCAATGTCCTGCTTCCGATAATAACCTCCGAAATCCAGCAAGAGGTGACCATACATAACTGGAAAAGAAATTCCTGTGTGAACTATGATAAGTATTAAAACCCGAAAAAGTGGAAAGCTAAACAAAGAAAAAGTGGAAAAATATATAAAAAAGGGAGTGTGGTGAACTTACGGTGTAGTTGTGGCAGCGAGAAATCGGGCCGTGCTGAAGCATACGGAGACTGTGCAGTACTGATATGGAATAGCTTGGGGGAAGCGGGCGAGGCTTCAGTCGAGAGGGGCGGGGGGAGGGTAAGAATACTGGCAATTTTGGAGGACAGGTGCGGGATAGGGGTATGGGGTTGAGGGGCGGGATGGGGGTATGGGGTTGAGGGGTGGAATGAGCGGATTTGTAGATCCTCGATTAAATGATAAAATTAAGGTGGTTTGTATTTAACTCTGTAATTAGTTAAGGTCTCAAAGAGTACATTATTATTTTCAAAGTTGATCTCATTGATATTGGTTAGGGGGTCTGTTCTTTGGGCAAAATCTATTTCGATTTCTTCCAATATGTTCATTGTGGTACCTTTCTTAGCAAGATGCAGGATGCTCATGTCTTTGTTGATGTCAGTGAATTCATGTTTACTGTCCTTCATGTGGTTGGCCATAGCGGAAAATTTATTGTATTTTAGAGCGTTAAAATGTTCACCGGTTTGTCCATAATAATTAGCTTCGCATTTGGTGCATTTCAATTTGTATATGCCTGATTTACTAAACTTGTTCGTGTGGTTCAATTTGTTGGTGTTAAATAAAATATCTTTATTTGTATTAGTTGTTTTGTAGGCTATTTTTAGACCGCGTTTCTTAAAGATATTGGAAATGCTGTAAGATTTGTTGTTAAAGTACGTGAAGACTGCGTACTTGGGTGGCTCTTTTTGTTCTGGCGTTAGGTGGGTGACCGGTTTGTTTTTAATTTTATTAATGATGTTGTTAACTATCTGTGGTGCGAATCCGTTTATTTTAGCAACTTGCTTAATGATTTTTAGCTCTTCGTTTAGGCTTGCTTGGTCTAGAGGAAGGGAGAAGGCTCTGTTGATCATGCTCAGAAATGCGGCTTTCTTTTGATTACCTGGGTGATTAGAGTCCTGCCTTATGGTTGTATGTGTTTGGGTTGGCTTTCTGAAAATTTTGTATGTTAATCTATTATTAATCCGACTGACTGTGATGTCAAGAAAGTTTATTTTATTGTTTACCGCTGATTCTGCCGTGAATTGTATATTTTTATCCAGACTATTTAATTTGTGTACCAATCCTTCTATGTTCAGGGTCGTCTCATCTAATATTACAAATACATCGTCCACGTATCTTGCCCAAAAAAATATCCCATCAATTTTGTTTATGATTTCCTCATGCTCTAGGTGATCTAAGTATATATTGGCTACTATGCCAGAGAGCGGGGAGCCCATTGACAGTCCCTCTTTTTGCTTGAAGATTTTATTATTAAAGGTGAAAAAATTATTCATAAGTGTGAACTCAAGTAGTGTCATAAATTCACTGATTTCTACTTTCGATAACGAGCTACTGCTAGACAGGTTTTGTTCAATGACCTTGAGCGAAGGTTTGATGGGAATGTTTGTATACATGTCCTTCACATCTACACTGTGTAAGGAGTGTTTGCTCGTTAATTTAAGTTTCATTGTTTCATCGCAGAAATGGAGTGTGTTCTTCAGGGATTTGTTGGCTTTGTAGGTGAAATGTTTTTCAAGAAATTGTTGGCAAAATTTAGCGGTTCTGTAGAGAGGGCTGTTTCTAAAATTGATTACGGGTCTTATGGGTGTACCTTCTTTATGGATCTTGGGGAGGGCTCTCAAGGTGGGTAATCCCGGGTTCATGTTGATTAGATTATTTGTTTGTTTATCGCTGAAGATAAACATAGAGTTTTTCAGAATGCTCTTCAATTTTCTTTGTATGGACTGGGTGGGGTCTTTTTTGACTTGATCAAATTTAGAGTTTTTAAGGAAGTCATGGGTGTTATTAACATATACCTCCCTATCCATCAGCACGACCGTGTTCCCTTTGTCCGCTTTTGTGACAATTATATCGTTACTATTGATTTTTCTTTTTAATTTTTTAAGATGATTTAGGTTCGGTTTCTGGTTAGTATTGGTGCCGATTATTTTTTGGATTTCCTTATTTGCCGTGAATCTAACCTCCTTCTGCTTGTCAATTGGGAGTCTTCGTATAGCAGTTTCTGTTTCCGCTACTAAATTTGTAAGTGTCTTATCGTTAATTTCAACTTCCCAGTTATGTTTTGGTCCCCTGCCTAGTATTAACGATTAACGATTAAAAACAGGAGGCAAAATATGACTTTCTATAATTTTGAGCTTTAAATTTCATGGTATAAAATACTCAAACATTAAAAAATCTTAGGCCAAAACAATGCAACAAAACACACACAAATATTTCTTTCTAATTTGTACTAACTTATACTTAATATTAAAAATTCATTGTTGCACATTTTGAGAAGGTATAGTGAACTGATATCTTAGCCATGAATACACTAGAATGTAAATTTTATGTTTAGGCTATTTTCATCATATGAAAAAATAGGGTCATGAGATCACCTATTGTCCATGTGTGTGTATAGGTGTGTGTCCCCATAATAAAATCTGAATGGCTGGAACGATTTCAATGAAACTCGGTAAGGATTTAGTTCTATCTGGATCGACCCCGACCGTGCTCTTCAAATTTAAATACGTTTCACCAATCCAACATGGCAGCCACGCGAAATATTTCTTTGTCATTCTGTATCTCCGAAACATTTACTGATATCATCCTGAAATTTGGTATGGTGATAGAGAATATTACTATAAGATCACCTATGTGACTTTGATGTTGGTTTTATGATCTCCATGTAATTAAATGATCCATAGGTGAACTTATATTAGTAGCCTCTATCAACATACAAAATTTCAGTTTGGTTGCTGTAATAGATTCGTAGTTATTGAGAACAGTCTATATATTTCGGATGTTCACCATGCTGGATTGTTATATGTATCGGCCATAGAGTTATGCACAATTAGATGAAAATTATTGCGTAGGTTCACTTCGAACGCAGAATTAGAACACAATATATACAATGTTAATTTTAAAATTTCGCACAGCCGCCATCTTGGGGTTATTAAAACAATTGAGTTTAATCGGATGGCAGTAGATTACATTTTATATGAACATTTACCATACCAAGTTTCACTGAGCTCGGATGATTAAATCGCGAGTAAATTTCGTTTAAATTTCGCTTGGCCGCCATGTTGGTTTTGTGATAACTAGATTATTAAAAGTCGCATAGGTGAACTTAAGTTAATAGTCTCCTTCAGCATACAAAATTTCTGTTTGATTGCTGCAATATAGCCTATAAGTATATATTGAGAGCCGTCTAAATATTTTGGATAATTGTCATGTTGGATTGTTATATATGTAGGCCGTAGAGTTATGTACCAATAGATTAAGATTATTGCGTAGGTTCATTATTCAAATGTTCACTTCAATCGCATGATAACGACACAAGAAATAAAAACGTAATTTTAAAATATCGCACAGCCGCCATCTTGAGGCTATGTAAACAATTGAACTAAATTAGATTTCAGTGCATTACAATGTGTATAAAAATTTGCTGCACCAAAGTTTTACCGCGCTTGGATGGTTAAATCGCGAGAAAAATCTATTTAGATGTTTCAACTTCGCTTGGCCGCCATGTTTGTTTTATACTTAACAGGTTTATGAAAGTCTCAGATGAACTTCTAATAATACCCTTTATTACCATACAAAATCCCAGGGTGATATCTGTTACTGTTGCAGAGATTTAGACTGTCAGTGAAATATTTCGCGTGGCCGCCATGTGGGATTGGTGAAACATATTAAAAGTTAAAAGGCACGGTCGAGGTCAGACAAGGTAGTAGTATGCGCTTACCGAGTTTCATTGAAATCGCTTTGCCCGTTTTGATTTTATTGGGAGATGGGAGGACACACACACGGACAAAAGGTGATCTCATAAGCCTATTTTTCGTAAATGAAATCAGGCTAAAAATCGTGGTATTGAATGTGGTACAACGCTCATCATGTCATCACATAATATTTTCGCACCACGACTTAAACATCCAAATCAATAGAATAACAAGGTACTGTGATTTTATGACGAGACAAGAAGTCTCTTAATAACCTGGAGCACCGGTATAAAATTACTGAATTGATTTTCCAGTGCTCGTATTAAGCTTTTGACATTACATGTCGATGCATGAAACTTACATTTGGGAGGTGTTCAAAGAATGGACCGATAACCAACAACAGTAGAAGGAGAAGTGCACATGACACCAAACTTGCCAGCTGTGTTTTACCTCCCACCGTCTGCTGGATCAGGCTTCGAGACAGAGAAGCAGCAAATGGGATGCAAGAGAAGAATGATCCTAAAATATTTGAGCAACCCTGAAAAATAAGAGCATGAGTGACTTTCATCAATGAATATACATAGCACAATATGCAGCAAGACATAGTAACTAAATAAGTTTCCACTCTTACCGATGCCAGAAGTTCTTGATTTGCATCAACACTGTAATTCAACTTCCTTGCAAATATAGATGCCATTGACATGTTTACAGAAAATGCAACAATGGCAATTACCAGGCCATCCATCAGTACATTGGGCAGCAATGCAAATGGAGGAGGAGTAGGGGATGGCAGTCTGAAATAAAATTTAAAGGAAAATAGTTCAACATGAGATTAGACTTGATAATATACCACAGTGAACAGTGAGACAAGAGTCTGTGGGCATGATGACTCTTCACGCTCAATATTAATCCAAATTGAATTAATATTAGGGGCAAAATTATAAGCAACTATTAATTCAGTAAAAGCATTTGAAAAATAAATATAGTATTTTGCAGGAAAAGTGTCATCTTATATTAACACGGTTAGACAGTTGAAGTCTAATACATCATTTTCCAAAAGATGTGTTCTATTAATAATCTTCAAAATTTGAAGAAGAAAAAAACAGTTCAGCTTGATTTGATTTTTGCATCCCATATGAAAGTTCATTTGATATATTAATCATCAGAATATATAATCGTTTATGATAAATTGTAGCCCCGATACACACACATTTTAGATAGGCCTAATCTTCGCCTAACGTAGTTGGCGTTCCAGATGGTCCCAAACATGTCGCCGATTTGGTCCTGCCTCATTAAGCTATTGTTAAGTATCTGTACATTTCAACTACGTTAACACTATCATACGAGGGCTATTCCAAAACTAAGGTCCGGTTTTAAAAAAACATCCAAAATCAAAATTGTTTCCAAAACAATTGTTTTATTGACATTCCTTACGTCTTTCTCTATTTTTCTACATAATTTCCATACTTATTTACACATTTGTCACATCGTTCCACAAGCTTTTGAATGCCTAAGTCATACAACTCGGCCGCCTGCGAAGCTAACCAGTCTTTAACAGCTTCTTTCACTTCATCATCTGTGTCGAAGCGCTTGCCGCCAAGAAACTCCTTTAGGTAGCGGAACAGGTGGAAATCACTTGGCGCCAAGTCCGGACTGTACGGTGGGTGGTCCAACGGTTCCCATCCAAATTTCATGATTAGAGTTTGCGTGTCATTCGCAGTATGGGGTCTGGCATTGTCATGCAACAACAACACTCCAAACGACAAAAGACCACGTCGCTTATTCTGGATTGCGCATCGAAGTTTAGTCAGGGTAGCGCAGTAGGCGGCTTTATTGATCGTTGTCCCTGAAATAGTCAACCGTCGATCTTCACGAATTTTGTCGTCAACTGTATGAACCAACTCGTCTGAAATCACTGATGGTCTGCCAGAGTGGGGTTCATCATGCACATTTTCCCGTCCTTCATTAAAGGCTCGCATCCACTTGCGCACTTTACTGTCACTCATTATGTTAGGACCGTACACTTCAGTAATCTGCCGATGAATTTCTGCCGCAGAAATGTTTCTTGCAGACAGAAACCATATCACTGCCCTTACTTCACAATCGGCGGGCTGATTAATTGTCTTAAACATTGTATTGATAAGCAGA
Source organism: Meconema thalassinum (assembly GCA_946902985.2). Lineage (NCBI taxonomy): Eukaryota > Metazoa > Arthropoda > Insecta > Orthoptera > Tettigoniidae > Meconema > Meconema thalassinum. The sequence continues at coordinate 466,627,707 of OX336389.2, read as the reverse complement.
TCGTGGTAAATTCTTCGTGTCTTTATACATAAGTAATAAGTTTTACTCGTTGATAGAGTGCAAAATGAGTAAAAGCAAAGTATATTGCTCAGTTTACGGCTGTAAGTTGATGTATAAGAGGGCTGCGGATATAAGTTTTCATCACTTTCTAAAAGATGCAAATAGCAATAGCCGAAAGGTGACGATACCAAATAAATACGGCCAACAGGAGCGGGTTGGACCACTCACCACTACACACACTGATGACAGGACGGGTTGTTCACTGTTACGCCGAGCTAAGCCTCACCTAGACAGCCAAGCACAGTCTCGCCGAGCCAAGCCGTACCAAGACAGCCAAGCCTACACCAGCCGAGGACAGCCAAGCTTCATCAGTCAGGTATCCTTCCCCGCTCCTTAGTTCATTTCCAATAACCCTACCAACCGCCATCACCTCGCTCTGCGATATCCGAGCCATTCCACTACGAGTCATATAGGCCTAATTTGACTTCGCAGGGTAAATATCTACTCTGCAAGAACCTGCTACCAGTCCGATATTCAACACCAAACCTACCTGCTAACCATCCAAATCAAGCAATTCCTGTCTCCCCCGAGTTTTAATACAAGTTAAACTCATCCCTTCGCTCTACCGAGCAGCAAATAATTTCTAAAGTCTATGGTACAGTGAGCAAACTCAAATATACGGTAGCTTTTAAATGTAACAGCGCCATGACTCGAACTGCTCAAAAACAAATACCAGCAGACAACCGATGCTTGATAATATGCAATTGACACATAAAATCCAGTGTGTTGTAACTTTAATAGTTTTATTCTTATTTATCAAGTATGCGGTTCTATATATGTAAGGTGCTGCCACCTGCCCCTTTATGCTTTCAGTTTTGTCTAAAACTCGCGCCATGTTTACACATGTTTAGTTTGAGCGGTTCCGCTATTGCCAATCCATGTACATCAGTTCGTTATTATTATTAAACTCACATCAGTTCGCTTTGCTTATATATCTCTGGTTTCCTTATATCTTCTTACACAGTGGAACACACAAATTAGATCACGTGTATCGCACAGTTATATATATATACAATTAAAAATAACACTGTCATTATTTTAGGGACCACATTTACTGATTATAACCGAAAAATAAAGTGTGTTCCATATCAAACGCCTGTTATTGAGTATTTTTACCCTACTTATCCAGACCGACCGCAGCACCCTAAGTGTTAGTTTGAGTTGCCAATTGAGTCGGCGCCAATCGCATAGCACAGCACGTAGAAGAAAGGCTGCGCATAGGTATAAACTAACCATGTGTGTACATACGCTTTCTCACACCTAAATACAAACACTGGAGCACGATAAACTCAAAACACACCAACACATACTAAGTTAAAGTACATCCATATTTTGATTCATTAATCAAGATGATTGTCTTAATAGCATTACAAGGAATTTCAAACTCACCCAGTAGGAATCTCACCAACTGTCGATACCTTGAAGTCACTTTTCAGGTGGCAGAGCATGGAGATGAGAGTACCAGCAATGATTGACAAGAGTTCTATGGGCAGAGGGACAGGCAACTTTTTGCTGATGCGAGGCTGAAATAGTAGGCAACTGGAATGAAGATAAAAACACATACTGGATTGTATGTGCTTTCTATTAATCACATTTTGAACAAGTGTTAACTAAATTATAATTGACAATCTGGGGTTCCAGCTAAGCAAGAACAGGAAACTGCATTATAATACCCAATGATGTGTGGTGAGGGGTAACAAGTCGAGCGCTGCTAGGCCAATATTTTAAAGTTTCGAAATTCGAAATCTATTACAGGATGAGTAATCGATTTATGATTTTATATATTGAAGATGGCGGCTGCGCATTACATTCAATCTGATAGCTTTATGGCTTATCAGAATTAGAACCCTTTCAACTTCCGGTCTTGGATATCCAGATATTGGGAAGATAATACATTTATTGTAATTTAATCTTTGCTTTGATACAGGGAGAGCCTCAGTTGAGTTGCTGGTAATTGCCTGTGCCGTGTCTAGGAAGTGGATGATACAATAGCCACCATACCCAAATACAGTAGCTCGCCCAGTGATGTACAGGTTTGTCTGCGATAAGCTTCCATACTGCTCAAATCGTAATTGTTTGCAATTGATTGGCTTAGTGTGTTTCATGGCTTTAGAATTGTGTTGAATGGCGTATTTTTATGTACTATATATTTTTAAAGCATGAATCTGCTGGCTAGGGTGACCAACTATTTTTGAAGAAAATAAGGGAGATTTATATATTCTTGGCCAAAAAATAAGCAAGATTTAGAACACGACAAAATTTCAAAAAAAAAAGGGGAAAAAAAGCAATGCAGTGTTTGTAAAAAAAAAAAAAAAAAAAGAAGATCTCTTGCCCCTACACGGCCCACAGGTGATGTAGCAAAAAAAAACACTGAAACCAAATCACACCAAAACATCACCAGCTTAACACAAGGAAAGAAAGAAAGAAAGAAAGTAAACGTTCATTGGTTTAACAGAAAAGGAGATTTAACTCATTGGTTGGTCATTTGTAAATGAGATAATTGATAGAAAAATTCGTAGAATCCATTGCGTCTGAGCTCGAACGTTTAAACGATTTTCGACCGTGTGTGCAAAATTTAAATGATTGAAACTGAATGATTTTACTTGACTAAAAAATATGGGAGAAATTCTCCCAAAGAGACAGAAAATGCGGGAGCCGGGAGATCATGAGAAAACAGGGTCAAATACGGGAGATCCCGGGAAATACAGGAAAGTTGTTCACCCTACTGCTGGGAGAGTGAAAAGAGAATTTCGCGAACAATTTCCTGGAGTACAAGAGCCAATGCGTGAAGGAATTAGGAAAATATGAATAAATTCAAATGGGTGCAGTGCATTGTGAGGTTTGAAGCCAGTGCTAAACAATAAACGAGTTAAACAGTCAACTATCTTAACTGACGAAAAAATTGTGGATATTTGTAAAAGACTAGAGCGGCCCCTCCAAAAATATCAACGAAAATGGCTCGGCAAAGTGATGTTTCATATTCTTCTGCACAGCGAGCAGTTAGAAAACTGAATTTTAAGCTTCACATGTCACAGAAGTGCAAGTCCAAGAGATCCAGCCACAATAAAACATTATTGCGATCGGTTTGTTCTGTTTGTCATAAGTGGTGAATTGAATCCTGAATTAGTAATGTTTTCTGACCTGGCATGGTTTTATTAGAATTAGCGTGTAAATTCACAAAATTAACAGTGTTGATCACGCTAGAAATCAAGAATAATTCATGAAACTCCACTTCATGACTTTAAAATTGGAAGTTTCGTGCGCTATTTTTGCTAAAAGATTTGCAAGGCCAATGCTATTTAAAGACACCATCAATTCTGACCGATACAAGAAATGAATATTGAACGAGTTTGTTTACTCAACTGACTCATCAAGAAAGGTCGCTTGGATTTTTACAACAAGGCTCGTATTCAATGAAGGTAGGCGTTATGTTTCCAGGAACGGAATATTTAGAGCAGGTTTATTGCCAACACTCTCTCTCCCAATTAACGCCACGTGACTACTACTTGTGGCGTAGTTCGACAGATACGGTAGTGCAGCCTATATTGAAATAACCTCCACACCATAGAAGAACTGAAAAATGCAATTCGCACCAAAATTTTGAAGATTCAAGAGGCTGAATTGCAAAATGTTGTTTCATTTGAGAGGTTCGTACTTCGTGGTTATTTAGCCCCATGTACTTGGGAGTGTGTAATTTTGTTTGATAACCTGTGTTATTGTGATGGCTGTATTAGTGTGTGTATTCAGGTGAGGATTGGGAAGGAGGTGGCCATGGCCATAAGGTAGGAACCATCCTGGCATTTGCCTGGAGAAGAAGTGGGAGACCACGGAACACCAATTCCAGGATATCCGATGTGAGAATCGAATCCACCTCTATTCAGCTTTAACTCATGAGGCTGACTGTACCCCATTCCAGCCCTCAGAGCAGAATTAAATTGCAGAGTCGGGAATCGAACCCAGACCTCCGGGGTGACAGCCTAGCGTTCTGAAACTTCTTGAGACAGTGAGCACTACCCTCATGCCATACCAAGTACCCGAGTAGGGCCTACCATTATATCGAATATAATAATAGTGTTAATAATAATAATAATGCAACAAGCATGTGCTCTCTTTCAATTACCTATCTCTCTCTCCCTCTGAAGTGCTGAAATAGCTAGGTATTTGCCGCTTACTAGGCATGCTGCAACTGCTTGCATGACTCATGCGGACAAGATACATTTTACGTGTGGACTGTTTGAGTCAAATTAGCATCTTTCTTGTTACTCTTAAAACAGGAATGTCCAATTACTTTTACTGTAGATTATGGGGTTTGAAGCCATTTCTCAGTGTTGCATTAGTAAACAAAAGTTTGGTGCTTTTCAGTCGGTCAACACGAATGTACCCAAAAGAATTGGGTAATACCCCAATCTTGAAAAAAATTACATGTGATAATAATAATAATATTGTATGGCCTCAGGTGCCGGGTGCAAGCTTTGTAATTTGACACCCAAAGGGTAGCTTGCATGTCGAATTTCGTTGTTCCTTGAAGCACTATGAAAGTCAATGAGGTTAGATATCTAAGCTCCTTGAACACTATAGCACTTTCTAGTAGAGAAATGGGGATCTTTGTGTTGGCGGAAACTCCCGAGATTAATTTTGCTATTATGAACACGGCCTACTGAATTCAAATGGGTTCTTTGACATGCCAACATCGTATGGCATACGTGTCGTAGTTTTGCCGCCTTTCAAAAATCACTTACCACAGCCAGGAGCGAACCTGCAAGCTTGGGGTTAGTGGACCGACACTATAACCACTCACCCACCGTGGCAAGCAATTACAAGAGATTAATAAATACATTATTAATCTCATGTAGCCTAATTCTTTTCCGGCTTAGGGTATAACCCAACTCTCTTGGGTACATTCGTGTTGACCGACTGAAAAGCACCAAACTTTTGTTTTACTGTAGATTAAAAAATAGTAGGCCTATTTCACAAAATGATAAAATTTCTGATTGTCAAAACTTATATTGAAAACTAGACTATTATTCCGGTTCGTGCAACCTAATTGAATTGAAGAATGGATCTCAGTGGAGCGTGTGCTCGTGAGCACCTTTTGGGCTCGTGTGTCAAGAGCACCAAATTTCATTCATTGAGCACCGTGGTGCTTGCAAGCACGAGGTTGAGAACATCTGGCCTAGAATATCAGTGGCTACACAACAAGGTGGCTGAATTGCAAAGATTGAACCATTACATGATCACACGCTACAACGCTTCTCTATAGGCTGAGGGAGAACATTTTCAACAGCTACTGTAGTGGGAGGTTTTATTGCTTTTCTATCTGTTTTACAATCTGATTATCCATTCATCAAAATTGATGGTTTTTCTACGGGCACACAGAAATTGTGTGACGGCGAACCTATCTCGTTTACCAACACATGGCATGCAGGAAGGTCAGCAAAATTTGTGAGGCTCACCCTGTATATGTGATTATTTACCGTTACAAGGGAAGTATCAGGTAAGACAGGTCGAAACCTATCTTGAAACTTTGTGGACGCAATCGTTGTACTATAAGAGGACAACGTGTGGAAAATCAGTCGCCAGATTGAACCGCAAGGCTCCAAAATCGTACCTGACATCCTGGTACATAGGCATGACGGCTGGCGGAGCTGGACATCCCTGCAGCACTCGGAGTAGTCGCATGGCGGGACGCATATCCAGACTGGAGTATGCGGCTGCTTCCACCGGCCTTGAGTGCCTGGGCCGTCAGGGCTGTCCCTTCCAACATGTACCATACTCGCTACTTCCCATTGATTTATATGAGAGATTCGCCACATGATTTCGAAGCCTTGCAGTTCAATCTGGCGTCTGATTTTACGCACGTTGTCCTCTTATAGTACAACGATTGCGTCCACAAAGTTTCAAGATAGGTTTCGACCTTTCTTACATGATACTTTCCTTGTTAGTAGGCCTATTACATATAATATGTACCACATTCAGGTTAAGCTTCATGCCTGTGAAATGTTAATTATGAAAATAACACTGCTATTAATAATATTGATGTTAACGGTATAAAAACTACAATGACGTATAACAAACGGAACTTAGAATAAAACATGCCTTCAAGAATTTATATAATCTAATGGTAGGTTGAGCCTGTTTACCAGCTCTTGATGGATGCAGTATTTTTGCATTTGTCTGTTGGCACAGGCTAGAGTAAAATGTGGCTTTTCACCGATATCTCAGTCTCATTCATGGCTGTGATTATATGTAAGCTACTGAGGTATGAGTGGTTCTGAGTAATGACCTTCAGGGCACAACTAGTGTCTGTGAATGCTGTGAAGGGTTCTACTCGTAGGGTTGGTACTGCTGTACCGACTCAGTGAGTAAAGCAATGGCAAACTAGTTCACTCCTTACCTTGCTTAGTATGCCTCATTGTAATGCTGCCTTTGGTTTTTGTGAGTTTCAGACCACATAACCCAGCGGTTCCCAATCTTTTTTTCCTCCCATACCCCTTTATACATTATTTATCTAAAATAGTACGGTACCCCCTAAAAAGGAAACTTTTAAAACATTTAGTAATTCACGGGAAATATATACATACCTTAGTAAAAACATTAATAATAAAAAATAACTTACAACTATTTATAATTTATTTTTTATTACAGTATGACTAATATTTTTAATTTATTATTTGTTTGCTGATAGTATGCATTTCATTTCAATAAAATGATAAATATAATTTTCAATTTTACATTTGAGTCGTCTAGTATCAAAACCGGCCAAGTCACTGAAGGCATATTTTTCAGTATGGATGAAAAACCTCTAGAGACAAAGCAATGGTGGTCACAAAAGATTTTATTGCATAGTTATATCCGTAATGGTTTAATATTTAAGTTCTGCTATTTTGAGAAATCTGATTCATAATGAACCCATCTTTTTTGCTTATATTAATTTTGACTTGGCCGTTTTTGTTGCAATTTGGTATAATTTTAGTCTTTTATTGTAAAATTTTCTTTTTAAATTCCAAATTCCAGTGAAAAAAGGCAATTAAATTTAAAAATTGACATTGTAATTACCTGTCTTTATTGCAATAAAAACGAAAGCATTCTGCTTAAATTGGATAGGAATATATGAAGATGAACATCAGAAAGCTGAGGAGAATACAAAATAGGTATTATATCATTAAAAGCTAGTAGTTCACTTAGATCTTGAACACAGTAAAAGAAAATGAGTCACTTATTAAAATAGGAACAATATACACGTTACACTACACAATAATGACAAAATACGAGCACACAGGATATACGATTGTTTTCGCGCCAATGCGGTAAGAAGCCCGCGAATACGGAAGTCAGTGTTGCAAACGAACAAAATACAAATTATTATGACTTCGAAGGGTATACAATATAAGGAACAACGTTGCCCACTGATATTATCACATTCTTGCATAATCTAACAACGCAAGATTCCAAACAATAATGCTGCGACATGAAGATTGCTACTCGTTCTTTGACATGGCCGGTTATGAAAGAACTGCCTGCATGACTTGGCCCATTTTGTTGCACGACCAAGAATTCAGTGCTCCGTAACATGAAGACATGGACGATTTTGAAGCATATTCTTGTTTCGCCTGATAGTGCTATACTTCTACTTCAAATTGATAACCTTAACTCATTTTCGTAAATTTTGTGACTTGGCCGGTTTTGATACTAGACGACTCATTTATTTTCTTGTGCAAATGAAGATATAAAACATTTAGCTGAGGAAAATAAACAATTACATACAGTAGCCTACATAAGATTTTTTAATTTTGATTTTATTGAAAATCAATTAATTCTAGCGATTAGTTTGGCAAAAATAGACAAATCTTGACAATAGCAGTGCAGCGGTGAAAGTGACTGGGGTTGGGGTAGGGTGCGTGAATAAGACGGCACTGCACGCCGGTACATTACGACTAACACGTCAGCTCACGCCACGGTTTTTGGCCGGTGAGTCCCAATTGCGCAGTCGTACAGAGGATAGGTGGCGAACCTCAGACATTTGCAATTGGTACATTAGTTGCTTTCCGCGCAACTGAAAACTCACGTGTCAATTTTACACTCGCGAGGCTCGCAGACTGTCCTCTGTACGACTGCGCAATCGGGACTCACCGGCCATAAACTGTGGTGTGAACTGTAAGATGGGAACATGGCGCCCGCCATTACCGTTTATTTTTGGCGTACCCCTAACCGGTTCATTGCGTACCAGCAAGGGTTAGCGTACCCCAGGTTGGGAACCGCTGACATAACCGATAGTGGCACTTTTTGAGAATCCAACCTGCCTCCAGGCTGACTACCAAACAGACAATGGTAGGTTAGAAAGAAACTTGTTAGCCACAAAATCGTATACATGTTACAATGGTGTATCTTATTAATATATGACTCCGTTGTTATATAAACTGTAGCCTACCCTATTCTATATTATTGGGAGTTCTCTATCCTAGACATGATTTAGATCATAGGCTACTCCTTGAAATAGTTGGGATATTAAAAAAGTGTTCGAACATACTTTACTCTCCCCTATTACCGGGTTTGAAAAACATGACAGTTTATTTTATCAGTATAATTACCAATAGTGGCTCGTGCTTAAATTATATATAATTGTAGGCTAATTATCATCATCATGCCTACCGTACATATTAAACGCTAAGGTGTACTTTTCACAAAACTCAAGCTCTTAAGCCAGAGGGAGTTAGAAGGTGCGGTTTGTAGCCTATCAAATTCTTCCAAAATGTCTCAATAGTAGGACAGGAAAATTCTTGCATTTATTGAAAAGTCAACGGATATATATGCAGGGTCCACGGGAAGAAGGGAGAATGTCACTCAAAACGTAAAATCGAGATATCAGCGCGATCTGATACGATGTATTGAAGGCACAATTATTGTGTCTGGCTAAGAACGATGAGGGTCGTGAGAATATAACGTTTCAAATTTACGCGTAAGTTACATACAGTATAAGTACATATAAGTACACATAAGTAATGAAACTTTAAAATCGTTTCCTGAACATTTTACATTATTTGACATTCCCCCTTCTTCCCGTGGACCCTTCATATTTATTTGTTTAAAATGTGCATTTAAGCAAATAAAACAAGATGATGGCCCCTGCCAGAACTGTGTCGCGTCCAGCCCGCATAACAGTAAAGGCGGGCGGGTGTTTAACACATGTGAGATTTGTTGCACAGGCCCCCTAGTTATGTATAATACAGATGTTAAAAATTCACAGAGCACCAATAATAAATTAATAGGTTACTTATAAACACAAGTCACAAAATAAACCACATCTTACGTGCAAGTGCGTGGTTATAGACAACACTGACAGCACGGGGTCGTCAGCAGTCGGCAAATATCGTAACGGATCGGAGACGTCAGGCTGGATCTTTATATGCCGGCCCAAAAAGTGCTCTAAGCATGCGTTGAGTATGGATGAAGAATGGGCTGCTATTCATATGCTCTTTCAAGGACCAAGCACTCTGGAGCTGGGCGAGATTTTATTGCGAAGATGTGACGCTCTCAAGTCGTGTCTCGGGGACTGGCACTCCGTTAAGAAAGGCGGAAAGCATACAATGAATAGATTTGCTTACGAGCAGACAATTGGAAAAATTCTGGAGACAAAATACTCGTTCAAATACTAGAAATAATGTAATATGTTTCTTTCTCATAATGTCAGCAGAACCACGCCTAATTATATTAATCTAATAAACTACAGAAGATGGTTAAAAATTCAATGCAAATATGAACAAATAAAGGATGTATATTTCTAGAGTAGAACTACTGAACTCACCTTAATCAATTCATTGTAAGTACCCAGGACAAATATAAAACCAGCAGATATTCCCAGAGCCATGAAATTTGTTGTATGAATGTTCTTGAAGAGGTCAATGTAGGTCTGAAAGAGAAATAGATTAAATCAGAAGTTGAGAAGAATTCCTTGCGGTATCATTTCTAGACTGTGCATACATTTGTAACTGTAAAAATCCTCCATGACAATGGAACATACAAACTATTGGATTAGGGGCAGATGACCTCAATGTTGAGCCCCTTAAAACAACAATAATCATCATCGTCATCATCATCAAACTATGGATCAAACTTGTGAGGTGAAATAAACTCATTTCTTGTGAATGAGAATATAAAAATGCAAGCATTGCACGCTTAATACTATAGGCCTACTAGTTTATATGCAAATAAGACAAATCATTAGACCCACTAGTACAACATGTGGTAGGTCTGCCTAATATTTCTCTATTCCTCTCCACGAGCAACAGCAATTCTCCTTAGCATGGACTCCTCGTATATTGATGTAACCTATATCAGCAACAATATGTCTGTGCCACCGTTTAACTCGTGTTCCACATAGTCATACTGATTTCTGATAGGATTTGCTGGGTATTCAAGATGAAAGGGACTATTGAATGCTTGCAGTACCTATCATAGATGGTTTTAGCCCTGTGCACTTGGTTATTAATTCTAATTCTATTTCGGATGTTGAACAAAACATGGTCATAAAAACTCCAATGTAGCCATGCAGGTTCTTACACAGCATCACCAAAGCTAAAGAGGCTGATTCGCACGCCCACATCATCATCCTCCCTGTACCACACACTGCACTTGGTCCTCAAGGAGGTCTAAGTTTCTACTCTTTGTCAACCAGTGTTAGTGTATGACTAACCCAGACCTGGGAAAAAATGCCCACTCCTCTGTTTTCCAGTATTTATGTTGTTAATTATTGATCTGCTTTGCTCTTTGCTTTTGCATTGCTTTGCTTTACTTCGCTTCTGGCAGGAAAAGGCATGTGATCCCATTATTCAGCATTCATAATCTCGTGTAGCATTTTCATAATACGAAACGTAATTTAAGTATGCAGACATTATTCTAAGATATGGAGAAGGAAAGACTTGATTTCAAAACAATTTCATCATTTACTGTATATACAGTGCTGTACTTGTTGACACCCTTCGATGGAGATTTCACTTAAATGTTTACTAATTTATCTGGAAGCACTTTGTAAAATGAAAGAAGACTTACATAAATCACTTTGAGTGGCCCACTACGACGGGGCAACTTCACTCCAAATATGTTTTTCACTTGGGTAGTTAGCACCTGAATTGCAGCTCCTGTCGTGAAACCACTGACCAGAGTGTCCGATAGCAGAACGCTCAATACTCCGAGTTGGAATATCCCCAGCAATACCTGGAAGAACAATTAACAAAAACATCAATAATAACTCAGCATTTTTTCTAGGTACATGCCGTGTCATGTGTGGGGTTTCGCCTAGGGCACGGACACCAAGAGCCCGCTGATGAGCCAGCTTGGTGTTCCTAGGCAAAACTCCACACAAGACATGGCATAAAACTAGAAAAATTGCTGAGTTTTAATTCACTGGCCGTGAAAGCCAATATACCATCTTTTGGAAGCCTTCACAGGGAGTTAAAGGCTGCTTGAGCTTTTAGCTCTCGCAGTAAAGAGGCGCAGGTGCGCCTCAAAAAAGGGAGGTAATGCGCAGTTCGCTACTCCCGTTGGGATCCGGGCATGGACACCAAGAGCCAGCTGACGAGCCAGCTTGGTGTTCCTAGGCGAAACCCCACACAAGACACGACATAAACCTAGAAAAATTGCTGAGTTTTAATTCACTGGCCGTGAAAGCCAATATACCATCTTTTTATCAATAATAACCCTTTGCTTGTGAGTAGAGATTTTGTTGTTGTTTCTTTTCGAGGCTTGGACAATGTGACACATCAGCCCCAAGTACTTGGGTGTGTGTAGAAATTGTCTGATAATGTGTATTATAGTAGTCTAGTGTCTGTAAGAATGTGAATATTTGTAATTGAGGCTAGGATTGGGAAGGAGACGACTGTGACCTCACGTTATGAACCAACCCGGCATTTCCCTGGAGTAGGCAGAAAAGTATGAAACCGTAGAAAACCATTTCCAGGATGGCCGAGGACAGAATTGACCCACCCCGTCGGAGTTTCGCCTCATGAGGCTGGGTGTGCCCCGTTCCAACCCTCGGAAAAGAATTACATTGTTTGGCAGAGTCGGGAATTGAACCTGGACCTCTGCTAGACACTATAAGCGAGAATGGAAAATTATTTTAACACTTGCACTGAAAATAATTTTATAATAGTTATGCATGTCACTACTGACTTCAGCAAGTAACGTGTAAGGCCTACTATTATACATGATATTGTTAATTGAGTGATTGCTTTTTGGTACTAGCATTGCATTGGCCGCCCGTCATTGACAGGTTCATATTCTAAGATAATAAAGAGAAAAACAGTTTGGTCATATGACCTAAACCAGGTGTGTCCAAACCGCGGCCCTCGATCCCATCGCATGCGGCCCGCAGTGATATTTGCTGCATCACATCATGTTCGGGTCGCAGTGATATTTGCTGCATCACATCATGTTCGGCCCGCTGTGATATTTGTAAGTTATAATATTATATATGAAATAAGTAATTCTATTTGGAATAAGATAAACTTGAAAGAGCAAGACTTTTTCCATTCACAATACATGTGTTTGTGAAAGTTCATCTTACTCAAAACATGAAGAAATACATCCGTTTATATATATTTATATTTATGATCCTACCTACCGCGCATCTCTTTGAAGTCTCCGTGCATTGTTGACCGCGCGGCAACATTACTACATTCAAAGGCGAGGGTGTGCCAGATGTTTTATTGTCATTACATTGCAGAACTTTTCAAGTTAGTTTACTGTTTGGAGTTGTTCGCTCACATTGTATTGTCAGTGCTAGTGAGAGGTTTGAAGAATATAATTAATTCTCTGATTTATATGTGCTAGTGATAGGTTTGATGAATATAATTAATCTGTGATTTTTTATAAGTGATAATATGACTTCTAACTGTAGCGGCAAGAAAAGAAAAGATTCAAACGAAGGTAGATCATTTCAAATAGAATGGACAAATCTGTACTTTTTACTGAAGTAAACAAGAAAGCAGTGTGTTTAATTTGCAGTGAAAAGTTTCAGTGTTTAAGGAGTATAACATAAGGCGACATTACGACACCCAACATGCGTCTTCATATGATAAATTTGAGGGGCAATTTCGTTAACACGAGGTATCTGAATTTAAAATGAAACTTTCGGGACAGCAGTTATTCTTTATAATGTGTCACTTCAAACCGAATCTCTGGTAAAAGCGAATTACGCAGTAGCAGAAATTATTGCAAAAAAAAATCTATACCATTTTAAGATGGCGAGTTTGTTAACGAATGCATTGAGACTGTTGCTGATATTATATATCCTGACAAGAAAGCGCAGTTTGAAAAATTAAGCTGTCGTGACAGACTGTAGCTCGCCGTATTGACGAATTAGCATCCAATATAGAGAGAACTTTAAAATACCGAGCCACAAATTTCCAGTCCTGTTCTCTGGCACTTGATGAGAGTAGTGGTGCTAGCGATACTGCCCAATTAGCAAATTTCTTAAGGGGAGTTGATAAAGATTTCAATATTACAGAAGAATTACTGCTCTTGTCCCTCTTAAAGGCACCACTAAAGCCAATGATTTAATGGGGGGTGTCACTGAAACCTTGAACCGGCTTGGCTTGAAATATACAAATCTATCTGGTGTAACAACAGACGGAGCTCCTTCATTTGCAGGAAAATGAGAAGGGTTAGTAAAATTACTGCAAGCAGAGGCAACTAAAGGAGGAAACATTTCTGTAATGCAATATCACTGCTTAATACACCAAGAAAACCTTTGTGCTAAATCCCTAAATTTAGACCGTGTTTTGAAAGTTGTTGTGAAAGTAGTGAATTTCATTCAATCACATGGTCTGCGACATAGAGAATTTCAAAATTTCTTACAAAATCTAGATTCAGAATTTAAAGATATTGTTTATTATACTGAAATAAGATGGCTGAGCCGTGGCAAAATGTTGAAGCGAGTGTTCGACTTAGAAACCTAAACACAAACATTTATGGAAGAGATGGGCAAACCTATCGTTGAATTTAAGGACTCAGAATGGATGTGTGATTTTGCCTTTCTGGTAGATATAACAACACAACTGAACTAACTTAATTCACGTCTCCAAGGTAAGGACCAATTGATCACTACTATGTTTGATCACGTGAAAGGCCTTTGAATCACAATTGCGACTTTGGGAATCACAAATAAACAACAACAACTTAGTGCATTTCCCAGGCCTACAAAACTGTAATAATCGAAATTCTCAAAAGTACGCAGAAATCATATCAGAATTAAGAACCGAATTCCGCATTAGATTTCAAGACTTCAAGGAGAATGTTATAAGTTTCAATATGTTTTCTTCCTGTTTCTCCATTAACATAGACGAGGTCCCTGAAGATCTGCAAATGGAGTGCGTTGATTTTCAATGTGCGTCAGACCTAAAGAATAAGTTTAACAATGTCCCCTTGCTACAATTCTATCGCGACTACTTTCCCAAAGAAAACTATCCTGGCATTAATAGACATGCACTTCGTTTTGCATCACTTTTCGGTAGCACATACATATGCGAACAAGTGTTCTCCAGGATGAAAGATGTGAAATGCGCAACGATGACGTGAATTATCGACAATAATCTGGAGAGTTCACTTCGAGTTGCTACAACATCAATCAAACCAGATATTAGATGCCTTGTACGTGAGAAGCAGTGCCAGGTGTCGCATTGACAGGTAAAATATTAATTCTATTATTTAAATATAACATTTATGTAGATTTAATTTAATTTTAAAAATAACTTAACTAATATATGATTAATATTTTAATAAAATAACTTATCAATATATTAGCTATTTTTAAAATTAATTGGTTTATATTAGAATTTACATCCTATTTAATACGGTAGAAAAATCGAATCATGTGGCCCGCAAACCAATTCACTTTAACGACAGTGGCCCTTTTACAAAAAAGGTTGGACATGCCTGACCTAAACGCTCTCATGACTGGCGGGAAGAGAGAGCAATGGCTAGGCTGTTGGACCTAGCAGACTGTGTTTAGTTCGCACCTCGTAATTTTACAATGTTCTTCGTATACACAGTTTGGCTTAGATTGGGTGCTTATGAAGAAGTGGAGTTAGAGTGACAATAATAAATATTAAAGAATTGTTAAGACAAATGTACAACTGGCCAGTACATAAATTCTAAAGAGGTAACTTAGGAAATGAAAGAAGTTCTCATAGTGTATTTGATTTCCTAAAACGGATGATCAGTCTTTTCCTTACGGGTTCAGGTTCCATGCAAAGTGAACGAATTCTCAAGGGTTCTGAACAGCTTGGTTGGGAAACATCTACCTTCAACTCTGCATGTTACTGTATTGCGGTGAAATGCATAGAGAATAGCTGAATGCGTCAATTACCAAGCATGTATCATCAAAACTTGCTCAAGTCTTAGAAAAGGAAATAAATGCATCTTGTCCAGAAATCTCCTTCCCATGGTCCATGGACAGTTCTTCCATTTATCGCTGTCAAAGTTTATTCTATCAAAACCATGGTTGACAAGAAACGTTGCTCGCGGTCTTCCAGATCGCCGCACATTTCTCTACCACCTTCCCTATCTCCACTTCGCCTCAGTGGAGACATGAGAAATGTAGAGTAATACCCATATAGATTCTTAAGATTTTAACATAATCCTGATATTTAATAACAGATCCTTTTAGGACTATTGAAAGAAGAGCACTGTTAAGATTTGATAAGAACTTCCGAAATATTAAAAACATCACCAAGGTTTTCTTTTTATCGTTTAATAAAATGTGTGATTCAGGGCTTATTTGAAGAGTCCTTCAATGTTGGCATTTACCTTGCCAATACAGTCACTGGTACATGTAACACGAAAATGGCAGCAAATTTACAGATAATCAGCATAAAAGTGTTTCGTGTTGGGGAGAATTGTCGGTAGACCGCGATTATTACCTGGATGGCACATGCGCAAGAGTCCATTTGTTGTAGCATGATTGAGAGGGGAGGAACGTTCAATTCGCGTGTTGTTACGGAAATGTTCACATCGGCTCCTAGATTACTGTAATTGTATTTATTTATTTATTTATTTATTTATTCATGTCTTTTGCAGTGGCGAAGTTAGGGCTCGTGGCCCTCTCTTTGCACGTTAGTGTCACTCCCAGCAACATATCAGCAGTGACCCCCTCCACTACCTTCTCCTCCTTTCCTCTCTAAGCCCTCAAGTTTGCGCAGGTTTGTGCCATCGGGTAATAATTGCTCTCTAGGTCTTTTATTTACAGAGAGAACAACGAGGAACCCAGACAAAACACTGCGGGACGCCAGAGAGCACACTGGGCTATTATGTACTGAGCCCTCTCTTTCAAAACAATCTTCAAACTATAATAGAGCAGATTGCAAAATGCCTAAACTTTGTAAATTCAGTGAGAAGAAGCGCATAATGATCTCTGTCGATAACGTTGCTCTAGTTGAAAAGTATTAAAAGCATAAGGTTATTTTCATCCATTGCAAACACAATATCATCAGAGTTGTCACAGTGCCATGACCTGTTTGAAATCTGGACTGGACAGTGTGTGTATTTATATAAGTTGTGGGTTGTTGATGGACAATTCTTTCTTACCCCTTCTCCAGAATTGCAGCATTGCAATCAACGCGCTTAAATATCTGTAATCCATCCTCAGGGTAAATATAAGACAAATTCAAGATTTTGTGTTGAGGTTTGATTGCTAACGAGCAATATTCTAAGAAAAGTAGACATAATTTGATTAATTTTCATTCAATGAATGTAAACTTGTTCAGCCTCATCACTACACTAAAAAGGATAGGCTTATATCTGTATTACACACTTAAACATGAGTACATTTTATAGTTCTTCATAAGTTCTTTCACGTCAAAATGACTGTGCTTGGATTTGAAAATATGGTCTTTTTTTTTATAAAAATGTTTTTCGTCCAGAGTGTTTTTAACCTGTAATCTTATTTATATTCTTTTCTTGTTTTGGTTATATGTATGCACTGGAACACACAATAAAAACACGATGTTAACAAGTAGTTCCGTGAAGAACTAAATAGCCTATTTTCATATATCCTGATGGTCTTTTTCATTATAAATTTCCCCGGCTGTTAAAAGGATTTTAATATAATTATAGATTTCATCGCTCCTATACGCTAAGATATTCAACTACAGAGTAAAAACAATGGCACTGCAGATAAGCTTTCAACATTCTATCAAAGGTTTTTATTTTTGGGGCAAGTTTTATATACTGGGGTAGTTTATTCTATAATTTAACTCCTGTGTGTAAAGTTCCTTTTTGATATATGCTTGTGTGTGTGTGTGTGTGTGTGTGTGTGTGTGTGTGTGTGTGTGTGAAATACGAATGTTTTGATTTTGTCTTGTGTTATGCCTATGAACATCATTGTTTGTTTTAAGAAAATCATCTTTATTCATTAAATTATTTTTAAAGAACAAAATACTTTCAAAGATATATATGCAGGGCTTTGGGAGAATGTTTAAATCTTTAAACAGAGGTCTACATGATTCTCTAGTGTTTACATTTGCCATAATTCTAATCGCCCTCTTTTGTATCCTAAACGTGCTTAGTACATCTGGTGACATACCCCAAAATATGACCCCTTATCATAAGTATGAATGGAAATTAGCAAAATAAGTATTTCTTCATGTGTGCATGATAGTGCAGGTTTTCAAAATACGTAACGCAAAGCACATGAGTTCAGTTTAGTATTCAGATATTGTTTAGATCAGATTTTTATTAATCCATTTGATCAATTACATGTATACAATACATTTTTGATATAGGACGTGTCAGTAATTACATCTATAAAATAAAAGAACTTACAGGTATATATTACTAATACAATAGCTATTTATAACTTATTATACTAACAGATCTTAAGAGATACAATCTTATTGGACAACTATTTACACCTTACTCTATTATTACAATATGAAAACTTAATTCTATAAATACAACAACTTACAGCTAGGTATTACAATTAAAATAGAAAAGTAAAATATAATTATAGATTTCATCGTTTCTATACACTAAGATATTCAACTACAGAGTAAAAAACAATGGGACTGCAGATAAGCTTTCAACATTCTTTCAAAGGTTTTTATTTTTGGGGCAAATTTTATATACTGGGTTAGTTTATTGTATAATTTAACCCCTGTGTGAAAAGTTCCTTTTTGATATATGCTTGTGTGTGTGTGTGAAATATGAATGTTTTGATTTTGTCTTGTGTTATGCCTATGAACATCATTGTTTGTTTTAAGAAAAACGTCTTTATTCATTAAATTCTTTTTAAAAAACATAATACTTTCGAAGATATGAATGCAGGGCAGTGGGAGAATGTTTAACTCTTTAAACGGAGGTCCGCATGATTCTCTAGTATTTACATTTGCCATAATTCTAGTCGCCCGCTTTTGTATCCTAATCGTGCTTAGTACATCTGGTGACATACCCCAAAATATGACCCCATATCTTAAGTATGAATGGAAATAAGCAAAATAAGTATTTCTTAATGTGTACATTGCTTGTGCAAGTTTTCAAAATACGTAACGCAAAACACATCGAGTTCAGTTTAGTATTCAGATATTGTATATGTTTATTTCATTTCAAGTTTTGTTGTATCCATAGTCTTAAAAACTTTGTTTCTGATTTATTTTCAATTTGATGACCATTTAATGTTATATTGGGCTTCGCAGGATTCCTATTCTGTATAGTGTGGACATTTAGAGATACTGTTTTTTTATAGTTTATTATGAGGCGATAATCTTGTGACCATTTGGTTAACTCTTCGGTAACGGAGTCAGCAGACTGCTGTAAGACCAGCTTAGTTTCACCTTTTATTACGAGTGTTGTATCATCCGCAAACAAAATTTCCTTATTAGAACGAACGTTCTGTGTTATATCATTGATATATAGAAGAAAGAGTAGCGGGCCCATAACCGATCCCTGGGGTACTCCAAATTTAATAATTCCCTCATTGGACAATGTTTCATTAAGTAATTTGTTTCCATCATCCTTGTGTCTCAAGCTTACTATTTGTTTACGCCTTGTTAACTAAGACTCTATCCATTTATTAACTAGACCTCTAATACCATATTGATTTAGTTTTGTAAGGAGGATTTTATGGTCAACAACATCAAATGCTTTCGATAAATCCAAGAATATGCCAGTTACATGTTCCTTATTTTCAATTAATTTCAGTATACTATTACTACATTCATAAATTGCTGTCTGTGTAGATTTTTCCGTTCTGAATCCATGTTGTGAGTTTGATAGTATTTCATTTTTTTCTATAAAACTTATCAGTCTCTTATACATGATTTTTCCCACAATTTTTACAATACCAGTTGGTAAGGTAATAGGACGATAGTTATCTAATTCTTCTTTTGAACTGTTTTTGTGCACTGGAATTACTTTTGATAACTTCAAAATATCCGGGTAAGTTCCTGAGAGAATTGAACTGTTTATTAAGTGCGTAAGTGGATTTATTATATTTTCTGCACATTTCTTTAAAATTGCATCAGGGATGCCATCAATGCCAGCACAGAATTTATTTTTTAGCTCTTCTATAACTATTCTTACCTCTTCACCTGTGACATGATTTATAAATAAAGAATCACTGCATATATTTATTTTATTATTAGAATTTAGTGTATTTACCGGTGATTTATTTAATATTTTTTGTGGAATTTCCAGAAAATAGTCATTAACAGTGTTTGCTATTTCCTCTGGATTATTAATCACTTTACTATTGCTGGTCAGTGTAATTTTCCTTTGTATTTCAGCAGATTTTCCAGTTTCTTTCTTTATCACGGACCACATAGCCCTGTTTTTATTAGATGATTGGGAAATAAAATTATCATTATGCATTTTCTTTGCTAGTCTTATTACCTCATTTAATATGCTAGTGTATTTTTGTAGTATAGATTGAATTCAGGTGTTGTGTGGTATTGTTTATACAATTTGTGTAGAAATTTCTTTCTTTTACATGAATTACTAATCCCTGTTGTTATCCAATTGCTAGTTTTGTTATTTTGAACAGTTCTTTGTCTAAAGGGGAATTCTGTTTCAAAATAGTGTTTTAGGGTACTGTGAAACGCATTAAATTTATCATTTACATTTTCTAGGATATAAATTTCTCACCATGCTTCCTTATTTAATACGTCATTGAAATATGTAACATTTGTTTCAGTGAATGACCTGCACTTTGATATTATTCCATTATCATTATTATTGATTGTTTCGGGTACTTCAAAACTCAGTATTTGTCCATGGTGGTCACTAAAACCCGGACAATAGACTTCTATTGAATGGTGATATTTATCTTTATTTATAAAAATTTCATCAGGAGTGGTTTTACTAAATTTTGTTATTCTTGTTGGGGTATTTACTACAGGTTTCAGTCCATAGGTAATTAGTAACTGTGTTAATAATTCACAATTTCTATCACATTTTAAGAAATCCACATTTACATCCTCACAAATTATTATATCGAAATTTACTTTGCTCATGTTATTGAGTAACAATTCTAATTTGTCTATAAATAAACGAAAATTTCCTGACGGAGAATGGAATACGCATACAATTATTAACTTAAACTGCTGTATTTTTATGGCAGAGAATTCAAAATCCTGTCCATAATTAGATAATCATAAGCTTTAAACTGTTCATGATCTAAATTATTTCTTAAGAAGATACAAGTACCACCATGGCTAATATTAGATCTAGGGTATTTACTAGCTTGTATAAACCCTGGGAATTGAATTAATTCGAGTTGTTCCACTTTCAGCCAATGTTCTGAAATACATATGCTGAGATGTCTTTAAGTTCATTTTTAAGCATTAGATTTATGTAATCAATTTTATTATAGAGAGACGGAACATTCTGGTGGTAAATTTTAAATTTGTTACTTTTGCAAGCTTCTGTTGGTGGTTTATTTACAATATTATTATCATAATTGCTATTATTGTTGTAGCTAGACAAATCCGAAATACCATTGTTGCACTCAGTTAAATTTGACATCAAAAGATCTGAATGCCAAACCTCACGTTTGGCTTCTTTTACCAGTTTCCCTGCTTCCACTCTAAATATATTACTGTTGAACTATTCTTACCATTTGAATTTACAATTTTGCATATTTCATCACTAAGATACTCTTTTCCTAACCTATTTAAGTGTAGACCATGCCGAGTGTGGAACTTCCTGTCTAATTTACTTTCATCTATAATTTGGACATTTGGAAAACTCTTACAAATGTTATGAATTTTTCCATTTGTAGCCTCTATTTCTACATTTACACATGACTTGGGAATTAAGTCATATCTCTGCGGAATGTTTACAATAATGACATTTGTGTTTTGCATGGATGGCAATGTACCCTAGTATGGCCTGCGGCAAGATGGCGTCACAGTGAAAGTGTAGTGAAATAGCAGCTAGTGTAAATATTTGATAAAAGTGGTAAAATATTATAAGAGAGGTTTAAAATCTATAAAGTTACTTTCCTTAGGTCAAGTGAAATATGGAATATTGATAGTATTTAGTAATTCTTATTGATAATTTAATAAACTTAAACTAAGTTGTGGGAACGTGTATCCAAAGATTCGGTGACTTCTTCAATCAGTGTTTGAACCAAGTAGAGCAGTGGTGCTTTTACGAGTTTTCACCCGATTGGAAGATATACTTATTTCACATTCTTCTTTATTGGTAGGTAATTAGATTAATTCATTTAGGTAGTAATAATTAAAGTAAATTTAGTGTAATTTGGTGTTAACATCAAGGCTAACTTAGATCTCTAGTATGTCGACAGTAAACAGTGTTAGTGTCTCGTCAGGTAATGTAACCGTTACGGATTTATGCTCGTCGTGCAAAATAAAAGTAAAAAATGCAAATAAAATCATCACAAGATCGCAGGTAAAATTGAGTGAGGAGAAAAGTGAAACCGATTGTCGTAATGTAGGCCAACCGGTACCGTCATGCGAATGTCATAACCTGAGAAACGAACTGTCCTCAAAAGATGAAATTATAAAGCTGCTAAAGGAAGATATTACTAAGTTAATGGAAGAATTGAATAAATTAAAAAGAAACAGAGAGGAAAGCAAGGAAACTTGGTAGACAGTGGTTGCTGGTAAGAAAAGGTTGAATATGCCTAGGCCAATAAATGGAGTACCGGTACATGTAACTGAAATTCCCGTCTCAAATTCATTTGGAGCGCTCGTCGAAGAGAATGATGACTTTCTTCAAGAAGAAAAGAAGAAAGTGATAAAGAGAAAATCCAAGAAGATGTGGATATTTGCGGATAATCACGGGCGAGATATAGCAGCAAGCGTATTGGAGAGACGCGGAGAAATGGAGGGTACTTCGACAGTAAAGCCAGGAGCACCCATTGCAGCGGCCACGAACGGGATGGTAGGAGAGTGTGCGTCCTTTACTTCAAAGGACTATGCAGTAATCATCGCTGGAGCAAACGACGTCTATAGAAACGAGAGTAAAAAGGTAATCAAAGATTTAAAGGGTACATTGCCATCCATACATAACACAAATGTCATAATTGTAAACATTCCGCAGAGATATGACTTAATTCCCAAATCATGTGTAAATGTAGAAATAGAGGATACAAATGGAAAAATTCATAAAATTTGTAAGAGTTTTCCAAATGTCCAAATTATAGATGTAAGTAAATTAGACAGGAAGTTCCACACTCGGCATGGCCTACATTAAATAGGTTGGGAAAAGAGTACCGTATCTTAGTGATGAAATCTGCAAAATTGTAAATTCAAATGGTAAGAATAGTTCAACAGTAATATATTTAGAGTGGAAGCAGGGAAACTGGTAAAAGAAGCCAAACGTGAGGTTTGGCATTCAGATCTTTTGATGTCAAATTTAACTGAGTCCAACAATGGTATTTCGGATTTAATAATAATGTTATTGGTTTTTAAGTCCCTTTTAACTACTCTGGCTTTTAGAGACGCCGGGGTGCCGGAATTTTGCCCCGAAGGGGATATTTAACGTGCCAGTCAATCTACTGACACGGCTCCCTCGCATTTGCGCACCCTCAAATGCCAGCTGACTTATTACGGATTTGTCTAGCAACAATAATAATAACAATTATGATAGTAATAATGTAAATAAATCACCAACAGAAGCTTGCAAAAGTAACAAATTTAAAATTTACCACCAGAATGTTCCGTCTCTCTATAATAAAATTGATTACATAAATCTAATGCTTAAAAATGAACTTAAAGACATCTCAGCACTATGCATTTCAGAACATTGGCTGAAAGAGGAACAACTCGAATTAATTCAATTCCCAGGGTTTATACAAGCTAGTAAATACTCTAGATCTAATATTAGCCATGGTGGTACTTGCATCTTCTTAAGAAATAATTTAGATCATGAACAGTTAACAGCTTATGATTATCTAATTATGGAGCAGGATTTTGAATTCTCTGCCGTAAAAATACAGCAGTTTAAGTTAATAATTGTATTCGTATACCGTGGCCTACGTTATACTCAAGGCCTGGAAATAGAGCGGAGACTTGGTACGCCAAACTGGTAGTTCCACTTTACGCCACTAGGATCGCGGCTCGGCGCCCTAGTTGTCTGCTTTTGACTATGCGTTACATGCAACTCGAGTACATTTAATACATGTTTTTTAGCACTTCTTACCTGTTTTCCTCCAGTTTCCCCCAAATGATGAATACAGCTCACTCTTGACTGTATATAACGTAGGCCACGGCGTATACCGTTCTCCGTGAGGAAAGTTTCCTTTATTTATAGATAAATTAGAATTGTTACTCAATAACATGAGCAAAGTAAATTTCGATATAATAATTTGTGAGGATGTAAATGTAGATTTCTTAAAATTTGATAGAAATTGTGAATTATTAACACAGTTACTAATTTCCTATGGACTGAACCCTACAGTAAATAGCCCAGCAAGAATAACAAAATTTAGTAAAACCACTCCTGATCAATTTTTTTTTTAAATACAGATAAATATCACCATTCAATAGAAGTCTATTGTCCGGGTTTTAGTGACCACCATGGACAAATACTGAGTTTTGATGTCCCCGAAACAATCAATAATAATGATAATGGGGTAAAATCAAAGTGCAGGTCATTCACTGAAACAAATGTTACATATTTCAATGACTTATTAAATAAGGAAACATGGTCAGAAATGTATAAACTAGAAAATGTAAATGATAAATTTGATGCATTTAACAGTACCCTAAAACACTATTTTGAAACAGCATTCCCCTTTAGACAAAGAACTGTTCAAAATAACAAAACTAGCAATTGGATAACAACAGGGATTATAAATTCATGTCAAAATAAAGAAATTTCTACACAAATTATATAAACAATACCACACAACACCTGAATTCAATTTATACTACAAAAATACACTAGCATATTAAATAAGGCAATAAGACTAGCAAAGAAAATGCATAATGATAATGTTATTTCCCAATCATCTAATAAAAACAGGGCTATGTGGTCCGTGATAAAGAAAGAAACTGGAAAATCTGCTAAAATACAAAGAAACATTACACTGACCAGAAATAATAAAGTGATTAATAATCCAGAGAAAATAGCAAACACTTTTAATGACTATTTTCTGGAAATTCCACAAAATTTATTAAATAAATCACAGGTAAATACACTAAATTCTAATAATAAAATAAATATATGCAGTGATTCTTTATTTATAAATCATGTCACAGGTGAAGAGGTAAGAATAGTTATAAAAGATCTAAAAAATAAATTCTTTGCTGGCATTGGAAATGTGCAGAAAATATAATAAATCCACTTAACTTACGCACTTAATAAACAGTTCAATTCTCTCAGGAACTTACCCGGATATTTTGAAGTTACCAAAGTAATTCCAGTGCACAAGAACGGTTCAAAAGATGAATTAGATAACTATCGTCCTATTACCTTACCAACTGGTATTGCAAAAATTGTGGAAAAAAATCATGTATAAGAGACTGATAAGTTTTATAGAAAAAAAAAATATTATCAAACTCACAACTTGGATTCAGAATGGAAAAATCTACACAGACAGCAATTTACGAATGTAGTAATAGTATACTGAAATTAATTGACAATAAGGAACATGTAACAGGCCTATTCTTGGATTTATCGAAAGCATTTGATGTTGTTGACCATAAAATCCTCCTTACAAAACTAAATCAATATGGTATTAGAGGTCTAGCTAATAAATGGATAGAGTCTTACTTAACAAGGCATAAACAAATAGTAAGCTTGAGACACAAGGATGATGGAACCAAATTACTTAATGAAACATTGTCCAATTAGGGAATTATTAAATTTGGAGTACCCCAGGGATCGGTTTTGGGCCCACTACTCTTTCTTCTATATATCAATGATATAACACAGAACGTTCATTCACATAAGGAAATTTTGTTTGCGGATGATACAACACTCGTAATAAAAGGTGAAACTAAACTGGTCATACAGCAGCAGTCTGCTGACTCCGTTACAGGAGAGTTAGCCAAATGGTCACAAGATAATCGCCTCATAATAAACTATAAAAAAACAGTATGTCTAAATTTCCACACTATACAGAATAGGAATCCTGCGAAGCCCAATATAACATTAAATGGTCATCAAATAGAAAATAAATCAGTAACAAAGTTTTTATGACTATGGATACAACATGACTTGAAATGGAATAAACATATACACTATCTGAATACTAAACTGAACTCGATGTGCTTTGCGTTACATATTTTGAAAACCTGCACTAGCATGCACACATTAAGAAATACTTATTTTGCTTATTTCCATTCATACTTAAGATATGGGGTCATATTTTGGGGTATGTCGCCAGATGTACTAAGCACGTGTAGGATACAAAAGAGGGCGATTAGAATTATGGCAAATGTAAACACTAGAGAATTATGTATACCTCTGTTTAAATATTTAAACATTCTCCCACTGCCCTGCATATATATCTTCGAAAGTATTATGTTATTTTTTAAAGAATTTAATGAATAAGGATGTTTTTCTTAAAACAAACAATGATGTTCATAGGCATAACACAAGACAAAATCAAAAGATTCATATTTCACACACACACACACACACACACACACACACACACACACAAGCATATATCAAAAAGGAACGTTTCACACAGGAGTTAAATTATACAATAAACTACCCCAGTATATAAAACTTGCCCCAAAAATAAAAATCTTTGATAGAATGTTGAAAGCTTACCTGCAGTGCCATTGTTTTTACTCTGTAGTTGAATATCTTAGCGTATAGGAGCGATGAAATCTATATATTTTACTTTTCTATTTTAATTGTAATACCTAGCTGTAAGTTGTTGTATTTATAGAATTACGTTTTCATATGATAATAGAGTAAGGTGTAAATAGTTGTTGAATAAGATTGTATCTCTTGTTGTTGTTTGAGTCTTCAGTCTTTTGACTGGTTTGATGCAGCTCTCCATGCCTCCCTGTCCTGAGCTAATCGTTTCATCTCTACATAGCTCCGACACCCTACATCGGAGGCAATCTGTTTAACATATTCTAACCTTGGTCTACCCCTACAGTTTTTGTCCTCGACCCTTCCTTCCATAACTAAGCTTGCTATTCCTGGGTGTCTTAGTATGTGTCCTACCAACCTATCTCTTCTCTTCATTAGCAGTCGCCAGAAACATCTCTCCTCTCCCACTCGTCTTAATACCTCTTTGTTTGTAACCCTATCTACCCATCTGATCTTCATCATTCTCCTGTAACACCACATTTCAAATGCTTCAATTCTCCTCTTTTCTGCTGCACCAATAGTCCAAGTTTCACTTCCATAGAGCGCCACGCTCCAGACAAAGGCTTTCAAAAATGACTTCCTAATACCTAAATCTATATTCGATGTCAGCAGATTCCTTTTTTGTAGAAATGCTTTCTTTGCCTGAGCCAACCTACTTTTAATATCCACTTTGCTTCGTCCATCACTGGATATTCTGCTTCCTAAGTAACAGAAGTCTCCTACTTCCTTCAGCTTTTCACCTGCCAATTTGATCTCCATAGAGGTTTCTGATATATTTCGGCTGCATTCCAGTATTTTTGTTTTACATTTATTTATTTTCATCATGAATTCTTTCCGTAAGACGGAGTCCATACCATTCAAAAACTCATTCAAATCCTCAGGCTTGTCGGCCAAGATGACGATGTCATCAGCAAATCTCAGAGTTGAAATTATTTCTCCTTGAATCTTCACTCCCACTTTAAATTTTTCTGTAATTTCCTTCATTGCTTGTTCAATGTAAAGATTGAAAAGTATGGGTGATAAGTTGCAGCCTTGCCTTACACCTTTCTGAATACCAGCTTCTCTCTCATGTCCTTCAACTCGAATGACTGCTGTCTGGTTTCTGTACAGATTGTATATCACCCTCCTATCCCTGTACTTTATTCCAATTGATTTCAAAATGTCAAACAATTTAGTCCAATCAACGTTATCAAACGCCTTTTCTAAGTCTACAAAAGCCATGAACGTTCTCTTATCTTTCCTTATTCTACCTTCTAAAATCAGCCTAAGACTTAGTACAGCTTCCCTTGTTCCTACATTTCTCCTGAAACCAAACTGGTCTTCACCCAACTCCGTTTCTATCTGGCTTTCAATCCTCTTGTAAATTATTCTAGACAGGATCTTTGAAGCATGAGTAATCAAGCTGATTGTAC
This sequence comes from Meconema thalassinum, assembly GCA_946902985.2. Classification (NCBI taxonomy): domain Eukaryota; kingdom Metazoa; phylum Arthropoda; class Insecta; order Orthoptera; family Tettigoniidae; genus Meconema; species Meconema thalassinum. The sequence continues at coordinate 466,599,949 of OX336389.2, read as the reverse complement.
GGTAATCTTCACATCTGTCAGCTCCCACTTTCTTTGGTATAGGGATGATTACATTCTTCTTGAAATCAGGGGGTACCTCACCTGTCTCATAAATCCTACACACCAAGTGAAATAACCTGATCAGACCTTCTTCTCCTATGCAGCGTAGCAACTCAATCGGTATATCATCTATGCCTGGTGCTTTGTTCCTGCTTAAGTCTTCCAAAGCTCTATCAAATTCTGATCTCAATATTAAATCTCCTTTCGCATCCTCATCAATTTCCTCCTCCCTTTCCATTACATGATTCTCAATCTCCTTTCCCTTATACAAACTCTTTATGTAAGCTTTCCATCTGTCAACCTTTTCTTCCCTATCTGTTAGAGGCTTTCCATTTGTGTCCTTAATATTACAGCATTTAGTCTTCTTTTCCCCAAAAGTATTCTTAATCCTTCGATAAGCTGTGTCTACTTTTCCTAATTTCAGACAATTTTCTATACCTGCACATTTCTCTTTCAACCATTCTTCTTTCGCTTCCTTGCACTTCTTGTTAACCTCATTTCTCAGACGTCTGTATTCTGCTTTCCCCTTTTCATCTCTTAGATTCTTGTGTTTCCGCCTTTCATCCATCAATTCTAGTATATCCTGAGTGATCCACGGTTTTCTACCTATTCTTTCTTTCCTACCAATGTTTTCTTCTGCGGATTTTGTTATTTCATTCTTCAAAAGTGCCCATTCGTCTGCAATTGAAGTTTGTTTAGGGTTTTTCATGAGTCCTTCCTTTATACTCTTCTTGAATCTTTCGTTTACATCCTTCTCTTTCAGTCTGTCTATTGCCCACCTTTTTGGCTTTTGACTTTTCTTCAGTTTCTTCAACTTTAATCTGCATTTCATTACAACCAGATTGTGATCAGAGTTTATGTCAGCACCAGGATATGTTTTACAATCCAAAATCTGGTTTCGAAACCTCTGCTTGACCATAATGAAGTCGATTTGGTAACGCCCTGTATCTCCTGGTCTCATCCATGTGTATATTCTTCTATTGTGGTTATTGAATAAGGTGTTAGCTATGACCAATTCATGCTCGGTGCAGAATTCTACCAGCCTGCTTCCTCGATCATTCCTTTCACCTAATCCGAAATCTCCTACTATCTTCCCTTCTCTCCCTTTTCCTACCACAGCATTCCAATCTCCCATTACTATAACATTTTCATCACCCTTGATATACCTCAGAATTTCGTCTATTTCTTCGTAGACCTTTTCAACATCCTCATCATCAGCTTGACTGGTAGGCATATAGACTTGTACCACTGTAGTGCAGGTAGGTTTTGTATTGATTTTTGCTACAATAATCCGTTCACTATATTGCTCATAATATTCCACCCGCTGTCCAAGTTTCCTACTCAATATGAGGCCAACCCCAGCTTGGCCATTGTTTGATTTAGTGCTAATGACCCTATAGTCTCCTGACAAGATGGCGTCACAGTGAAAGTGTAGTGAAATAGCAGCTAGTGTAAATATTTGATAAAAGTGGTAAAATATTATAACAGAGGTGTAAAATCTATAAAGTCACTTTCCTTAGGTCAAGTGAAATACGGCATATTGATATTATTTAGAAATTCTTATTGATAATTTAATAAACTTAAACTAAGTTGTGGGAACGTGTATCCAAAGATTCGGTGACTTCTTCAATCACTGTTTGAACCAAGTAGAGCAGTGGTCTTTTTACGAGATTTCACCCGATTGGAAGATATACGTATTTCACATTCTCCTTGATCAGTAGGTAATTAGATTAAATAATTTAGGTAGTAATAATTAAAATAAATTTAGTGAAATTTGGCGTAAACATCTAGGCAAACTTAGATCTCTAGTATGTCGTCAGTAAACAGTGTTAGTGTCTCATCAGGTAGTGTAACAGTTACGGATTTATGCTCGTCGTGCAAAATAAAAGTAAAAAATGCAAATAAAAACATCACAAGATCTCAGGTAAAATGCGTGGTTTGATTTTCTACCTCTTATCCGTGGGGTTGGATAGACTCGCCTTGTTGTGAATATGGATATGAAGTGCAAACATCGTGCAGGAATGCCCTCTTATATGTACTCTGGGACCTCAGAAGAACTCCATGCAGCCACTCCACAATGACTTGAATTGATTAAAGACCTGGCAGCCCATATATGAAGGGTCCTAATGCTGAAAATTGTCTATTTTGTACATTTATATACAGGGTGTATCTTAATTATACCGACAAAAAAAAACCAGGGACGCTCTGCGTGTTATGTAAAAGACGATGCCGCAATCGGATTGGCGGAGAAAATTTTTCCCTCCGAGAAAATGAGGTTACTTTGTTACTTCCGGGCGCGCGATTCAAATCTACGAACTCGCCGTATTTGCTGAGCTAGAGAGCAAGCCGCTGGCCACCGCTGTGCTTCAAGCAAGGGAAGGGAGTGTGATAGAAGGTGACAGAGATATGCTGGCGGGCATGCGCAAGTTTCCTCGATCGCCTCGGCTTGCCGCATGCCCGCCAGCATACCTCTGTCTCCTTCTATCACACTCCCTTCCCTTGCTTGAAGCACAGCAGTGGCCAGCGGTTTGCTGCCTGGCTCAGCAAATACGGCGAGTTCGTCGATTTGAATCGCGCGCCCGGAAGTAACAAAGTAACCTCATTTTCTCGGAGGGAAAAATTTTCTCCGCCAGTCCGATTGCGGCATCGTCTTTTACATAACACGCAGAGCGTCCCTGATTTTTTGTCGGCATAATTAAGATACACCCTGTAGACCTACTGTATATATTACTGTCTTGTATGCATCATGCGCTAAATATACTGTATAACAAAAATAAACGACGCACCAGGAAGGAATTGTTCGATGGCAATACAAATCGGTGGATGTGAGGAACTGACATAGAAAAACAAACGATCAAAAGTGCTGAACAATCGAATGATTTATTGCAGAGTTAGAGCGTTAAAAAGTGAGGACGTCAATAAGGTTTTGGTCCACCTCTGGCTTGAATGCAAGCTGTCACTCGACGTGGCATGGACTGATAAAGTTCCCGGATGGTGTCCTGCGGAATTTCGTGCCAAATGGTCTCCAACTGTTGGGCTAAATTGGCGACATTCCGGGATGTTCGTAATCGCCTTCCCATGACGTCCCAAATGTGCTCTATGGGAGAGAGATCTAGCGACCGAGCTGGCCAAGGAAGGATAGGGCAAGCTTGAGGACAGTCCATAGCAACACGTGCCGTTTGCGGCCGGGCATCATCCTGTTGGAAAGTAAGGCCTGGATGTCGCTGAAGGAACGGTAACACAACCGGCCGTAGAATGTCATCAACATACCGCTGTGCTGTCAGTGTGCCAGGCATGACTACCAGAGGGGTCTGGCTATCAAAGTAGATGGCACCCCAGACCATCACCCCCTGTTGTGTGGCGTACGATAGTCAAGGCAGGATCCCCACGCTGGACTGAACGTCTCCAAACATGTCTGCGGTTGTCGTCAGGGCGCCGTTGGAAACGGGACTCGTCACTAAAGACTATACGTCCCCAGTCAGCGCAGTTCCACGTGCTCGAGCGCGGCACCACTGTAATCTGACTTGACGGTGAACAGGCATGAGTGGTAAGCGGCGTAACGGGCAGCGTGAGCATACATTCCTGTCGCTCAGGCGTCTGTTGATGGTCATGGTGGACACATGTGTGCGGGTCACACGCTGGATCGTTGATAACGACGACTCCGGTGCTGTGACAACTGTTCTGATAATCGCTCTGTCTGCCCGTGCTGTTGTGGCCCTTGGTCGACCACTGCCGTCCTGACGCTGATGCCTGCCGTTGCTGACCCACGCCTGCCAGCATCGTCTGATCGCCGCATCACTTCGACGCAAATGTCCAGCGACAGCTCGATTCGACCAACCAGCTTCTTTCAATCCGATCGCACGACCTCTTTCAAACTCTGACATCTGCTCGTAATGAGCACGAATCCTTTGGAGTGGCATTCTTACAGCCGACGTTCAGATATCGCAGTCAAATGCAACAGCTACTTTGAGCATACGCTTCAGAATCGCGCCTTATATACACCTGATGCATGCGCAGTTCGGATGCGCGGGAGCTCCCGCTATTCATTCATTGGACACAAATCTTTAATCAGTTGCATGTTCTGTCCGAATGTCATTGCTTACGTAAACGGTGCGTCGTTTTTTTATACAGTGTAAATATTAATTATTATTACCACTATTATTATTACTCCAGGGTAAATTCTGTGCTATTAAAATTCTAATAATTATCACGTATAGTATCGACCCATGGTTTTGAACAGGAAGTAGGGTAAATACAAATTTAAATGAGTGGAGGAAACAATTTTTCCTATCAATATTTATGATTTATATTGTATTCATAGATCACGTAAATACAACTACGATGAAAACTTGCTGTATGAGGTAGGGAGGATATTATAAAATAATTAAAAAGACGTATACATTCCCACCCATGGATAGCCTTGAACCCGGGACCTTCAGACAAGAAAACTGGCGCAATGCCACTCGTATACCTTTTCAATAGGCTTGAAAGCTCATTGTTGCATATCATAACCCGTACGGCTAAATAAATATCGAATGATTTCAGTTGTATGTCTTAAATACCGATTGGAATGCATTCATTCAGAGTCTGGCATGTTTTCAACTTTATTTAAAGCAAGTTTCACGACCACTTTGCTTGAATAAAGCGAACCAACTGCAAATATTACCCCCCCCCAAACGACAACCCTCCTCCACGTTTGATTTCCTACAACTTTGCTATTAATATGCTAGCATGAAGCCTAATATACCTCAGTCGTAACAGTACGTGTACTGACGAGGATCGACAGAACCATACAGGATTTTGTACCACCTATCACAACAGCTTCCTTGCCAACGAGTGTCGTGTGATACGGGCTTTTAATTAAATATAATTATATTTTACATTGTAAAATGCACAATACAACACTTAATTTTATAACGTCTAACTAATTATAAAACAATAAATATAAAAAAAATCAAGTATAAAGACAACCCCGCTTGGAATTGAACCACCGTTCTACGGGTGACAGCCTAACATGCTACCGCTCGGCTAACTCCGACCGCTGCATGATGTATTTTTTCAATAGTTTTACTATAACTGCCTAGCATAAAGTGCCTTAGAATGGAAGATTTCTTCAGCGTATTATGCCTTTATTATAAACTATTTCATACTAAATTTGTAATTTTTCGTTCGGTGCATTCCATAAAATAATTTCAAGTTACTTAAGTATGGAGAAAGCAGCAAACAATAGCCGCCATTTGCCATATGAGGACAGTTTAAACCACCCTCTGTTCGGTAAGCGGAACTGGTGAAACCGGGCCATGTTGGAATATAATTTAAGGAATAGTCAATATGATTGTATGATTCACATGGCTGCCATATTGAAACTATTTGGTCGATGGCCTTATAGTTTGGGAAACAGACACTTCCTACATGAAGGTATATTTTTTCCAAACTTTGGTAGAGATCGGATAATTAGTATAGTCGCAATTTGATTTAAGCTTTCATCACTTGGGTGGCTGCCATTTCGTATCCTTAACGGCGATACAAAACATGACACTGAGGTGTCCTTTGCTAGTGCTACCTCTGTACCAAATTTGCTTCAATTCTGTTTCGTCGTGTTTGAATTGATAGGAGGATTGCCATAAACACATATGTGGCCACCAAATTGAAGTTATTTGGCTGATGACCTTGTAGTTTGGAAAACAGACGCTTCTTACATAAGGGTATATTTTTCCAAAATTTGGTAGAGATCAGATGGTTAGTTTAGTCGTAATTTGATTTAAGCTTTGAAAGTTTGGGTGGCCACCATTTCGTTTTCGTTAAGATGCCGGCGATATAAAACATGACATTGAGGTGTCCTTTGCTAATGCTGCCTCTGTACCAAATTTGGTTCAATTCGGTTTCGTCATGTTTGAATTGATAGGGGGACAGACATACACACTCTATCTTTCTCTCTCATCTCACAGACACACGCCGACGAAAGTTTGGCCCGTTTATATCTCAAGTCTACTTTCATATTTTGCAGAAATCGAAAGTCGGCTAATATCGGAAAACAACTTTGGGCGAGTTCACTTCTTATTTTCTTCTTCTTCATGCTTAATGCTTTTAAGTACACTAAGCAGAGTTTTAAAATTACAGCAATATGGTGTGTTAGAAATCCATACACCAAAATTAAGTTCAAATATGGAATCATGTCGTAGAAATGCCCAAGATTAATAGCATTATTCTTGTTAATGAAGAAAGCACTGTAATCCGAGCACGTGGGACATGCACGTGAACTCCCTACTTGAAATGTTCAATTTGCTATTCTGCAGAAATGAATGGGGAAATTAAGGGTGTTTTTTTTTCTAAATACCGAAGGATTTTATTGCTTTCCATATCAACCAGAAAACCAACCACGGTGGCCGAGAGCGATAACGCGCTACCTCGTTGGAATTGGGAGAGCGTGGGTTCGAATCCCACGTCAGACGTCCTGAAAATTGTTATCGAGGTTTCCATTTTCACCACCTGGAAAATGCCGGGATTCCTTTCAGTAGGTCCACGGACGATTTCCTTCCAAGATCCCTTCCCTGACCCGTCCTGAAGATAAAATAAATGGCTTTTGGCTGCAGTAATAAAATTGCTATATCAACCAGAAGAAGGATAAAGGGCCTCAAGGGTCATTAACAGGCCCTATACTATTTACCTCCTTCATCAATGATATGCCAACGTCAGAGAGCAACCTCACGTCAGCATTCGTCTGCACTGACGACAGGGCATTATCAGCCCCATCACAATCGCCTCCTAAGCATCCGGAAGAGGCTACAGGACGTGCTACAGTCACTGCCTGGAACCCTCTCTCACAAAATGGCGAATCAAAGTCTAAAGAGACCTTCAAAATAAAGCACACGAGTGAATGCTGCAATTGTACCCCTTCATGAATTGCGAGAACCAACTTAACAAAGAGGTAGGCGTCAAAAGTACAAGGCACTCATCCGGCCTATACTGAAGTACGCTTCCCCAGCACGGGGATTCACTGTCAAGTCGAATCTTAAACCATAGAAGCTACTCCAAATGCTTGTGGTTAGCACAAAAGCTCCCGCGCGACAAACCAACGCAGGAGCTCGAGCACATAACCAACATACCCAGCATTTTAGCCTTCGTTCGGGAACTAACCTTAAAAACACTCCACGCAAGGTGAAATACGATCAGTCCCCTAGTACGCGACATAGCATGCCACAATATCGGTCGCGATAGCAAATATCCCATGCCAAGGCCTATCCTAAACACGCAGCAAGCAAGGCAGGGACACTAGTGCCACTCCCCGAACCTATGGAAACCCTCGGGTAACGACTTCGGCTAAACTAAGACGGATCCACGCACTCTGCTCCACTGCTACACGATCTCTGTACAGCGCAATGTTGTGTAAAAAGAACACTGGTGAGTCTCCTCGCCCATCCTCAGTTAAAACTAAAGTCTATTCGCCGAGTCGGGACAGTGCCACTGGCTACCCGGACAGGGAAACACGCCCAGTTCACGTCATCGACTCTGCCGGACAGGGGTAGCCAAGAAGCTCCGAGATTATTAGTCATGCCGTAGCCCTAGAAAAGACAAGACTTGCTGCACTGTATAGGCCTACTGTTGCCTGTCATAAGCAGTTAAGAACCTATTAATTAATTAATTAATTAATTAAATACATAAACGAACAATAAATAAACCGAGCTGTAGCATGTAACCGATAAGTCAGCCCGCTTCACATATAGGCTATACACAGCACTGAAGTTGGCGTACGTTCAACAGCCACAGCTCTATGCACCCCTTGCGGGCAGCCCTGCAATCTCGTGTACAACTGGTTACTTCCACTATCTCGACTCGGCGAACAGACTTCAGATTAAGATAGTCTATGGGCGCGCTCCTTCGGACTGGCCGAAGGGTGGCGTCATAATAGTTTACTTAGTGTCTTAAACAGATGTTGCAGCAGGAGAGACGGGTGAAGACGACCATCTACAATGGCAAGGGAACTGGAGAAGCGAGAGCAGTGGCGGCTCGCACATATCGCAGTTGGGGGCGCTTCTTGCATATGCATTAAGTTACCTTATTTGTAGATCAGCTCCAGGCGCTGAGCCTTGAACGTGACGAATTCTTCGATGACGAGGTTATTGAAATTCGGTATGCTGATAATCAGACCCTTCTCAATAGACAGCATTCCAAGTGCAGTAAGCCTTTCTTGTCCCATGGCATTCCTGAGGTGCCGTACATTTTGATCCTCTTGAGGCACGAGAAGCAGCGTTTTGGTTCAGCGATAGTCATAGGCAGGGTGATAGCGATGCGTAACAGTTTAATGGCCTCTGGAAATGACGGACCCAGGTTTTCAGTGAGAAGGAAACTCAAAAGTTGTACAGCTCCACCGATATCTCGAAATTCTTCTCTTTGATATAAACATTTTCTTGCGATAGTATTATAATTGTATTTAGGCCTATATATTTCCCTGTTTCTAGTTACTTCATTGCTATTACGCTCAACTGATTGTTGATACGCCGAACTTAAGCTCTTATGTAGCCTACATCCACTTTCCCTAACACTGCAAAATGTATCATTTAAGTTAAATGTGTTCCGGAAGATGCGTGCTTCTGAATTTTTTCGCTCAGTTTTCTATGATCTGTCACTCCCATTTTAGTTCAGCTAAATTCTCCACCAAGTATACTGTGAAATAATATACAAGTATTTGTTAAAATCCCGCAAGCATACTAAATTCGAATCTTAATCTATAATTCGCATGTTGGCAAGACTTTGTACAAGTGTCTGAAGAAAATATGCACAAATCATGGAGATGGTGGAATGCCTCTCTTTCACTGGCTAATAAGGGATGATTATGGACTTGGTTCTTCTAGTACCTACTAGATGCCGTGATCGCCTACTTGAATTCCATCCTGCTTCTACTCATGATTCTTATTGCCATTCAGTGCTACAAACGTAGCCATGTTGCAGCAAAAGCCTTTCCCATTTAAACATTATCTTGCGATAGTATTATGATTCTATTTATAATTTATTGCATTGGAATATAAGTCGCAAATTTTCTGAATACGAATTAGGAACTGTTAACCGCTGCCATTACAATATTGGAGCTGTTTGTAAACAGTATACTCGATTGTTTCCAAAGATGTGTTGGCACTCTGTGGCGTTGCTGCAAGGATTTCAGCACCCAAGGAGGCTTTTATAGGGCAACTTGGCAATGGGGGAAGTGGATTTCGGAAGTGCAATGTTAAGTTCTTAAGGTGCTGCCGAGAATGCAGCAGCCGTGGGGGGGAAGCGGATTCACAAGCCAGTTTGGCCGTTACTTGCGAAAAATTTAAATGACTCAGCAGAGATCTATTTAATTGTACCGTTAACCCGTTACTTTCAAAGTGTAAATTTATATCGTTAAATACCCGGGGGGGGGGGGGGGGGCTGCGCCTCTGCAGCCTCCATCACCAGATGCCACTGGAAGCGAGCCCTTACTCTCAGCTGGTGTGGCATCAGGACCTGATTCCCTCACAGGGACAGCCCGGTCGCCAGAGTGAACGCTCTGGGCTAGATCCAGCAGTGCCAAGGAAAGGGATAGCTACCAAATGTTATCTTGGCGAAGCTTTGGACTATGCACTTGTTGCACGACACACCTCCCATACTCGTATATAACATAACTTAAAACCTGCCACATGTGCTTGCATGTGCTACCTACAAACACGCCAGGTTTTACCTATGGATTTTTTAGCCCTGGCCCTTCGTTTATCTAAACCCATCATGTTATTGAACCCACCTAATGATGCCTGGTAAAGCCCTCAGCAATGCGACAGACAGTAAGCCTCAAGAGGTAATCCAATCCGAATCTCCATCTGTTCATTCTACTGTATTAGAACTAAATCCATGCCGGAGGTGGCGTTAGCTATGTGTTGGCCGTCAAGTGGGTGACACGGGTCTACGCCCTCCAAAACAAATCTCAAGCTATGTCCCACAATTGGTCAAATGACCCAGCATTTGCCTGGAGGATGTTTCATTTGGTAGATGTTCATATTCAGAGCTTGGGGCATCTTGGTAACCTTGTGTGTGTGTGGAGATTGTCTCATAAACTGTGTTTCTGTGGTGACTGTAAGTGTGTGTGCAATTGTAATTCTTAGGATCTAGGATTGGTGTAAGTACCCCAGGACTTGAAATAAGGTGCCATCCCAGCATTTAACTGGAGGAACTGTAGAAAAACCTGGAGGGAAATCACACTCAGGATGGACGCTGTTTGCACCACGATTGGAAACAATCTCCGGTTTTCCAACTCCCTCTTTCAGTCGTGATGCATACCCTAACGCGCTGCGTTTTTAGCCTATTTTCATTTTAAGAAAAAAAAAAAGGCTTATGAGATCACCTTTTGTATGTGTGTGTGTGCGCGTGCGCGCGTCCGTGTGTGCCCCCCCCCTAATTACTTCTAAACGGCTGGAGCGATTTCAATGAAACTCGGTAAAGACTAAGTACTATTTCGGCCGACCCCGACCGTGCCCTTTAAATTTTATTACATTTCACCAATCACCATGGCGGCTGTACAAAATATTACACTGGCATTCTATATATCCGAAACTACTGCTGATATCACCCTGAATTCCCTTACGGTAATAAAGGGTACTACTAGAAGTTTACCTATGAGACTTTCAAAAACCTGTTAACTACAAAACCAACATGGCGGCCAAGCGAAGTTGAAACTTTTAAGTAGACTTTTCACATGACGTACCCATCCCAACGCAATGAAACTTGGTACAACAAATGTTTATACAAATTGCAATGCACTGGCATCTAATTTAATTCAATTGTTTACATGACCTCAAGATGGCGGCTGTGCAAAATATATTAAAGGCATTCTATATCATCAAAACTATTACCGATATCACCCTGAAATCTTGTACGGTGATAAATGGCACTACTATAAGTTCACCTATTAGAATCTGAAAACACCTGTCAACTATAAAACGAACATGGCGGCCAAGCAAAGTTGAAACTTTGAAATAGACTTTTCTCGCGATTTAAGCAGCCAAACGCAATGAAATTTGGTAAAGCAAATGTCTATACACATTTTAATGCACCGGCATCTAATTTAGTTCAATTGTTTACATAAACTCAGAATGGTGGCTGTGCGAAATATTTCACCGGCATTCTATATCTCCGAATCTATTACCGATACCACCCTGAAATTTTATACCGTGATAAAGGGCAGTACCACAAGTTCATCTATGTAACTTTCTAAAACCTATAAAGTACAAAACGAACATGGCACCCAAGCGAATTTGAAATATTTTAATTAAGTTTCTCGCGATGTAACCATCTGAGCGCAGTGAAATATGGTACAGTAAATGTTTATACACATTGTAATGCAATGCCATCTAATTTATTTCAATTGTTTACATAACCTCAAGATGGCGGCTGTCCGAAATTTTAAAATTAAGTTTTTACTTCTTGTGTATTAATCATGCGATCGAAGTAAACGTTTGAATAATGAACCTACGAAATAATCGTCATCTAATAGTGCATAACTCTACGGCCTAGATATATTAAAATCCAGCATGGCGACCATCCGAAATATTTAGACGGTTCTCAATATCTATTAATCTATGACAGCAATCAAACTGAAATTTTGTGTGTTGATAGAGGCTATGAACATAAGTTCTCCTATGGGACTTTCTATAACCTGGTGAGCAATAATCCAACATGGCGGCGACGGGAAATATAAATATTTAAATGGACGTTTCTCACGATTCAACCATCCGAGCGCAGCAAAATTTGGTATGGTAAATGCTTATACAAATTATACTCCACTAGCATCTAATTTATTTCAATTGTTTTCATGACCACTAGATGGCGGCTGTACGAAATTTTAAAATCTCCTTTTAATTTTTTTGTGTCGTAATCATGAGATTGAAGTTTGAGTACTACACTTACACAACATTCTTCATCTAATAGTACATAACTCTAAGACCTACATATATACAAATTCAACATGGCGACCATCTGAAATATTTAGACAGTTCTCAATATCTACGAATCTATTACAGCAATCAAACTGAAATTGTGTATGTTGATAGATGCATTTAACATAAGTAGGATATATGAAAATAGGCTGTATAGTTCTTCACGGTACTGCTTGTTTCTATTGAAGTACCAGCATTGATGATAATCTCACATTACGCCCTTGGAACAAAATATTACTCAGTACATTGGAAAGCTGTGGCAATTCATTTGCTTTCTATTTTATAGGTAAAAAAAGACAAACCTGCCACATTCCTACTGCAAAGCACAATACAGTAGCCACTTGAACGGCCGTGTATCCCGTTGTACCATTCACAGCTAAATCCTCAACATGCGTGTCGGTACTGTTAAGGGCTTCATTTGTTGAATAAAGTGTAATAGGCTTACTAGCCATCATACACACCACAGCGAACGTCCCTAGAAAAAGTGAAATAAAAGTCATTTTCAATGCATATCTAAGCAGAAAAATCTCACTTAAAGAATAAGGAAGCAGTTCACTCATAACATCCCATAAGCTCATCGTAATTTTATAATTTTGATTTCTGTTTTGCATATCTATAAAACATAAATGACATGCTCTAGATACATTCAGAATTTAATAATCAGAGTTCAATATTCGATGCTGCTCCAAGCTATAGAATGCAAATTCCTGTGCCTTGTGACTATTACCTACATGAACATTAATCATATGCACTGATGAACCATGATAACATGACCACCCCTCCCCGTGAACATTTATCGCCTGAGTGTGGAGGATTACACGTGATACGTTGGTACCATGATATATATAGGGCAGGTCTAGTTGTGTCTCCGGCATCAGAATGGGAAAAGTAGCCGACCCCCCCAAGTTAAATAAAGGGTAAATTGTAATGGCACGTCGCGCTGCCTTGGTTATAACATCTTTGAAATGGCACGGCTTGCTGGCTGCTCGCGTACCACGCACGTATCGAATTCGGTACAACACTGGTCAAACAATTATTATTTATGTCGTCCAGCGGCTCATTGGTGCCAGGGGCCAGCTGAGGCTGACGTCATTGTTCGGAGCGACCGGAGGGCCACAGTTTGAGAAGTTACCAACAGGAAAACCATGGTGACTACGACAATGATTTACAGCTCACAGTTCAGGAAACGCTGCGTGGATGGGATTGCGCAGTCAATGACTGCACTCTACCGAAAGCAGTGCCTGACGTAGGCACTGGGCTGTGGACGACTGGGAAAGGGTCATCTGGTCCGGTGAATCCAGAGTTCAAGCTCATCATATCGAAGAACATGTGCGTGTATGTCGGTTTCTATCAGAAGCTATGGCGTGTGGTTGCACTATTCGGTGGAGACAGGCCAGTGGAGGAGGTGTGATAATCTGGGCGATGTGATAGCTGTCCAATATCTGGACGTTATTGAGAATCAAGTTCATCCGTTCATTTCAACAGTGATCCCTGCTGGTGTCGGCCACTTCCAGCAGGACAATGCGGTATGCGACAGTGCTAGGAAGGCGAAGGACTAGTTTGAGAAACATCACGGTGAATTTGCATTATTGCCGTAGCCCTTCAGTGGCCCGGATATGAACCCAATTGAACATTTGCGATTCAACTTGGAGAATTACCACAGCCACACCGAGTATGGAAACTGGAGGAACTGCTTGTGCACACGCAGTATTTCTGTATTCCTTCCGCCATCTTGTGGAATCGATAATTCGTAGTTCTTCGGGCTACTATATTAGGTAGGTGGTCATAACGTAGAAGGCTCATCGGTGTATATTAGTGTCAAAGAGATGCTCTATCTATTTTATATTATATTCAGTTGAAGGTCTGCTCAGTTGCCATAAAACTGTTCAAGACCTTGTAGTCTGAGTATTTCTTGCTTCTCATCCACGTTGTATCCCTCTGCCACTTGCTAGATTGTTTTTAAATATCTCAAAACTCCATATGATTTACAACACAATCTCTAAGGCTCTCGGATCGGCCATTGACTAAGGCGGTTTGAGAACTTGAAATAACGCTGTTGTGATATGTAACAAAGAATAGTGGTTTCGTGCGACCACAGCTAGGACTATGTACAGAACAAAAACATGCTGCCTAGAATAGTATCTTTAAATGCCTATTTTAATTATTTTACTTTCAATAGAGTAAGACTTGGTACCGAAGTACAAAACAAAAAATACAGTGCTTATTTTGATTAATTCACTGCTTACTTTAACAAAAACAAAGCCTGAATCATTTTGTATCTAGTCGGCACAGTTGAGTACCTAAGTATTCCTCAAACTTGAGAAAATTAACCAACCATATTAACTAATTAAAAATAAAGTTAATGGCTAAAAGAAAAGTCAAAAGTTAAAAGCTGAACTATTAAATGATTAACTGATTAAAGCTAAAACTAAACAAATTAACTGAATATGGGAAAATGTAACAAAACAAGAAAGCCTTTACAGGGAAAAAATGTCAGATAGATATTCTCGTCAGTATTGTGCTTGAACCTGAAAAAAATAAAATTACAAAACAGAATTCAGCATTAAAGAATCGTAGTTACAGTTACGCTGTAATCAATGTGAAGTTCAATTAATGACAGAGCCTTAAAATGCAATTAGCCAACACTCGGCTTCCAGACAACTAGCTGACGTTAGTTTCAATCGTTAAGTTAAAATGTTATTAATTTTGAAAGCTACGAATAAGTTAAAAGCTACCGTGCCCTTATACCCGAATCTGATAATTCTTAGAACTATGTTGTGTACTTACCCATCGATATGTGCCTGGAGGTACCCATGAGTATATACAGGAGGACTGGGAAGAATGCCATGTATAAACCAACTATTGGAGGAACATTTCCAAGTAAAGCGTATGCCATTCCTGAAAGAAAGAAAGAAAGAAAGAAAGAAAGAAAGAAAGAAAGAAAGAAAGAGAAAAACAATGCATGAATTATTCTAATGAGCGTATTTATAACAAGAATTAATCATGTAGGGTGGAAGTACGAAGTTATTTCAATTCTCACATCCTTTCTATCTGCGGCGTTTCCAATATCCCTACATTGCATAGGAGACTTAACAAGGAGCACTGTTGTAAAGATATCTAATTATTATTATCATAATTATTATTATTGTATGTTTCGCGAACTTTTGAATACCACATGAGGTTTGTCAGCTATTAGGTCGTGTTATATACCATTTTATCAAACAAGTAAATGTACACTTTGTGTGAATTGCATATTTTATCCATAGCTGTATGTTGTTGGAGTCTTCAGTCTTTTGACTGGTTTGATGCAGCTCTCCATGCCTCCCTGTCCTGAGCTAATCGTTTCATCTCTACATAGCTACCACACCCTACATCCGAGGCAATCTGTTTAATATATTCTAACCTTGGTCTACCACTACAGTTCTTGTCCTCGACCCTTCCTTCCATAACTAAGCTTGCTATTCCTGGGTGTCTTAGTATGTGTCCTACCAACCTATCTCTTCTCTTCATTAGCAGTCGCCAGAAACATCTCTCCTCTCCCACTCGTCTTAATACCTCTTCATTTGTTACCCTATCTACCCATCTGATCTTCATCATTTTCCTGTAACACCACATTTCAAACGCTTCAATTCTCCTCTCTTCTGCTGCACCAATAGTCCAAGTTTCACTTCCAAATAGTGCCACGCTCCAGACAAAGGTTTTCAAAAATGACTTCCTAATACCTAAATCTATATGCGATGTCAACAGATTCCTTTCCTGTAGAATTGCTTTCTTTGCCTAAGCCAACCTACTTTTTATATCCTCTTTGCTTCGTTCATCACTGGTTGTTTTGCTTCCTAAGTTACAGAAGTCTCCTACTTCCTTTAGCCAATTTGATGTCCATAGAGGTTTCTAATTTATTTTGGCTACATTCCAATATTTTTGTTTTACATTTATTGATTTTCATCATGAATTCTTTCCTCAAGACGGAGTCCATACCATTCAAAAACTCATTCAAATCCTCTGGCGTGTCGGCCAAGATGAGGATGTCATCAGAAAATCTCTGAGTTGAAATTAGTTCTCCTTGAATCTTCACTCCCACTTTAAATTCTTCTCCAATTTCCTTCATCGCTTGTTCAATGTAAAGATTGAAAAGTATGGGTGATAAGTTGCAGCCTTGCCTTACACCTTTCTGAATACCAGCTTCTCTCTCATGTCCTTTAGCTCGAATGACTGCTGTCTGGTTTTTGTATAGATTGTAGATCACCCTCCTATCCCTGTACTTTATTCAAATCGTTTTCCAAATGTCAAACAATTTAGCCCAATCAACGTTATCAAGCCTTTTCTATGTCTACAAATACCATGAACGTTCTCTTATCTTTCATTATTCTACCTTCCAAACTCAGCCTAAGACTTAGTATTGGTTCCCTTGTTCTTACATTTCTCCTGAAACCAAACTGGTCTTCACCCAACTCCGTTTCTATCTGGCTTTCCATCCTCTTGTAAATTATTCTAGACAGGATCTTTGAAGCATGAGTAATCAAGCTGAGTGTACGGTAATCTTCACATCTGTCAGCTCATACTTTCTTTGGTATAGGGATGATATCATTCTTCTTGAAATTAGAGGGTACCTCACCTGTCTCATAAATCCTACACACCAAGTGAAATAACCTGACCAGACCATCATCACCTATGCAGCGTAGCAACTCAATCGGTAGATCATCTATGCCTGGTGCTTTGTTCCTGCTTAAGTCTTCCAATGCTCTGTCAAATTCTGATCTCAATATTAAATCTCCTTTCGCATCCTCATCAATTTTCTGTTCTCTTTCCATTACATGGTTCTCAATCTCCTTTCCCTTATACAAACACTCTATGTAAGCTTTCCATCTCTCAACCTTTTCTTCCCTGTCTATTAGAGGCTTTCCATCTGTGTCCTTAATATTACAGCACTTAGTCTACTTTTCCCCAAAAGTATTCTTAATCCTTCGATAAGCTGTATCTACTTTTTCTAATTTCAGACAATTTTCTATACCTGCACATTTCTCTTTCAACCATTCTTCTTTCGCTTCCTTGCACTTCTTGTTAACCTCATTTCTCAGATGACTGTATTCTGTTTTCCCCTTTTCATCTCTTACATTCTTGTGTTTCCGCCTTTCATCCATTAATTCGAGTATATCCTGAGTGATCCAAGGTTTTCTACCTATTCTTTCTTTCCCAACAATATTTCCTCTGGGGATTTTGTTATTTCAATCTTCAAAAGTGGCCATTCGTCTGCAATTGAATTTTGTTTATGGTTTTTAATTAATCCTTCCTTTATACTCTTCTTGAATCTTTCGTTTACATCCTTCTCTTTCAGTCTGTCTGTTGCCCACCTTTTTGGCTTCTGACTTTTCTTCAGTTTCTTCAACTTTAATCTGCGTTTGATAACAACCAGATTGTGGTCAGAGTTTATGTCAGCACCGGGATATGTTTAGCAATCCAAAATCTGGTTTCAAAATCTCTGCTTGATCATAATGAAGTCGATTTGGTAACGCCCTGTATCTCCAGGTCTCATCCAAATGTATATTCTCCTTTTGTGGTTATTGAATAAGGTGTTAGCTATGACCAACTCATGCTCGGTGCAGAATTCAATCAGCCTGCTTCCTCGATCATTCCCTTTATGTTCGACCCTGACTATTATATGTCAATGATGGTCATTATAACACTATTTTTCATTATGAAACAGTTTCTCCCACCAATCACAGCCCAAGAAACAGTTGTTTGACCAATTAGATAATGATAGCATCGCACCTGCGTTGAGTTCCAAGGCCTTCTAATTTAAATTTCACTGAGTTGCCTAGTGTCATAGTGGGGTAATCGAGGAGGCCATAGACTAATACAAGGCATTCTTTGCGTCCCACGCGCTCTGTTCAGTACATAAAACTGGCGAAATCTCGACAGATATTTATGAATATTTATGTTCGAACATAAAATAGTTATAATAATTATCGTCGAACATAAACAGTCGTATGCAACTCGCCTATAATGGTAATTAAGACACTCGTATGTAAATTATAAAACTCGCATACGCTCGTTTTATAAACATACTCGTGTCTTAATTATTGCCATTATAGGCTCGTTGCATAATGTACTATTACCTAATCCGAAATCTCTTCCTTTTCCTACCACAGCATTCCAATCTCCCATTTCTATAACGTTTTTTATCTGCCTTGACATACCTCAGAATTCCATCTATTTCTTCGTAGACCTTTTCGACATCTTCATCATCAGCTTGACTGGTAGGCATATAGACTTGTACCACTGTGGTGCACGTAGGTTTTGTATTGATTTTTGCTACAATAATCCGTTCACTATATTGCTCATAATATTCCACCCGCTGTCCAAGTTTCCTACTTAATATGAGACCTACCCCGCATAGCCGTTGTTTGATTTAGTGCTAATGACCCTATAGTCTCCTGACCAAAAGTCCTGTTCTTCCTGCCAGCGCATTTCACTAACCCCAACCAAATCTAACCTCAACCTATCTATTTCCTTTTCTAAGTTTTCTAACCTTCCACTACCTAGCAGACTTCTAACTGTGGCTGTATAGAGGGCACGAAAATACTGCATATCGCTCAGTATCTCATATTCAGAGAGCGATCGAAGCTGGGTAACTTCGAGTATAAAATCATGTTTATTGTAAAATGTTTAAAGATAAGTCGATTAAATACTACAAATGAAATCAAAACCCTCCAGCAGCTAAAGTTCTCAAAATCAAAATTTATCAAATTACGGTAATGAGTAATAATGTAACGTATAACCTTTAATCTATCTCAACACTCACGCAAAATCTGGCTAGTATGATTAGATAGTTATATGTTAGTGATTGTTGTCTTAAGGGGCGGAACAGCGATGTCATCTGCCACATGATTAGATAGACAAAGAGCTCATTAATATACTGCAGTAGGTAACTACTTCGGAAACTCATAAAGGAATGTAATAAATTACCTTTTTGACCCAAAAGGCAAACGAAAATTATATCAAAATACATAAATGTAATATAACATTAAAAATATTCCATGTATTTGTTTCTCCTTCATCCAGACACTCGAAAAGCTCATATTTATATCCTAGCATTGAAACTCTCTGCTGTACCTAGCTTTCTTCGCGCCATAACGATGACTTCGCATTTTTCAAGCCGAACTCCATCCCCATCTTCAAGCTGACTTTCTGCGTATGGGAAACATTTGCATTTTTTTGTGGGTTCTACAAAATAACGCTTCATTGTCTCAAAAACGAGGAGTTATTTTTTCACTCACTCAAAGTCAACCCCTGGCACTATCCAGCCCATGACGGGCTAAGGCCGACCAAGCGACCGCTGCCCAGTCATTTGGCCTGCAGATATTGGGGTGACGCGTGATCAGCGCGTCGGGTCCCCTCGGCCGTTAATCTTGGTATTCGTGATCGGGGCGCTGTCTCACTGTCAGACAGCTACTCAATTGTCCTCACAAGGCTGAGTGCACCCCGTTCCAACCCTCACGTCAGTTTTAAAATCCCTGGCGGAGCCGGGGATCGAACCCGGGGCCTCCGGGTGAGAGGCAGGCGCGCTACCCCAACACCACGGGGCCGGCTTTTCACTCACTCACCAGAGCATAATTAGACAACGGTGTCTACCTGTAAGTCACACCATTACACATCAATGAAGTTAGCTTAGCCATCAGTGAACTTACCTTGAGGTATATGCATCACGGCTACTGTGAATCCTGATATAATGTCCGAAAAGAGGTCTTTCTTCCACTGATACCTTGGAAGCCATGTAAGAATTGGGAAAAGAGATAATACTGAATGGAGAGGACTGGAGCACTTCGATTTGACTATACGTTTATGAAGAGCTGAAAAATGAAGAAAAATGCACAAATGAATTAAAAATAAATTTAATGACAATAATTTACAGAAGACACAAGATATGCTGCATCAGGTTTATAATTACATGCTGTTGATTTATTTAGGGGTTTGTGACATCGTGGTCATTTAGCCCCGTATACTTGGGTATTTGTAGAATGTACGTTAATAATAGAAACATAAGATAGCATATAGCCTACATACAGTGACCGCCTTCTGTGGTCTCGAGTTACGTATTAAGATTCCAGGTTCGATTCCTGGTTCTGCCAAGAAATTTAATTCTGGCTTGTGGGTGGGAACGGGGTATACCCAGCCTCGTGAGACAAAACTGAGAAGTGATGGGTTCGATTCCCACCTCAGCTGTTCTAGAAGTGGTTTTTCGTGGTTTCCTGCTTCTATTACAGGCAAATTTTCGGGACAGTTCCTAACTTACGACCACGGTCGCCTCCTTTCAATCCCAGACTCAATTACAAATACACACACTTATGCAGCCATCACAATGACACAGGTTATCAGACAGTCGCTTATATGGCCACGATATCGTAAAGTCTAGTTTAAATGAATCAACAACAAGACATACAGGGACAAACGGCTTGTGCAAGTTGAAACATTAGATCCCATGAGATCTCCGACGTTAAGCAACATTGGGCATGGTCAGTACTTGGAGAAATGAGGGGTAAAAAAAAAACGGGTCTTTCGGCACAAAGCAAACTGCAGCTCAGAACCACATTTTTGGAGGTGCACATTAGCTTATAGCCCCAGAATATTGTTGTTGTTGTTGTTGTTGTAGGAGCGTGGTGGCGCACCGGTCAAGCTGTTTGCATTTCACCAAGGTAGACTGGGTTCGATTCCCGGTCAATGCATGTGAGATTTTCGACGTGAAATATCATATCCTTTGGTTCGGATTCTACGTAATAAGGAGGTCCCGTAGCTCATGATCGCGAGATTCACGGTCACGTAAAACTACAAGCTTCTTTTTGCTTTGATGTTGTTGCTGTTGTTATTGTTTTGATTTATGAGGGGCGTGGAGATTGTGGTCATTTAGTCCTGTGCACTGAGGTGTGTTTGTCCGATAGCCTGTGTTATTTGTTGTGTCTGTAGTAGTGTATTTATGTGTAGGTCAGATAAGGATTGGGAAGGAGTCACCGTAGCCTTGAGTTAGGAACCATCCCCACATTTGCCAGGAGTAGAAGTGGGAAACCACGAAAAATCACTTCCGGGATGGCTGAGATGGGAATCGAACCCACCTCTTCTCAGTTCTGCCTCACGAGGCTGAGTGTACCTCGATCCAGTCCTCAGACCAGAATTAAATTTCTTGGAAGAATTGAGAAACTAACTTGGACCTCATGGGTGTCAGCCAAGAATGCTAGCCGCTACGCCATGAGGCTTACCCAATAAAAAAGGAGCTCGTAATCCAATTGGTGAAAAGATTAACAAATAGCCAATGTTAAATCAATATCCGTAATCTTAAATTACAAAGCCTCATTGGCAGGGTACTTTCTCTTAAGGGACCCTTCATAAAGATGTCCTTGGACTCAAAAGAGATCTGACCGTTTTGATAATGATTATTTTCAATAGTGTTTTGTTTGTTTGTTTGTTTGAAAAATTGAGTGCCGTATCAATATCTTATTTCCTATTTCAATAGTCACAACAATCATCATCCATGATTTACATCCAAAAACTAATACCGAACCCACCTTCACATCCAGGAAACTAGACATAGATGAACTCAGACGGTAAATCAACAAAATAACTGAAGCAACATCACAAATCAACCTGAACCAATTGGAAAAATTTATAGACCCCTGCACTAAAACTCTCTTGTCCTGCAGAATCCCCTTCAAGAAAAGGAACTCACAACCATGGTTTGACAAGGATTGCTACATGAAAAGTAAAGAGACACTGATGATGCTACATCAGGCAAGAACCTCAATGCAAGAAAAGGATCTATCCCAATATGCAGAAGAAAGAAAATCATATAAAGAACTAATACAGTAAAAGTGAAACATCCAGGATTATGAAAGCCAGTATAGTTATTTTATACATGCCATAGAGATGTATTTCCATTCAAGGCTATCTGCCATCGTATAACTTGTGAACTAGCACTGACATCAACTGTAAATAAAATATTTGTTTTCATGTGTACAATGCACAGTTTAGATGTACCCCACAGTAGAATCAGTTGAATGCTTTCTATTGATATATTTTCTGTTAATATTACTTACCGTACTGCCTATGTTATCCTGTATCATACGACCTTGAAACAGATAATCTCCTGCAATACGTGTGAACAAGTTGTCAACCTAGTACAGAACTTGGATGTTATTAATAAATTTGTGTCTTCTGGTGTCACGGGTTTCCTGTTTTGTCGTGTATTAAATATGTAAAAGAAACGATATAAGGTTCAGTGGCTCATTCCTTTTGAATTCAAACTTACTTTGCTTCCTTTACCCCTAACCTTGTAATGATAAAATCAGACAGCGGAGTGGTTGGGTAGAATATGGCGGATGCATGGACTTGGCCGCATTATATAAAATATAGTCACTATAGTAATGGACCGACAGTAGTGGCTACGCTGGCTAAAGCTCAGCATTAGGTCATGGAGCCAAGCTCTCTGCTGACTCGGTAGACGCGTGGGTTCGAGCCCAACCGTCGGCCGTCCTTGAAATGGTTTTCCGTGGTTTCCCCATTTTCAACACCAGGCAAATGCTGGGACGGTACCTTCTGACAGGCCACGGCCGCTTCCTTCCACATCCTTGCCCAGTTTCATTCACCATCATTCATTTCATCTCTCATTAACTCCTCTCATGAGGTTGGCGTCAGGAAGGGCATCCGGCCGTAAAAACCATCGCCACAAAGACTTCCATCGCATCTCATCCCCGACCCCGTTGGAAAACAGGAATAATAAGGGGTAGACATACAGTCACTATAGTAATGGCCGGGTTTGGCAACGCTGTCCACCTATCATCTGGTAGTCCTACAGCAAGTACATGGTAATTGCTAACACTGAGTAAACACACAGATTTTGACGCGAAATGTTTCCGAAACTACAACAAAACACAGCGTCCACTAAATCCACACATAAGTAATGAATATTACAAATAAAGGATACATATTATAATGTTATGTAGGCCTACCGTCAATTCTCGATAAGGTAATAATAAAATTCTATATTGTACTTCAATATCCGAGTGTCTGAAATTTCCCTTTGTTTAAACATAGAGACTGCCTTTGATAATAAATCGTTAATATCTTGTCCACAAGTGCATTCACTAATTATAATGAAAATAGGCATTTATTTAATATAATGACAGCTGACGAAGTCGATATCAAAAGCAGCAATGCCAAGCTGTACATGGATGCTGATGACACGGTCATCGCAGCGAGAACAATTCATGACCTACAGGAAAGCTTCACTAAACTTATGAATTGGGCTGAGGAAAATAGCCTACAAATAAACATGAACAAAACACTAGAAATGGTTTTCCGAAGAGGAAGGAGAGTTACACGACAAGACCACATAGTTTATGGAGCAGAAACGCTACTCACTGTTAATCATTTCAAATACCTTGGAGTGACATTCCAATCTACCGGAAGAGCATTTAAAATTCGTGCCAAAGACAGGGCTATATCTGCAATACAAGCCATCAATGGCATCGGTCACCTGCAAAAGTTATCCCTGCAAACAGTAGTAACCATCTTTGTGGTCAAAATAGTACCAGTATTAATAAATGGAATTAACGTTTTATGGGACCACCTAAAGAAAAATGATCTCAAAACCTTGGAAAATGTAAAGCCACTTTCTTCAAAAGATCAATGGGGGTCTCAAGATTCACTCCCTCCAGACGTGTCTATGTACTCGCAAGAGAGCATTTCCTCATAGAATACCTACGACTGAAGTTTACTCTAGCAGCAACGAACCCATATACGGACCTTAGGGGCGATATGAGAAAGTGGAGTACATCGATGAAGAATTTTATTGCACCAGCGCCATGATTGACAGGCGTTGGACTAAGCCAAACCATGCATTGAGACATGTTGTGTCAAGACTCGCGGTGCATGGGTTCCACCATAAAATGTGTGTTAAATCAAATTATCACATTCCAGATGACACGTGTGTTTATAACCTCGTAAAATGCAATGCCCCAAATATCATGAATTAACCTGCAAGCAAAGCAGCAAGCCAGTAACAATGTACATGTACATTATACTGCAGAATCAAACTAATGTTCTGTACTTCTCATGCACACTTGTGAGAATTGATTAAGTTAATACTCATAATAATTATGCAAATTGTTGGTCTCCCAGCTTAGTGTTGACAGTTAAACAAGAATATTCTACTGATTACTTAATTTGAAAAATGGACGTGCCAACTGAGTTGAGTTCAATAATATACTGGAATATAGAGGTCCCATAAAGATATATGCCCAAAACGAAATTCCTCACGCTGCAAATGATCAAAATATACTTCACCAACTTCCATTTCCTTTCCCTTTCTCAACAAACCAATACAAAATTCAGAATTTACAACCATACTTACACGGTGTGAAACATAACCATAGCTCTATTGGTACGCTAATACTGGGGTAGGATAAGATATTCGGAAACTTCGAGGGCACTGCATCTTTTGTTAATTTGGTAGATCTCAGAGCCAGTTTTGAAACTGTGCCATATGGTTCTATCCAATCTTCAAAAGCTATTACGCCATTTTCATCAAAGTGGTGTGCACAAACACTTGATGTTGGATGCCAATCTTTTCGTCGAATGGCATCGATCGAAGCATGTTCCTAACCTCGTCTATAGGGAAGGAATCCGTAGTAAAGTAACCATTTAATTTGCCTCACAGCAAGGCACTCAGCACTTCCTAGGCATCTTGGTTGGAAGCTTGTAGTTTTACGTGACCGTTAATCATACGATCATGAGCCACGGGACCTTCTTTCTGCGTGGAATCCAAACCACAGGACATGGCAATTCACTTCGAAAATCTCACAGGCATTGACTGGGAATCGAACCAGGTCCACCTTGGTGAGAGGCGAATAGCTTGACCGCTGCGCCACCACGCCCCCCTTCTAGGCATCTTGAAATATTACTTAAAGAAATATTGGTGAAAAATTTGTTTGTTAAATTCATTACCAGGCATTGGTTATACATACTATTTAATACTTAGGGGAAATACTCACTTCTACAACGTTCAGCAGGACTCATTTACCACGATGATTTTCACATGTTTTGAAAGAGTAAATAACAACTGATTTTTAAATGCTGTCATATTAAAATAAACTGTATTTATCAACAAAATTAGCACGTGATCTTAGCGTGTTAACACAACTTACTGCCATACGGCCTCCCCACAGTGTTAATTCTACCATCAGCACGGCTTGAGAATAAAATTATAGACGGCGATGGCGGCACAGAGATGCCTAACCACCCGGGCGGAGATCGAGATTCACGAGAGAGTTCCACGCGCAGGCACTAGTACTGTTAGCGTTTCTGGCGGAGGGTAAACAAACTGTTGAGCTACGTGCATACGAACTCTGCTAATATGAGCCAATTGGCAACTCAAACTAACACTTGGGGCGCTGCGGTCGGTCTGGATAAGTAGGGAAAAAATACTCAATAACACGCGTTTGATATGGAACACTTTTTAATTTTCGGTTATAATCAGTAAATGTGGTCCCTAAAATAATGACAGTGTTATTTTCAATTGTATATATGTATAACTGTGCGACACACGTGATCTAATTTGTGTGTTCCACTGGATTTTATGTGTCAATTGCATATTATCAAGCATCGGTTGTCTGCTGGTATTTGTTTTTGTGCAGTTCGAGTCATGGCACTGTTACGTTTAAAAGCTATATTTGAGTTTGCTCACTCTACCATAGACTCTAGAAATGATTTGCTGCTTGGTAGGGCAAAGGGATGAGTTTAACTTGTATTAAAACTCGGGGTAGACAGGAATTGCTTGATTTGGATGGTAGGTATTAACCCTGCGAAGTCAAATTAGGCCTATATGACTCGTAGTGGAATGGCTCGGATATCGCAGAGCGAGGTGATGCCGATTGGTAGGGTTATTGGAAATGTACTAGGGAGCGGGGAAGGATACCTGACTGATGAAGCTTGGCTGTTCTCGGCTGGTGTAGGCTTGGCTCGGCGAGACTGTGCTTGGCTGTCTAGGTGTAGCTTGGCTCGGCGTAAGTTAACAACCCGTCCTGTCGTCAGTGAGTGTAGTGGTGAGTGGTCCAACCCGCTCTTGTTGCCCGTATTTATTGCTATTGCTATTTGCATCTTTTGGAAAGTGATAAAATCGTATATCCGCAGCCCTCTTATACATCGACTTACAGCCGTAAACTGAACAATATACTTTGCTTTTACTCATTTTGCACTCTTATCAACGAGTAAAACTTATTACTTATGTATAAACACGAATAATTTACCACGATCTGCTTATCAATACAAGAAACCATATACAAACAGTCACCACGTGACAAATGTACCCTACTTCGTAAGTTTCTCATTTTTACAGCTAGATGTCATATCAGATAGCTGGAGTTGCCAATACATGTCTAAACAGGCAGCGAGGTGGCAAAATACATAGCAACAACTGGTCGTTGTCATTGCAGTCAACTATTTCCATCTGCTAAAAGGGATTATATAGGCTAGTTATGTTTTATACAATTAAGTGCTCCGTGTATTGCGATGGGCAAGCTTGAGTTATATACTGTACATTATTTGTAGATTTTATTTATCTATTTATTAAATTATTTTTAACTCAATGACGAAGATTATTATTATTATTATTATCATTATTATTATTAATGATAATAATATCATAGTATGACAAATTGTTCCTTAAACACAGTTCAGCTGGTCTTTGACAAAACTTCGGTGGGTATTACACAAGCAGCTTGTATTCTATCAATATTCAAGACTTTCCTGACTATATGTTAGCTGACCAGTATTACTGCCTTCTGTAATTTATGGTACTTGTTTCAGCTGTTATGGTATGCCTCTTGTGACCGTGATTACAATTAAGTTGACAGTGTTGTTTCCTACGGAGTTTATTTTTGTTTCCAAGTATTTCTGCATGTTTCGTGGATCTTAGCTCTGATGTTTTGGGAGTTTGATACTTGCGTCGATTATCCATGTGTTCTTGTGCACTTTGTCTGTGATAATGAGGTCCAGTTTATTGACATCTATTGTCTTGCTGGTGATGACAGAGGAATCCCAAAGTGTGTCATTTTCTACTATACGTTGTGGTTGAAGTCGGCAGTATGGCTCTGGTTCTTTTGGTAGTTTACACTGCTTGCATCGGTCTTGATAGGTGATATTAGCTACGTTGTCATGTCGGCGTACGTTGTCCATTTGCGCAAGTATCGGACATGTTCTTAGTATGTGATCGATGGTTTCGGTTTTGGTTTGTTCTTTTGGCATGTGCCGGTATCTGTTGAAGTCCCTTCTGAAGCTACGGGTTTCTATGACACTGTCCTCAATGACCATCATAAATCCCTCTGTTTCGGGATGTAGGATCACGTGTTACTTGCTCGTCTGTCAGTTTCTGGGGAATTGAGCATAATGCCAGTCTTTGATTGTTTGATGTGAATCTGCCTGTTCTGCCGTACATGGTGCATGTCAATATCTGCTTTCTTTATTTCAGTTTCTAGCTGTTCAGCAAGACTCTGTGGGTTCATATGCATTGGTGTTCGTCAAGCTCAACTATCATGTTGTGAAGATGGGAATCAAGCGTACTGTAGAAATACTGCCGAGGCTTATAGATGTGCCTGTTATAATTCATGTAAGCAAATGCTGCCTCTGCCTCCTTACTCCCTGCTGGGCATGAACCTGACAGTAGAGGAATGTATATGGTGTATTCTTCCTTTTGTATATTCTCCTCGTATCATTCGCTGCAGTACCGACAGTGGTGGCTACGCTCGCTAAAGCGCAGCGTTAGGCTATATGGGGCCAAGCTCTCTACTGACTCGGTAGACGTGGGTTCGTGCCCCACCGTCGGCCGTCCTTGAAATGGTTTTTCGTGGTTTCCCAGTTTCAACACCAGGCAAATGCTGGGATGGTACCTTATGACAGGGCACGGCCGCTTCTTTTCACATCCTTCCTCACTTTCATCCATTCATCTCATCGCTTATTCCGGCGCTCAGGAGGCCACACGACAAAAGAGAAATCCGCTGCAGTTCTTCTATGTCTGCGGAGGACCACGTAACTAAACCAAACGTGTATGTTAATAAAGGGATTGCGAATGTATTTATTGCCTTTGTCATGTTTTAGAATTGACGCTTGTTCGAACAATCATGTTTGGTCTTTTCTTGAATACCGTACGTGTGTATGAACAATTTCATGGCCTTGGGTTATACCTAGGTACTAGTATGCTTCTTGTTGGCCGACGAGGTTCAATATCTGTTTGATCTAGAAGTTCTAACCTGCCTACATTTTCTGAAGCTTGTCCTTTAGATATCTTTATTGTCCTGTATTTATCCAAATCGAACTCCATCTTAATGCCCCTGGAAATGTTGTGTACTACATGAATAAGCGCTTGCAGGTATTCTTATTTCGAAGTGTAAAGCTTCAGGTCATGAAGAGGGAAAAGGTGATTAACTTATATGCACTACTTTCCATTTTGAGTTTGATCTGATAGCCGTATGGAGTACTTTTAAACTCATTGGATATTGGCGTACGTGCTATTTAGAACCAAATTGCGCTCAGACAATCACCCGGAAAATTCTAATCTGCATTGCAATTGGATTGCTTTCTATCGGTTCCGAGTGACCCCTAAGTTTCAGTCGGGTGTTCCATTGTTGCATGGCTGAGTAAAGTACGTCTGTGATATCTGGAGAAATCCTGTAGATCTGCATGACCTGAAGTAGTCAAGAGTGTACAATTGAGTCAAATGCTTTTCAGTAGCCAATATGAGCGGTGTTAAGATACTATTGTTTCTAAACAACACGTCCATCATCTACCATTGCATTCCATGTGAGTTCCTTCTGTTCTTCTGGTATCTTATTATTCTCAATAAGGCGTTCATAAATTTGCTCTGCCAGTAGAGCTGTGAAAATTGTGTACAGCTCTGGCAGGCATGTAATCGGTCAATAGTTGCCGGGATCTTCCATGTTGACTTATGTTTCAGATAGGTGATTCCTGTAGTCATGAATGGAGGGAGAGGTAGTTTGTTTCTGATAATGTAATTGAATGCGTTAGTAGGGCGTTGTGTACTGGTTTGAAATTTTTGTACCTGAAGTTACAGATATGTTCCGGGCCAGATGCTTTCAAATGGTGTGTTCTCTTGATTATTGTTGTGATTTACGTTGTAGTGAAGTCATTGTTTTCATCTCGACCACCTCGCGGTGTAGCGGCTAGCGTTCTTGGCTGTCGCCCCGGAGATCTGGGTTCGATTCTCTGCTCCGCCAAGAAATTATAATTCTGGTGTGAGGGCTGGAATGGGGTACACTCAACTTCGTGAGGCAAAACTGAGAAGAGAAGGGTTCGATTCCCACCTTAGCCATCCTGGAAGTGGTTTCTCCACTTCTACTTCAGGCAAATACTGGAATGGTCCCTAACCTGAGGCCACGGCCACCTCCTTCCCAATCCTATCCCCAATTTACAAATTCCATCTTTGGAATCCGTTGATATCTTTTCCGTCCTTTTGTATCTATGGTGCATCGTTATTATGCTCTCTTGTGTGGCTACAAAAATCTGGGACCAGAACTCTTCTACGGTAGCTTCACCTTATCAGGCAATGCGTCATTACTGGATGGTTGTGGGTAATGTAGGCCTAATTGTTGATGACATTTCTTCTCATTTGATTGGAAGATGATGTTGTCCCGTTTCCTCTTTGAACTCTTTGAATTAGAACTGTGGAGTCTGTCGGAGTAGTTCATAACGATGTATTGGGTCCGTGCTTCTGTATATCGCTTTCTTTTCTTCAAATGTCCTGCTCCGTGGCTAAATGGTTAGCGCGCTAGGCTTTGGCACGAAGTGCACCGGGTTCAATTCCCGGCCGAGCCATCAGGGATTTTAATCTCCTGGGGTTAATTCCCGTGGCTCGGAGACTGGGTGTATGTGACGTCTTCATCATCACTTCATCCTCATTACGACGCGCAGGTCGCCTACGGGCGTCAACTGGAAAGGCCTGCACTCGGCCTCTCCGGAGGCCACACGATCATTATTATATTTTCTTCAAATACTTCTTTTCAAAAACCTTAGTTGAGATGTATTCTGAATTTTCCTGAATATGGTCAGTGAGCAGGTTTATTTCCTTTGACTAGTTTTGTTCATTCACCATGGTGACTCTGGATTCTTGAAATGTCCCTGTGACCTTTATTTGGATTTGAGTTAGTATAGGCTGAGGAAGCAGAATATTTGTTTTGAATGTCTTTATTTGGTCTGCTATTCTTTGTTGTGAAACGACAAACAGTTCAAGTTGTTTTTTAATATATTCTATGTGTTTTTTCTCGGTAGGCTGTCAAGTTAGTCTCATCCTTGTTAATTCATGTTATATGTCCATTTACTGCATTGTCGTGGAAGACCTGCTTTAGTGATCGCATTATTATGCGAAACACAATCTGATGGATATGGGGTGTTGCTGTTTTATTCGGCTGTAGTTGATTCGGGTATCTTGACAGTGGCCAGCCTGTTCAGCTCGCTTCACCATCGACTCTCAGTACATGTACATCCAGCGATGGCTCTAGAGGTGCCCAGTCTTAGCCCCTAGTTACAAGCACAAGTACTAACACGGTCACCGCAATAATGCAGGTTATCAGATAGATTCCACATACATTCAAGTAACCGGACTGATGACCATGAAGTCGCAAGCCCTAAATGAATCAATAATAAATCACTTGGACCAGCTTTGTGTAAAGGTTATTCACCCCTGAACTGTAAAGTACTGTAAATATCCGCTTCATGCATCTAGAATTATCCCCAAATTGCTCCGTCTTTAAAAAATTAACGAGCATTTTTTTACTTTGTTACTGTTACGAGTAGTGGCGTTACAGTTAATTTAAATAGTAACATCGTTATTCCCTAGTTATCGTAAAAGTAATGTTACTAGTAACGTCATTACTTCCTAGTTATCGTTAGAGTAACGGTTACTAGTTACGTCATTACTTCCTAGTTATCGTAGAAGTAACGTTTACTAGTAACGTCATTATTTCATAGTTATCATAAAAGTAACGTTTACTAGTAACGTCATTACTTCCTAGTTAGCGTACAAGTAACGTTTACTAGTTACGTCGTTACTTCTTAGTTATCGTACAAGTAATGGTTACTAGTTACGTCATTACTTCCTAGTTAGCGTACAAGGAACGGTTACTAATTACGTCATTACTTCCTAGTTATCACAAAAGTAACGTTTACTAGTTACGTCATTACTTCCTAGTTAGCGTACAAGGAACGGTTACTAATTACGCCATTTCTTCCCAGTTAACGTTAAAGTAGGCCTAACGGTTACTAGTAACGTCATTACTTCCTAATCGTTAAAGTAAAGGTTACTAGTAACGTCGTTATTCCCTAGTTATCATAAAAGTAACGGATACTAGTTACATCGTTATTCCCTAGTTATCGTTAAAGTAACGGATACTAGTAACATCGTTACTCCCTAGTTATCGTTAAAGTAACGGTTACTAGTAATGTCGCTACTCCCTAGTTATTGTTAATGTAACGGTTATTAGTAATGTCGTTACTCCCTACTTATCGTTAAAGAAACGGTTATTAGTAACTTAACGTCGTTACTCCCTAGTTATCGTTAAAGCAATGGTTACTAGTAGACTAATGTCATTACTTCCTAATTATCGTTAAAGTAACGGTTACTGGTAATGTCGTTGCTCCCTAGTTATCGTTAAAGTAACGGTTACTAGTAATGTCGTTATTCCCTAGTTATCATAAAAGTAACGGATACTAGTAAAATCGTTACTCCCTAGTTATCGTTAAAGTAACGGATACTAGTAACATCGTTACTCCCTAGTTATCGTTAAAGTAACGGATACTAGTAACATCGTTACTCCCTAGTTATCGTTAAAGTAACGGTTACTAGTATTGTCGCTACTCCCTAGTTATTGTTAATGTAACGGTTATTAGTAATGTCGTTACTCCCTACTTATCGTTAAAGAAACGGTTATTAGTAACTTAACGTCGTTACTCCCTAGTTATCGTTAAAGCAATGGTTACTAGTAGACTAATGTCATTACTTCCTAATTATCGTTAAAGTAACGGTTACTGGTAATGTCGTTGCTCCCTAGTTATCGTTAAAGTAACGGTTACTAGTAATGTCGTTACTCTCTAGTTATCGTTAAAGTAACGGTTACTAGTAATGTCGTTACTCCCTAGTTAATGTAAGAGTAACGGTTACTAGTAACATAGTTACTCCCTAGTTATCGTGAAAGACACGGTTACTAGTAATGTCGTTACTCCCTAGTTATCGTTAAAGTAACGGTTACTAGTAATGTCGTTACTATCTAGTTATCGTTAAAGTAACGGTTACTAGTAATGTCGTTACTCCCTAGTTAATGTAATAGTAACGGTTACTAGTAACATAGTTACTCCCTAGTTATCGTGAAAGAAACGGTTACTAGTAATGTCGTTACTCCCTAGTTATCGTTAAAGTAACGGTTACTAGTAATGTCGTTACTCTCTAGTTATCGTTAAAGAAACGGTTATTAGTAACTTAACGTCGTTACTCCCTACTGTCGACCAAAGTATTATGTGCACTCGAGTTTGAAGGTTGTTTGAGAAGTAACCAATAGACCTACATAAAATCCAATAACATCATCATTTTCGTCGTTCTATTTTACGTTAGTTCATGTACGTTTGGAATTTTAAATTTATATTTTAATATTTTTTATCGCAGTTGGAACACAAAAAGTGCACGTGTTTAAGCGTGTTTCAAACATGCGTCACATTTAAGAATTATTATCTCAAAAACCCGTCATCAGATCGAATCCAAATTTTAACACAATATACATTGAAATGTTGTATAACTGGTTTATTAATTACAAAATTATGTGTGTCCAAGAAGCAAAGTTGTTATCATTTTTGTAAGGTAACTTTTTCTCGGCTCGGGGTGGTTGGAAAATGTAGTTCTTGGTTGCGTTGTAATCGTTATACATCAAAAAGTTATGCTGTATGACTGTGAAATACGTAAATTAATTCACTTATTTTATATCGGTTTGTATTTGTACGAGGAAATAACACATGGTTCACCAGCTAGCCGCTCCACGGAAAGTTGTACAGCGTTGCCGAAATGGTGCCCACACGCATCATGGCGCGTCTCGCTCGGAAGTGATGGGCTCCATCTCAGCAACGCTGTACTGCTTTTACCGGATCGGCTAGCTGGAGAACCATGTGTTATTTCCTCGTACAAATACAAACCGATATAAAATAAGTGAATTAATTTACGTATTTCACAGTCATACAGCATAGCTTTTTGATGTATAACGATGACAACGCAACCAAGAACTACATTTTCCAACTACCCCGAGCCGAGAAAAAGTTACCTTACAACAATGATAACAACTTTGTTTCTTGGATACACAAAATTGTGAAATTAATAAACCAGTTATACAACATTCCAATGTATATTGTGTTAAAATTCGGATTCGATTTGATGACGAGCTTTTGAGATAATAATTCTTAAATGTGACGCATGGTTGAAACACGCTTAAAAACGTGCACTTTTTGTGTTCCAACTGCGATAAGAAATATTAAAATAAAAAATAAAAAATGCAAACCTACATGAACTAACGTAGAATAGAACGACGAAAATGTTGATGGTATTGAATTTTATGTAGGCCTATTGGTTACTTCACAAACAACCTTCAAACTCGAGTACACATAATACTTTGGTCGACAGTAGTTATCGTTAAAGCGATGGTTACTAGTAGACTAATGCCATTACTTCCTAGTTATCGTTAAAGTAACGGTTACTAGTAATGTCGTTACTCCCTAGTTATCGTTAAAGTAACGGTTACTAGTAAGGTCGTTACTCTCTAGTTATCGTTAAAGTAACGGTTACTAGTAATGTCGTTACTCCCTAGTTAATGTAAGAGTAACGGTTACTAGTAACATAGTTACTCCCTAGTCATCGTGAAAGAAACGGTTACTAGTAACGCCGTTACTCCCCAACCCATTAGCAGACACATTGTACTGCTTCAAAACCTGGGTAGAGCAGCTAGCAGAAGGAACGAACACAGGCATTGCCGGTCTTCCCGCTAGGCTACAAGATCACAGAAACAGCTAACGGGTAGGATTTTACTCATGTCTAACTCACAGTCTTATGTGCGCAGCCATACTCCCCATCAAGACGGACTTGTGATCCTCATAGCTTCAACGCAAGACTCCTAAACAATACTTGCGACCCCTAAGTTTCCTGCTCGTGATCAAGAGGCGCCAATTCGACTTTATTCAGCCTGCGCCTGTCCTTGATTGCGGCCACCTTTCTCTTGTTGTTGTTGTTGTTGTTGATTCTCTAGGGCCTTTGCGGCATCGAGGTCATGTAGTCCCTTGTAGGCTACTTGGGTGCGTGTAAAATTTGCCTGATAACCTGTGTCACTGTGATGTCAGTACTAGTGTGTGTATTTGTAATTGAGATAGGATTTGGGTAGGAAGCCGTGGCCGTGGCCCTAAGTCGGCATTTGCCAGGAGTAAAAGTGGAAATCCACGGAAAGACCCGTTTAGCGACAAGGAATGAAAGCGAGCCGGCTGGCGACGCCTGTGTGAGGTACCTGAGCAGTGGGACTGACTACGACGCCTAAAAACAATAGGGAGCCCAAGTGAAGGAGGTGGTCAAGCATCGAAAGGCCAAGTTGTAGAAGGACTTTGGCCGAAGCTAGAAGCTAACTTCATACAAACCAGAAACTGTTTTACCGGGTGTTGAAGAGCATGCAGACGGAAAAGCTATATCCCATCAAATTCTTGATGTACAATGACGGCCAGCTGCTTACACGAAAACTGACATTAGGGAACGAGGCAAAGAATACTTCTCCGAACTTCTGAATCCCACCCGACCTGCACACCAGGATGATAATGAAATTACGAAGGGATCAGATTGCGAAGGCCGATCTGAACCTCACTATCATAATAGACGGCGTTGGGAAAAGCTCCAAGTCACGACAAGATGACGGCTGAGATGTTTCGGCACATGGAAAACCGGGAGGAAAGGCGTTTGCTTTAGGGCTAGGTGGACAATAAGACCATCCTCAAGGTCTTGGAAACGGTCGTCATTTTGCTGATCTTCATGAAGGGCGACAACCGAGAGTGCCGAAACCACCAACGCAGACGTTAGACAAGAAGATAGCCTTTCACCGTACCTCTTCACCTTGCTCATGGACGATGTCATGAATAGCACAAAGCGAAGCACCAAGAAAATGACCTTCGGCACCTGTAGTCTGTCTAAATATCATAAATGACGCTCGCCGAAATCGTAGCTCTCCTTGCCAGGACCAACCCTCGACTAAAACACAACATAAACCCGTGGAATAGAAAAATGGAGGAACGAGACAAAGACTAAGACCATTATGATCTCTACGAACAAAAAGAAGTACACCAGATCATTATGATGTCTACGAACAAAAAGAAGCACACCATCTGGATGAAGAGGCAAGTGCTTGAACAGATATCCAATTTAAAGTTCTTGGGTGCCACAATCAACGAAGAAGGATAAATGGGTCCCGAGATCAATCAGAGGCTGATCGCTGCTGGAACACTCTTCTCCGTGATCAACCAAGGGTTCTTTAGTCAGCAAGACGACCTTTATTCCAACGGTCATCAACAATACCGAGTCGTGGGCAATCTTTTCTAGGCACTAGAGCCAGCTGCAAGCGTTGGAGATGAGATACATGCGAAAGGTCGAGAAAACGAAGCGAGACCGAGTACTGAATTTAACCATCAGGTACAACCTGCACTTCCGGCCATTGAGGACTACCTTCGTGGAGGGGCCGCTGCGGAGATTTGGGCTCGTCAATCGAATGACCAGCACCGGGATGTCACGGCAGGCATGGGAGGTGTGAGTAGGTAGAAAGAGATCCCAAGGCAGACCCCGTGTCAAATGATGCTTGTTATTTTAAGGAGGAAACGGCGAGGTCATCTGCCCCTTTCCGGTATCAAGTGGCTCCACAACATTAAGAAGGCCTTCGAAATCCACGGTAGTGACCTGCTCTAAGACTCGGTGCTGTCAAAAGATAGGATCTGATGGTGATCCTTTGTGAAAGCCTCAACAAAGCAAGGTAAAATAGGAGGCGTTTTAGTAAATAAGTGAATCGGGCTGCTTGATGTCGAGGTGTTAGAACTAGACCTCGTATGGCCGTCGGGAATCAATATGGGCACCATGCAACCTGTACTAACAGTCTGGGTGGACAAGCGACCTCCTGTAGCCCTCACAAGTTCCAAGTGGAGTTGCGTAGCATTCATCCCGCGGTTCATCCAAGGCTCAAAGCCAAAAGTCGGAAATAGTAGTGTTCAGCTGCAGTTGTCGAACGTGAATGGCCTGTAAGGGCTGAGTCCTTCACATTACCCGTCGTTTTGAACCAATTTCATGTCCGTACTACATCACACCGATAGCGGCGCATACGTCGAGCAACTTCCCTTATTGACAATTCTTCTTATAAAAAAAGTGATGTGGCCTACCCGATGAAATGTCCATAGTGTCGTCATGACATCATGGACATCTTCATGCTCACAATACAACTCTAATGCGTCGTTACAGGTGCTTTAACTTCCACTGAAAAACTGTCTTCGAATTAGTATGGCGTTCTGTATGTAGGTTGAGCTAGAGAAAGTTGTCAGTGCAAACTGAAGAGTCCGTTTTCCGGTCATGGGACCGACTATGGCAGTAACACAAACACATGGAATACTGGGGTGATAAAAAATTTATTTTGATGTGTAGGCTATAAATCAAACCACTCCTTGCGTAGTTTATTGCAATTTGTAAATAAAAGTTGTACTTTACATTGCCTGTCAGTCGTAGAATCAGGTAATTAACCACCAAGTTAAGTTTCATCGAGTTGTGTTTGAAAAGAACTCACCTAGTTTCCGTGGCTTGCTATACTGGAACAGTTTGTCAAACTCCGCCTGTTTACAAGGATGATTTTCTGAATGAGGTTTCAATGGCGTCAGTCCATTAGTGAGTGGATCATACGCCTCAGGAATACTGAAAAGAGAAGAAATAGTGTCTGAATCTGAGGTCAACGAAATTACAGAGGTGTCTGTGAAGAGAAATACTGTCGAGACTAGTTTGCCCGGCACAATGAGGAAAGCGAGGAGTCTATTGCCGAAAATCCATTCACTCCCATTCTGTTACAATTAATGTCTATGCACCAGTGATGAAAACATTTATTCACATTTATTGCACCGTAATGCCACACGAACAGAAACACATTGCGAACTTGAGAGACGAGATGTGAATCATGGAGTCACGATCATGTGGCTCAAGGGATTAAATGTTTCTACCAATTATTGCCTGCCGAATAAACAGTATCAAACAGTACGGACTCACAAAGCAGACGGGAACACCATGTTTGAAGTCCATGTACTTACATAGGTTGCACATGAGCTCTACCGACAAACGTTCAGACGTTAGTTTAGGGATGTTTGCTGAGTGTTTTGTTATACAGAACCCATGATTTCCGTCAGTGCAATATCGTGGAATTGCATTTCGCCCCTGTTTTTAGCCTACTTTCGATTTTTGCACACAAAAAAACTGAAACAGACTTATGAGATCTAAATAGGGTCAACAAATTGTGTATCTGTGTGTGAGTGTGTGTGATTCGGTATGCCTGTCCCCCTATCAATTAAAACACGGTGAAACCGAATTGAACGAAATTTGGTATAGAGGTAGCACTAACAAAGGGCACCTCAGTGTCATGTTTTATATCGCCGCCTTCTTGACGGAAACGTAATGGCGGCCACCCAAATGTTCAAAGCTTAAATAAAATTACGACTAACCTAACCATCTGATCTCTACCAAATTTTGCAACAACATACCTTCAGGTGGGAAGCGTCCTTTGACCAAACTACAAGGTCATCAGCCAAATAGTTTCAAGATGGTGGCTGTATGAATCATGGAAGTATTTTAGCCTAGCCGTAACATACGATTCAACAAGGCCTGGCCTTACCAAATACGCTTATCGTTCATAGAGAGGTTTAAACTGTCCTCAAGGAGGTGACCGGAAGGATATTAGCATTTTGAAATAGAATATGTAACCGCAGTAGTGACTAACAATTCACGCTAACCGTGCCATATCGCGCTTTCCGTGCCGTCCCATTGGGTCAAAATGGCCGCAAATTGCTCGTAAATCCATATATTTCCGTAACTTCATAAGTTTATATCCTTTTAGGAATGTAATGAACAAAATAATACATATTTCGTATCAAATGGTTTAAAGAAATTGCAGAAAACGCTAATGAAATCGTTGATTGCAAGGCATATCATGGAGTTACACTAAACCAGTTGTTAACCAAGTATTAGTGTACGGCATCTGACCAGGACTCATAGTCGGGAGGTTCGAGGATCAAATCCCAACAGGCTCAAATATTTTTACATTGTTCTTTTTTGTATTTATTGATTTATAACTACTCACACGTTAAGCATATATATAGTGTGTATTTGCAATCGAAAATATTATATATACACACATCAAAAAAAGTTTTGCATCACCTCGGTTCCAAGAGTTCCGGAACCGTTAAATACAAAGGGAATAGAGATCAACACAAACAACATTTCAGCTCGTTTTATTGCTCATGAGACCCACACATTGCATGTTGTACCATCATACAGCTAGACTTTCAGCATTTGTGGTCCAGATTGCAGTACACACCACTACCTCTAATACCCAGTAGCACGTCCTCTTGCATTGATGCATGCCTGTATTCGCCGTGGCATACTATCCACAAGTTCATCAAGACACTGTTGGTCCAAATTGTCCCACTCCTCAACGACAATTCGGCGTAAATCTCTCAGAGTGGTTGGTGGGTCAAGACGTCCATAAACAGCCCTTTTCAACATATCCCAGGCATGTTCGATAGGGTTCATGTCTGGCGAACATGCTGGCCACTGTAGTCGAGCGATGTCGTTATCTTGAAGGAACGCATTCACAAGATGTGCACGATGAGGTCGAGAATTGTCGTCCATGAAGACAAATGCCTCTCCAATATTCTGCCGATATGGTTGCACTATGGGTCGGAGGATGTCATTCAGGTATCGTAAAGCCGTTTCGGAGCCTTCCATGACCACCAGTGGCGTACGTCGGCCCCACATAATGCCACCCCAAAACATC
Source organism: Meconema thalassinum (assembly GCA_946902985.2). Lineage (NCBI taxonomy): Eukaryota > Metazoa > Arthropoda > Insecta > Orthoptera > Tettigoniidae > Meconema > Meconema thalassinum. The sequence goes on along the minus strand of OX336389.2, from coordinate 466,560,831 downwards.
AGGGAACCACCACCTTGCTGCACTCGCTGGACAGTGTGTCTAAGACGTTCAGCCTGACCAGGGTGCCTCCAAACACGTCTCCGACGATTGTCTGGTTGAAGGCATATGCGACACTCATCGGTGAAGAGAACGTGATGCCAATTCCGTGGGGTCCATTCAGCATGTTGTTGGGCCCATCTGTACCGCGCTGCATGGTGTCGGGGTTGCAAAGCTGGACCTCGCCATGGACGTCGGGAGTGAAGTTGCGCATCATGCAGCCTATTGCGCACAGTTTGAGTTGAAACACGACGTCCTGTGGCTGAACGAAACGCATTATTCAACATGGTGGCATTGCTGTCAGGGTTCCTCCGAGCGGCAATCCGTAAGTAGCGGTCATCCACTACAGTAGTAGCCCTTGGGCGGCCTGAGCGAGGCCTGTCATCGACAGTTCCTGTATCTCTGTACCTCCTCCATGTCCGAACAACATCGCTTTGGTTCACTCTGAGACGCCTGGAAACTTCCCTTGTTGAGAGCCCTTCTTGACACAAAGTAACAATGCGGACGCGATCGAACTGCGGTATTGACCTTCTAGGCATGGTAGAACTACAGACAACATGAGCAGCGTACCTTCGTCCTGGTGGAATGACTGGAACTGATCGGCTGTCGTACCCCCTCCGTCTAATAGGCCCTGCTCATGCATGGTTGTTTACATCTTTGAGCAGTTTTAGTGACATCTATGAACAGTCAAAGGGACTGTATCTTGGATACAATATACACAGTCAACGTCTATATGCCGGAGATCTGGGAACCGAGGTGATGCAAAACTTTTTTTGATGTGTGTAGGTAGGGTTACCATCCGTCCGGATTTTAAACATGTTGTAACCTTATTTTGAAGGGTACGATTACGCCACTGACGTTATGTCAAAATTTAACATTCGTTACTCATATCATGTGTTATTTCGGCAATTAATTAGCCACAAGTTATTAAGTGTATGTGTAGTCCATAAAATGTATTATCATGTACACACATCAAAAAAAGTTTTGCATCACCTCGGTACCCAGATCTCCGGCATATAGACGTTGACTGTGTATATTGTATCCAAGATACAGTCCCTTTGACTGTTCATAGATGTCACTAAAACTGCTCAAAGATGTAAACAACCATGCATGAGCAGGGCCTATTAGACGGAGGGGGTACGACAGCCGATCAGTTCCAGTCATTCCACCAGGACGAAGGTACGCTGCTCATGTTGTCTGTAGTTCTACCATGCCTAGAAGGTCAATACCGCAGTTCGATCGCGTCCGCATTGTTACTTTGTGTCAAGAAGGGCTCTCAACAAGGGAAGTTTCCAGGCGTCTCAGAGTGAACCAAAGCGATGTTGTTCGGACATGGAGGAGGTACAGAGATACAGGAACTGTCGATGACAGGCCTCGCTCAGGCCGCCCAAGGGCTACTACTGTAGTGGATGACCGCTACTTACGGATTGCCGCTCGGAGGAACCCTGACAGCAATGCCACCATGTTGAATAATGCGTTTCGTTCAGCCACAGGACGTCGTGTTTCAACTCAAACTGTGCGCAATAGGCTGCATGATGCGCAACTTCACTCCCGACGTCCATGGCGAGGTCCAGCTTTGCAACCCCGACACCATGCAGCGCGGTACAGATGGGCCTAACAACATGCTGAATGGACCCCACGGAATTGGCATCACGTTCTCTTCACCGACGAGTGTCGCATATGCCTTCAACCAGACAATCGTCGGAGACGTGTTTGGAGGCACCCTGGTCAGGCTGAACGTCTTAGACACACTGTCCAGCGAGTGCAGCAAGGTGGTGGTTCCCTGATGTTTTGGGGTGGCATTATGTGGGGCCGACGTACACCACTGGTGGTCATGGAAGGCTCCGAAACGGCTTTACGATACCTGAATGACATCCTCCGACCCATAGTGCAACCATATCGGCAGAATATTGGAGAGGCATTTGTCTTCATGGACGACAATTCTCGACCTCATCGTGCACATCTTGTGAATGCGTTCCTTCAAGATAACGACATCGCTCGACTACAGTGGCCAGCATGTTCGCCAGACATGAACCCTATCGAACATGCCTGGGATATGTTGAAAAGGGCTGTTTATGGACGTCTTGACCCACCAACCACTCTGAGAGATTTACGCCGAATTGTCGTTGAGGAGTGGGACAATTTGGACCAACAGTGTCTTGATGAACTTGTGGATAGTATGCCACGGCGAATACAGGCATGCATCAATGCAAGAGGACGTGCTACTGGGTATTAGAGGTAGTGGTGTGTACTGCAATCTGGACCACAAATGCTGAAAGTCTAGCTGTATGATGGTACAACATGCAATGTGTGGGTCTCATGAGCAATAAAACGAGCTGAAATGTTGTTTGTGTTGATCTCTATTCCCTTTGTATTTAACGGTTCCGGAACTCTTGGAACCGAGGTGATGCAAAACTTTTTTTGATGTGTGTATTTAATTTTAATTTTAAACATTTAATTCCAATTAATTGATTAGGTTTTGTTACGGTATTAAGTTGACGGAAGTCAGAGGCTGTTTTTGTAATTAGCTAGCGCTTGAGCACTTTGGGTCATTTCAAGAGCTTACGTCTTCTCCCAGAACAGCACGATGTGATGAAATAACTTACCTGCGTACAGACTCAACAACAAAAGCCGGGTGGCTAGCCCGAGGTACTAAGATGGGTGCGTCGAGTGGAAAGGGTGGGGGAGTGGCAAGAGGTGGCCAGGAACAATAGATACTTGGGACGAGACTTCTTTATGTGAAGAAAAGACAACTCAACGAGACTTGGTTGAAGACAGTCGCAGGAGAACAGTATTGCAGGAGTTGTATTCAGGACGTATGCCAGTCCGATACATTATGGTGTTGGCAGTGTCATGCGCTAACATCATAAGAGTGGTTAAGGGACTTACAATCCACCACCATTATTCATTCTGAGTAGCGTAAATACCTCAGAATTAATAGTAGCCTGTTATTTAAGATAAATGCCTCGTATGAAGATGGACTTCTACCGCCTACAACAGCAGCTTTCTCTTGGGGAGAGACTCTTCAATAAATCCAAATCATCGTTTGGTAAGCTCATTGACTTTATGCACAAGCTCTCTTTCTTCACTCTTGAATAAATCAACCTAAATTATTAAATTCAGATCTAGATTAAATTAAATTCATAACGCCTCTGTTTTCTTGCAACTTTGAGCCTATCTTAAATTCTTTTGTTTTCTTTCTACGTTAAGTCATTAATTTATGCATTTTCCTAACTTGTTTGTTTTTGATGCCATTAAATTTTTATTTAAATTAAATGCAGTCTGTCTCCTTTCTAGATGATACAAATAGATATAAGCCATCCTCTTTTCCCCGAAGCAAATGTTATTCAGGTTAATGACTAAGTCATACCACGACTTGAGTCGATGGAGTCTGGTGAATGTTCTACCTGAGCTAGGACGTAAAGTTATTTATGATTTATTGGGTTATCGCTCTCAGATCGAACCCTTGGCGCCCAACACTCTTACATATAACTTCAGATCCAGTGACCACTGATGGGTCATATCAAATGGTAAGTCAGGTAAAAATTGGATACAGAAATTAATAATCTGGCAGGTTTTGGTCTTATATATTGTTCCAAATTAACATACACACCCAACAGTACCGTTACATTGTCTCCGTAAACGTGGGACGAAAACCTGATAACATTTGTGGATGGAAAAGTGACATATTTCTGTACCTGCATTTTGGGGGATTTTATATATCAACGTGAGTCAGAATGAGTGATTCAGAAGACGATATGTTTCTACGTAATCAAAAACAGCTAGGGAGTAAGATGACGAAGGAGAAAGAGGATGAAGCGCGTAGTAAGTTAGTAGAGGAAGGTGAAATCAGCACAGGGATGATGTCGGAGGTAAATCCCAGTAATGATAGTGAGAAAGAAAGTCCGGGAGATATGAAGAGCATGTTTGCGAGTCTTATACAGGTATTAAATACGAAATTTGATCAAAACAGTAAAGAAATTAGTAGTAAACTAAATGATAAATTGGAGGAAAACAGTAGGGAAATTAAAGAAAATAATAAAGAACTTAACAGTAAATTGGATCAAAACAGTAAGGAGATGGATAAGAGATTTGAGCAAATTAAGGGTGAAATCAGGGGTGTGATGAAAGAGAAGACGAAAGAAATCCTAGCTGACATGGAGAGTAGATTGAGGAGGGTGCAAGATGAACTTGAGAGTAAAATAAGTAAGCAATCAGAGGAATCTAAAGAGTTAATACAGTTAGAGACGAAGCAAATTAAGAAACAATTGGGAGGAGAAATTGAAAAAGTTCAGAGTACAGCTATGGAGGTTAAAGAACAGCTGGGGGGAGAAATTAAAAAGATTCAGGGAGTAACAACGGAAATTAAAGATCAACTGGGCGGCAAAATCGATAAGGTTCAAGCAGAAATTAGTAATGAAGTTGAAAATTTGAAGAAACAGAGTAAGGAAAGTATAAGTAAAATTCAAGAAACACAGGATAGGCTGAATGATAAAGTTGAAGCAACAGATGGGAGCATTTACGCAAAAGTTAGTAGTATAGAGAAACGAGCAGAGGAGAAAATTGCCCAGCTTGAAAATAAATTAAAGTCTAGAATAAGACAAGAAGCAGGTCAGAGTCGAACGACATATATGAATAGTACGCATAAAGAAATAGAGTTAGGGAAATTTAGCAGTCGGCAAGGATGCCTCACGGAGTTTCTAAATACTATTGAAGTGAGGTTTAAAGAAAGATTGGAGGACGGAAACATCGAATGGTGTAATGTGATTGAAATATTAGAACAGGCCTTCGTAGGGGAAACCAAAAACTGGTTTGCAGTTTATAGGGACGGTTTTGAAGATATCACAGATTTCAGACATAAATTTTGTGATACGTTTTGGAGTGAGAGCATACAATCACGATATCGTGAGGGAATCGTGTGTGGAAAATACAACGCAAGGGGTAATCTCAATATGACGGAGTATTTCCTGGGGCAAGTGTTGGTTTGTAAATACTTGGATGGATTGAGAGAGGAAAAGGATGTGGTAAGGCTCCTGTTAAGGCATTTCCCTTACCGGATCAAAGAGGCGGCATGCATACAAAATGTAAAAACTGTCACGCAAGTAGAGAAACTACTAGGCACCTTTGATGCGCTAGGGAAAGGTTCAAGTGAGGAAACAGTCACTAGAAACCAGGGTAATTATAACAATCAGGCTCAGGATGCAAGAAATCAAGGAACGCAGGGAAACAGTGGCGAAGGAGGCAATTATCAAAATAGGGGTGAGAGTGGAAACAATTACCAAAACCGGGGTAATAATTTTGTGACGCCCTATCAAAACAGGAATAATTACTCGCAAGGCAGGAATTATGATTCGCGAGGAAATCAAGGTAGGGGTAATGATGGACGCAACGGACACGGGCAGGGTAACTACGGTAATAACCCTAATGTTAATCAGAACCGAGGATATGGGAGAGGTAATCCCGTAGGTAATAATGAAAATAGTAACCAACAGAATGTGAATAGTAATAGCCAGACCAGCGTTGCGACCACTAGTGAAGGTAGAGACAATAATAGTAATTTAAACGCGAGCCAGACTGCATCATAAGGTCAGGATCTCAGTCTGCAACGTGCCCTGTTTTAACCCTGATACAGGAACACTATGACCTAAACGTAAGGAATGAATTGTTAAGAGAACTATGTGACGAAGCAATATTACCAGTGGCGGGTAATATAAGTCCGATCATTAAGCTACACGTGTCCGGGACGTGTACCAATGTGTTAATAGACAGTGGCTGTTTAAGGAGCTGCATAAGCAATGCTTATTATGATAAATTAAAGGGAACTGGGGTAAACTTTGAAGAATTGCCAATTAAGAGTACTTTTGTAATCACAGCCGTGGGTAGGAAGTCTAAAATTATATCAAAACAGGTGTTAATAGAGATAAATATAAACAGTCACGTAGAGAAGCAAGTGTGCCTTGTAATTCCAAATCTAGTGTACGACGTAATTTTGGGTTCTGATTGGCTGACTAGGGTGTCAGGAAACATATGTTATGAAGAGTGCTGTATTACATTTAAATTTGGTGGTGCGGAAGTGGTGATACCGTTCAATGAACAATATAGGAGTAGTGTAGTAGGAGTGATATGTACGTTAAATGAGATGTCTCAAGCTATAGAGAAAGAGTCAGTAACTTTTGTAGGCAGTGTGGTTACGAACGAGAATCTAGATGACTCGTTACGTGAAGCTGCGTTTCTTGGAGATGTAGAGGAAGATAAGTGTATGCTTCTCTACGATGTTTTGTCAAATAATAGTAGGGTATTTGAAGATCGAATTGGTAGAGCCAATTGTTATGTCCACTCATTGAACGTTGTTGACAATTCGGTATTTACCGGTCACCGCTATCCTGTGCCTTTTGTCTATCAGAAAGCCGTAGAAAGTCAGATCAATCAGATGCTTCAGGACGGTATAATTGAGTATTCTAACCGTCCCTATGTAAATTCACTTATTACAGTACCTAAGGCAGATGGAAAAGTCAGGATATGTTTAGACGCACGTTTGGTTAATGCACACATTTCATCAGACCAATTAAAATCTATGTCTATAGAGGAGTTAATGCAAACTTTTGAGGGAAAACAATTTTTTACGTGTGTTGATTTAAGTTCCAGTTTCTGGCAAGTTCCTCTTAAAGTTGAAGATAGAGCCTTTACCGCATTTAGTCATCAGTACAATCTGTACCAATTTTGCAGGGTACCCTATGGGTTAAAGAGCAGTTCAGCAGCGCTGATAAGAGCACTGAACATAGCTTTAGGTGATAACACGGGTGATTATGTAACTATATACGAGTTATATATATATCGTATATATATTGATGATCTTGTAATTAGTTCGCGTACTTTTCAAGAGCATTTGGTTCACTTGGACACGGTTTTTAAGAGACTAGATAATGCAGGGTTCACCCTGAAATTGTCAAAATCTACATTTTGTAAGTCACAAGTAACTTTCCTGGGTCATAGTGTGTCACGTTCAGGGGTAACTCCAGAAGAAAGTCGGATCAACAAAATCCTCGATGCAAGTGTGCCACAAAATGTAAAACAGCTGAAGACGTATTTAGGAATCTGTAATTTTTTAGACGATTTGTGTTAAAATATTCTAAGTTAGTAGAACCATTCAGGGACCTCTTAAAGCAAGGAACCAGATGGAGATGGGATGTGACCATGAAACAGGCAATATTGCAGATATTGTAGCTGTTGAGCAGGTAAATCAAAAATGGTAAATACCTAGGTATTAATGAGGTATCAGATGTGGTCAGTATCATTGATCTGTGTGAGATTAACTGTTAAAGAGGAGAGGGAATCGAGATGAAGGGAGAACTGGTATGGAGCATGGCACTTAAAGGGAGTTATATCTAAAGGGACAAACAGGCCAGAAATATGATGGATTGTATGTATTTCTAGTGTTGTTCTTTTTTTCAGTGATATACACGTAATGACATATGAGAGAGAGTTTGGGTGATAGAGTCATATAGCACCACCAAATTACTAGTGATCGTGTGTGCATTTGACCTTACACAAAACACTCAAAATGAGAATTCCAAAATCAACGAACTTGCAATACAAGGTAGTTTGGGAAATCAAACTGCAGATCACAAAGTGAACTCGTGTGATTTGAAATAAGAGAATGTGACAAAGGGCAAATAAGAACACACATATATGTCTTTTTTTCTTACACATATAGGTAAAATAAACAATGAGCGGTAATGACCGCAAGACAATAAAAAGAAAACAATAAGCTATATGCGATTGAGACATAATAGCCTAAGCAAAAACATTGGTGTTAAACCAAAAGAAGAAATGTTGATTGTATATATAAATGTCTATAAGGGTAATGTATTATGTGTATTATGTTATATTAGGATGTTAATTTACACGTGTCTTGGGAAGATAACGCGGAATATAGTAAATAATAGTCTGCGTGATTTTCCGGGACGAATGTAACCTTATTTTGAAGGGTACGATTATGCCACTGACGTTATGTCAAAATTTAACATTCGTTACTCATATCATGTGTCATTTCGGCAATTAATTAGCCACAAGTTATTAAGTGTATGTGTAGTCCATAAAATGTATTATTATGTATTTAATTTTAATTTTAAACATTTAATTCCAATTAATTGATTAGGTTTTGTTACGGTATTAAGTTGACGGAAGTCAGAGGCTGTTTTTGTAATTAGCTAGCGCTTGAGCACTTTGGGTCATTTCAAGAGCTTACGTCTTCTCCCAGAACAGCACGATGTGATGAAATAACTTACCTGCATACTGACTCAACAACAAAAGCCGGGTGGCTAGCCCGAGGTACTAAGAAGGGTGCGCCGAGTGGAAAGGGCGGGGGAGTGGCAAGAGGTGGCCAGGAACAATAGAGACTTGGGACGAGACTTCTTTATGTGAAGAAAAGACAACTCAACGAGACTTGGTTGAAGACAGTCGCAGGAGAACAGTATTGCAGGAGTTGTATTCAGGACGTATGCCAGTCCGATACATTATGGTGTTGGCAGTGTCATGCGCTAACATCATAAGAGTGGTTAAGGGACTTACAATCCACCACCATTATTCATTCTGAGTAGCGTAAATACCTCAGAATTAATAGTAGCCTGTTATTTAAGATAAATGCCTCGTATGAAGATGGACTTCTACCGCCTACAACAGCAGCTTTCTCTTGGGGAGAGACTCTTCAATAAATCCAAATCATCGTTTGGTAAGCTCATTGACTTTATGCACAAGCTCTCTTTCTTCACTCTTGAATAAATCAACCTAAATTATTAAATTCAGATCTAGATTAAATTAAATTCATAACGCCTCTGTTTTCTTGCAACTTTGAGCCTATCTTAAATTCTTTTGTTTTCTTTCTACGTTAAGTCATTAATTTATGCATTTTCCTAACTTGTTTGTTTTTGATGCCATTAAATTTTTATTTAAAGTAAATGCAGTCTGTCTCCTTTCTAGATGATAGAAATAGATATAAGCCGTCCTCTTTTCCCCGAAGCAAATGTTATTCAGGTTAATGACTAAGTCATACCACGACTTGAGTCGATGGAGTCTGGTGAATGTTCTACCTGAGCTAGGACGTAAAGTTATTTATGATTTATTGGGTTATCGCTCTCAGATCGAACCCTTGGCGCCCAACACTCTTACATATAACTTCAGATCCGGTGACCACTGATGGGTCATATCAAATGGTAAGTCAGGTAAAAATTGGATACAGAAATTAATAATCTGGCAGGTTTTGGTCTTATATATTGTTCCAAATTAACATACACACCCAACAGTACCGTTACAATGTGTCCGGTTTGGCGTCCGGATTTAAAATTGTCCGGAAACCGAATACGTGGCAAATATTTGGGGAAATTTTACTTCACAACGCATATAGGTTGGTCACATTGAGCACCAGGACTGCTCAGGCGGCTGCACCTGTTCTGTGTGCCGCACCTGTCGCCATTTTATTTGGAAGGAGTGCGTTCAGTCAGTTTAGTGCTACTGTTTTGTTTGCTGGACTGCGTCCATTTCTAGACGTTTTATGCTATTAGTTTTCAGTATCAGTAGTTTTTAAGTACATAACAACAAAGTAGTGTTATAAATTGGGAAAATGCCGAAGCGTAAGTGTGTTTTTAACGACAAACTTAAAGAAGAATATAAGTTTCTGAGACAGTGCCAAAATAGCAATGATCGCGTGAGGTGTTCGGTGTGCAATTCAGAATTTTCGGTGGAACATCGTGGACGCTATGATGTAGAAAATCATTTGCAAACTGAAAGACATAAGAAGGCGTATCAAGCAGCGTCCTCGGCAAGTATTAAAACATTTAAAAAAAATACTGATGCCACTGATGCTGAGCTGCAATGTTCAGCAAAAGAAGCTACTTTTGGCTACCATACTGCAATGCATGGACTTAGTTTCAAAAAGTCTGATTGCAATGCCAAACTGATTAAAAAGCTTTTTGAACCGAAATTCTCGGGAGCTCGTACTAAGACCGAAGCCATCATTGTAAATGTAATATCCCCTTACGTATTTCAAACTTCTCAAAGATCTGAAGGATGCAAATTTCATTACACTAACAATTGACAGTTCAAACAGAAAAGAGGTTAAATTGACTCCTGTTTGTGTTCGTTATTTTAATCAAAATGAAGGTGTTAACGTGAAGCTGTTATTTTTTTATGAACTTCCAGGTGAAAACTCCGATATCTTAGTAGAACATGTTTTAAAATGCATCAAAAAAGTTCTCTATTGACTCCAAGGTCGTATGCCTATGCGCTGACAACACCAATACCAACTTTGGTGGTGTTAAAAGGCAGGGCCAAGGAAATGTATTTCGCAAACTTCAAAATGCCCTCTCAAGGCCAATTCTTGGCGTTGGCTGTTCGGCGCACATTCTACATAACGCAGTGCAGCATGCCTGTGATGCTCTACATGTGGACGTCGAGGCAATCGTTGTGAAAGTGTACAAATACTTCTTCCAATATACTGTCAGAGTGACTGCATTGAAAGAATTTTGTGAATCTGTAGAAGTAGAGTACAAAAGGATCCTTTCCCACGGCAATACGAGATTTTTAAGCTTGATGCCAGCAGTAGAAAGAATATTGGTTTTGTCTGAGCCCTTAAAAGCATATTTCTCATCACTTAACAACTGCCCTGCAACAATCCAATCATTTTTTGAAGACCCAGTCAATGAACTGCTTTTAACATTTGTTCACGGATGTCTGCAAATGTTTCAACTATCAATATTGAAAGTCGAGTCTGATCAAATATCAGCTACAGAAGTGGCGCAAGTTTATGAACAATTACTTGAGAAACTGGAAGAAAGGAAGGCTGACAATTACATACCATTTGCTGCTAAACAATTACTAAGGAAATTGAAAACTGAAGAAGCTATTAATGACAGCAAGGAAGAAGAGTTTTTAAAATGTGCCGAAGGTTTTTATCAAGCTGGCATTAGCTACTTGAAACTTTGGGAAAGCAGCTTTGACAAAGCTAAACACTTCAAGTGGTTGACACTACAACATGTCCCTTCTTGGGATGAAATGGAAGACAGTGCTCTGACAGTAGTCAGTGTCATACCAGATTCAATAAATGTGGATGAGCTATTTGATGAACGTTCGGCACTTATTCAAGTTTTGAAGAATCTGACACCCGAATGGGACGCCCTGCCAAAAGAAGAAACCCCTAAAACTCATGAAAAGTGGAGACAATTGTTTGAAGTATTTTCCAAGAGCAATGTGTCCTTTGCGAATATTTACAAACTTGTAGAATTCGCCATGTGTCTGCCTGGAACTTCAGCTCCAACTGAGCGAATTTTTTCAATGGTGGGAGCAATATGGACAGCTGAACGAGGACGATTATATCTTGCAGTTGTCAGGGACCTGCTAGTTATCAAGTGATATGACATGCTCAGAGTTCCACGACCAAATAAAAAATAACAAGCCATTTCTGAAGAAAGTCAGCTCTAATGAAAAATACGGTGCAAGGAAAATTGAGGAACCTGCCCCTGGACCCAGCACAGATTAATCTAAGACGAGAAAAAAATGTTCAAGGGATCAGTATGATATATGATGAACACTGATTGATGTTTTTGTATATTCTTATGTAATCATGTTATGTAATTGTAAAGGGATTGTAAACCTATAAAATCAAGTTCAGTTCATTTCATTTTGTTCGTCCATACCCCCCAGACCCCCCGGAAGATCCGACGTCCGGATTTGGCCTAAAATATTATGGTAACCCTATATATAGGCCTATACTTATAACATCACATATTTCAACACTCGACTACATCGATTAAAATTCGTTGTCATTGATCCGCGGTAGAGTCTATTGTCGTTGTTGATTCTTTAGGGGTTATGCGGCATCATGGTCTTGTAGCCCCATTTACTTGGGTGTGTGTAGAATTTGTCTGATATCCAGTGTCACTATGATGTCTGTATGCTTACTAGTGTGTGTACTTTTATACGAGGGAGGCTTTGGGTAGGAAGCTGTTGTTGTTGTTGTTTCATTTGAGATGCATGGACATCATGGTCATTAGGCTCGTGTACTTGCGTGAGTGTTGAATTTTGTCTGATAACCTGTGTTATTGTGATGGATGTGTTGTGCCCTTATTCACATGGCGATAGTCTGGGTCTAAGGCACATTTCTGAGAAGGCGGCAAATTTTGAACTCCGCGCGGCTTTTCTTCCAGAAGGTGATGGAAGCTATCAGCGAGGCTTGATGACTTACACTGCGACAAGTTGTGGCATTATTTTTGGATTATTCTTGTCCGATGTTTTTGAGACTTGGAAAGTATGTCAAATTACTGGCAATAAGAAGAGAAGAAGAATGCACCATACCGGAAGAAAATCGGCCCATTAGGAACTGATATATTAGCAATTATTTCTTTGGTATTATTCCCGCTGTGACGTATGGTCCTGGTGACGTGCGAGCAGCGTGGAATCATCTCGAAGGCCTGAGTGGGTATAAATAGCGAGCCAAGTTGAGCCAAGACGTCAATCACTTCACGTGCATGGTCACGTTAGTATCTTCGTCAATCACTTCGTGTGCATGGTCACGCAAGTATCTCCGTCATCATGTGCATGGTCACGCTACAGTCTTTATTATCGAGTGCAAAGCAGTCATTCTACGCGGAACTTATAGTCAGTGTTAACACCGGTCGAAGTTATGGTCAAGTGATAGAATATTTTCGCGATGCGAAGAACTTAGAACATTTTTGTGAAGCAACATTTGAGTGTTAGGCTTCGTGAACAGTTGACACTTAGTCAGATTTTTCATCTTTATTTGGACATATGGTAGACTCTGTCTAAAAGCCACACTTTACTGATTGGAACTTTGTTATTTCCAAATCATCAGTGACGAGCTTTTGTCTCGGTAGTTTAAAAGATCAGCCACGACCACATTGCAATATTCTTCAGATACCAGTCTTACATTTGAATCAGATCAAACTAGATGACGATTGGAGATGCATATCTCAAACTTATTTAGGAGCTTAGAGGGGCCCATCTTAACAGATGTGTGTTGGGGAGCACCCATTACCCGAACACAGGGATTAGTCAACGATGGGGCCAGCCGTGTGTAACGCGTGTCTGGAAGGTGCATAACCTTACCCGCTAGTTTATACAGTATTATACTAGGAAGCTACGGATCTGAATCATATGCTAAAGATCATAAGAGTATCAACTAAATTGAATGGGTCACAGCTGTATCAGAGCTACAACTGATTCTATTACCATGGATGCTAAGGATCGAACCCTTCTTCATCAAATAGCGTCAGCTATAATGGCTTTCAACAGGAACAGTTGTTCGAGTGCATTGTGAAGCAGATATAGGACTAGCCATCATGAGTTGCTAAAAAACTTGAGGGAAGGCATGGAAGCGGATACTAGGATTTACGTACGCGTCCAATGGGACGAATAAAGAGGGTCACTTCTGGAAGCGAAACTTTAATGGGCCCGGCCAGGAGGCCTGCCTCTACAATAACTTCAACAATGTAAGCTACATTTACAATTTTTCTATAGCTTGTGTTATTTGGAAATTTTCGCTTTGAAGAATTATCAACACACAAATTTATCTTCAGTTTGCTGTAGCAAACCATATTTGAATGTTATGGTGATCAGTAACACTAGTTATGCGATTTCAAGTCTATGGAAAGCTTCAGGAACACTTTATTCTGATTTTCTATTTCCGCCATCGTGGTCATCATCTTCTCATATTAGGTAATTTATTTTAGAGAGGATGGACATATTTTCTCATCCACGGATTCGAGCTTGTGTGTTTTCAATTAGTTTCTGTCCATAAATTCCAGTTTTGGATTTGACATATAATAATAAAATTTTGATAATAATAATAATCATATTTTTATAATAATATGTTGTGAAGTCATGATAATAATAATTATGTTTGGTAATTGTTTAAATAAGAGTTTAGGAAGTTTGGAACGATTTAATTTGAATTTGAGAATTTATTTATCCTATGGTTAGTGGTCTTATGCACGCCCATATCTTGAAAAGATATAAATGATTTTTCTAAGCGTTTCATAAATGTGCTATAGGAAAGGAATAGTTTATGACGCGGAAGGCCATCAAATGGTTACAGAAAGCCTGTATCAAATAGGGCATTCTCGAGTTTGTATAATAATAAACAATTATGGTAATGTCACAATATGACCGACAGCAGTGGCTACGCTGGCTAAAGCGCAGCATTAGGTCATGGGGCCAAGCTCTCTGCTGACTCGGTAGACGCGTGGGTTCGAGCCCCACCGTCGGTTGTCCTTGAAATGGTTTTCCGTGGTTTCCCATTTTCAACACCAGGCAAATGCTAGGACGGTACCTTCTGACAGGCCACGGCCGCTTCCTTCCACATCCTTGCCCAGTTTAATTCACCATCATTCATTTCATCTCTCATTAACTCCTCTCATGAGGTTGGCGTCAGGAAGGGCATCCGGCCGTAAAAAACATCGCCACAAAGACTTCCATCGCATCTCATCCCCGACCCCGTTGGAAAACGGGAATAATAAGGGGTAGACATACAATGGTAATGTCACAATATGACAATTCTTGGACAGGGTAGACACGATATAAAGTAATATGGATTGCTATGATTGGTGAAATTGGTATAAATGAAGCTTCGTGTTTGAAACAAGCTGTGACTTGATAAAAAAAAGTAATAAATAATTATACAGTATATGGAAATAGAGCGAAGCCTCCGTGGCTTAGGGGGCAGCACGCCGGCCTCTCACCGCTGGGTCCGTGGTTCAAATCCCGGTCACTCCATGTGAGATCTGTGCTGGACAAAACGGAGGCAGACAGGTTTTTCTCCGGGCACTCCGGTTTTCCCTGTCACAATTTCATTCCAGCAACACTCTCCACTATCATTTCATTTCATCTGTCATTCATTTAATCATTGCCCCAGAGGAGTGCGTCAGGCCTCGGCAGCCGGCACAGTTCATATCCTCGCCGCTAGATGGGGGCTTCATTCATTCCATTCCTGACCCGGTTGGAGACTGGAAGCAGGCTGTGGATTTTCATTTTCATGGAAATAGAGCAAAGTTGGCGGAATAGGCAACCTTGTGCTCGGGGTTAACAGAGTAAAAGATATTTGTCCATATTATGGACACCCGTAGCGTCTGCACTCCAGAGGAGCGGCTACAAAAGGCGTCTGTTCTCCATGTTAGGAGTGGCCAAGGTCATACCTGGCAGTAGGTCATAAAATGCATTTGGGAGTGGCGACCCCATTTTAATAATAGCCTAAAATGAAAGCAAATATGGTTCAGCCTCGGAAAATGCTAGGGCGTCCCCTGCAGGCGACGCGCAGTTCTTCAGATGATGGGGGAGCTGTGAGAAATGGGCGACCAGCATCACAATACATCCGAATAGGAACAGTCAACATCTTAACCCTGACGGACAAGACTGAGGAGCTAGTGGACTTCATGATGGAGAAGGATATAGCCATCTTCGGTCTCAGTGAAACGAAATGGAAAGGAAAAGGGGAAAGAAAACTAAAGGAAGGATACAGGCTGTTTTACAGTGGGGGACAAGAGGCAAAAAAAATGGAGTAGGAATGTTTATAAGAAAGGATGTCCTAGATCAGGGATGTCAAAGATACGGCCCGCAGGCCGTATCCGGCCCGCGATCGCAATGTGTGACAGACAAAAGAATCATGACTTCACTCGATTCCTCTACGGAAGTTTTAAAATGTGCACACTACAACATTTATACGTAATTTCAAGGGCAGCGCGTGCCTAGACAAGCGAGAGAGGTAGACAGTAACGCCATCTCTTAGCAACAAGCGGAAATACCACGAAGGCTGGAATCTTCCACGCGCTTCGAGTCTAGACTAGAACCTTCCTTATTGATATACAAGGAGTGCGTCGGCACGACGTTAGTCAGTTGAGTCGAGTAATCGAAGCGATACGGTCGGAGAAAGATTTTAGTTAATTTAGTTGTACTGCGACATAGTGATTGTGAAGTCCAGTGATTGTGAAGGTATTGTGCATTTGTTTGTGTCGTGCGCATGCGATATCCATAATTGATGTGTCGAGTTCCATAATTGTTACGATTTTGGCATAATGTCACAAAAACGTAAAGTTGATATTGAGCGCAGAGTTTTTCAGTCTAAATGGGAAATTGCATATTTTTTTCATAGAATGGAAAGGTAAACCACTGTGTTTGATTTGCAATCAAACAGTTGCTGTTTGTAAGGAGTTTAACTTGAAGAGACACTATGATACGAATCATAAATCAAAATTCGATTGTTACACTGAAAAAAAATAAAAAATGGACACATTGTCGTCTTTAAAATCTAAACTTCAAGGTCAACAATCGATGTTTACTAAAGCTAATACTGAGAGCGAAGATGCCCTGAAATCAAGTTTTATTATTGCATTAGAAATCGCGAAGAGATCAAAACCTTCCACTGATGGTGAGTTTATTAAAGACTGCATGTTGAAAGTGGCCGATGTTTCATTTCCATTTCAAAAGTCAATAATTAAAAATATTTCTCTGTCAAGAAACACTGTTGCTTCAAGAATAAATGATTTATCTCGAAATTTGGTTCTTCAACTGAAGGAGAAAATTAAGGAATTTACAAACTTTTCACTGGCTGTTGACGAGAGCACTGATACTGAGGATACAGCTCAACTTGCTGTTCTTATACGAGGTATTAACAGTAACTTTGAAATAACTGAAGAACTATTAAAGTGCGTCCCATTGACAGGTACTACAAGAGCAAATTATATTTATTCTGCAATTGAGCATTTGATAGCAGAATATGAACTCGACTGGAATATACTTAGCAGCACAACTACGGATGGCGCTCCTGCCATGGTTGGCAAACATTTGGGCGTTGTAACTAAGTTAAAACAGAAAATATCAGGGAATTTTGTGGGATTTCACTGTATAATTCATCAGGAATCATTGGCATCCAAACATTTAAAAATGGACCATGTCATGCAACCTATAATTAAAATAGTAAATTTTATAAGGAGCAGAGGACTAAATCACCGACAGTTCAGGCAGTTTTTACAAGATTTGGACGAAAAGTTTTCTGATGTCCCTTATTTCACCGAAGTTCGTTGGCTCAGTCGAGGAGTAGTTTTAGAAAGATTTTTTGCATTACGTGACCCTATTCAAGCTTTCATGTTAGAAAAAGGCAACCCAATTGATTATGACAATGACTGGTGGGTTGATTGTGCCTTTTTAGTAGATGTGAATAAACACTTGACTGATCTGAATGTTAAGTTACAGGGTAAAAATCTGATTGTCACTCAAATGTATTCATGTATTCAAGCCTTTGAAACAAAGTTGAGGCTGTGGGAAAATCAGGTAAAAAATCAAACTTTGGATCATTTCCCTCATTTAAAATCATTTGGCACGGTGAACCAAAATAAATTGGATCAATATTCTCAACTTCTGCAAAATCTGATCACGGAATTCAACAATCGTTTTGAAGACTTCCACAAAATGAATGAAATGGAATTCCCAATTTTCAACAATCCATTCAATTTTGAAGCTTCACAGGCACCAGTTCATTTGCAAATGGAGTTGTTAGATCTTCAATCAGACAGTATTTTGAAAGAAAAATTTAAAGAGGTTAACGCTCTTACATTTTATACACAATATTTCAAGAGTTTGGATAACTACCCGCAATTAAAAAAGCATGCGGCACGCATTCTGTGCATGTTTGGTAGCACCTATTTATGTGAGCAGATGTTTTCCGTCATGAAAATAAATAAGAACAAACATCGCACAAGACTTATGAATGAACATCTCCAATCAATTCTTAAAATAATTACAACGAATATTATACCTGACATCAATGAGCTTGTCATAAACAAGAGAAGTCAGGTATCTGGATCCTCAAGCTCAAAATAATTACCCTCTTTTATAACTTTGATATGATTTTTAACAACTGAATATTATATACTATATAATTAAGTAAATAAAATGTTATAATAATTCAGTACATTTTTTTATTTGAATCTGGCTCGCCTACACATTCTAAATTTAATATATGGCCCTCTGCAAAATTGAGTTTGACACCCCTGTCCTAGAGTATGTGGAAGAGGTGAAGAAGGTAAGTGACAGGATAATCATAGGAAGGATACAGTTCCAGACAGGGACAAAAGATCTGTTTCAAGTGTATACCCCACAAACGGGGAATAAAGAAGAGAACAGAAGAATTCCTAGAAGATGTGGAAAAATATATAGAGGATAAGGAAATAATAGTAATGGGAGATTTGAATGCACGAGTGGGAAGAGACAGACAAGGAAGAGAGGAGATTTTGGGATCATATGGTTATGGCAGTAAAAATCCAGAAGAGGATTTCTTAATGGACTTCTGTCAGCGGAACCAATTAATTATAGGGGATACGTGGTTCAGAAAGAAAAATAGTCGGAAGATAACGAGGTATGGATGGGGAGATAGAAGAACGAAAACTCTGATAGACTATGTATTAGTCGAAAAAGGACATCGGAAAGAGCTAATGGATGTCACAGCCATGCCAGAGGAAACCTTTGGAGGAGACCATAGGGCAGTGGTAGCAAAATTAAAAGTAGGAAAGGTCATAAGATTATCAGAAAAAAGGGAAAGAAAGATTAAGGTCTGTAGACTAAAGGAAAAGGAGGTTGCAGAACAGTTTAAGAGAGAATTGCTAGAACAGATACCAAGGACGGATATTACCCATGTGGAACAAGAATAGGAAAAGTTTAAAAGTGCATTTGTAAACAGTGCAGAGAAAACATGTGGCAGAACATCAGGAAAGGTACGGGAAAAGGCGACAAAATGGTGGAATGATAGAGTGAAAGAAAAGGTAAGAGAGAAGAAGAAAGCTTGGAAGGAATGGAAAACAAAAAGGACTGAAAAAAGTAGAGCAAAATATATACAAGCAAACAGAGATTGCAAGAAAGTAATTGCAGAGGAAAAGAAGAAAAGATGGGAAGAATTCACTCAGGAAATAAGGGAGGATTTACATTGTGGAAAGAAATTGCTCTTTGGAATTATAAAAAGCAGAAGGAATGAAAAGGTGAACACTGGGTTCGTGAAAAACAAAGAAGGTGAAATATTGACAAAACCAGAAGAGATAACGGACAGATGGAAAGAATACTTCAGCGAGCTGTTGAAGGTGAGACGCCAGGCATGCGGAAAAGTTACGCAAACAGCCAAAACGGTGGTGGAAGAAATAGAAGAAGAACCAGACATTACTACGGAAGAAGTGGAATGGGCAGTTAGGAAGATGAAGATGGGGAAAGCTGTGGGAATCGACGAAGTGGCAATAGAAATGATCAAGGCGGCAGGACCAGTGGGACTGCAGTGGACATACAGACTTCTCAGGAGTGTGTGGAGAGAGAAGAAAGCACCTGAAGCCTGGAAAAAGGGAATAATATTGCCAATATTCAAGAAAGGAGACAGGAAGGTGTGTGGTAACTACCGAGGAATCACCATCATCTCGCATGTTGCCAAAGTAATGTAAAGAATCCTAGAAAGAAGAATTAGAGTAAAGGTAGAAAGCCAAATAGAGGAGGAGCAGTTTGGATTTAGAGGGGGCAGGTCAACAGTGGAACCCATTTTCATTCTGAGACAGAACATGGAAAAGAGTTGGGAATATGGGAAGGATATGGTAATGACTTTTGTTGATCTAGAAAAGGCCTATGATAGCATCCCTAGAACAAAAGTTTGGGAAAGCTTAACAAATGGGGGGATAGGCAAGGAACTGAGAGACGTGATAAAAGGAATGTGCATGGACTGCTACAGTAGTGTGAAGACTAGAGTCGGGACATCGGAATGGTTTAAAATTGTATCTGGACTAAAGCAAGGAAGTGTGTTGTCACCATTATTGTTCGTAATGGTGATGGATGACATCATGAAGGCAGCAATGAAAGAATGTAGTAGGGCAAAGATGAAGGTAATGTTGTTTGCAGACGACGTTGTGATCTGGGGTGAGGATGAGATGGAGGTACTAGAACAGTTAGACGTAATAAATGAAAAGATTGAGCAATGGGGATTGAAGATAAATGTTGAGAAGAGTAAAACAGTGGTGATGAGTAGAGATAAGAAAGAAGGAAAAGGAGTAATCAAAGTAGGAGATAAGTAATTGTAAGTAGTGAACCACTTCAAATACTTGGGAAGTGAACTGACTGAAGATGGAAGACTAGATTTGGAAATTAGCAGAAGAATACAACTCGGGAGTGCTTTCTACCAATAGGTACGGGGACTAGTATGGAACAAGGATATACCAACTAAGGCTAAAGAAGTTATGTACAAAGCATATTATGTTCCTATAATGACATATGCAGCGGAAACTAGGACAATGACTAAGAGGGATGAGAGCAGAGTACAGGCAGCTGAGATGAGATTCCTGAGAAGTATGGTCCAGAAAACGAGGAGGGACACAGTGAGAAATGAAGATATACGGAAAGAACTGGGAGTACAGAAACTAAATGACAAACTGGAGCAAAACAGATTGAGATGGTTTGGACATGTCAAACGGATGAATGAAGTAAGGCTACGAAGACGAGCACTGGAATGATGGATGACTGGGAAGAGAGGACGAGGAAGACCAAGAACGCGTTGGATGGACTCGGTGGAGAATAGTATTAGAAAACGGAACCTGGATTGGAACACTGTGTCGGAGGAGGAATGGTGGAACGACAGAGCAAAGTGGAAAGGAACCATATTTGCCCGCACCCAGTGTCAACTGGAAAAGGGGAAATGAAGATGATGATGATGGAAATAGAGAATAATGTTGAAGTTAGAAACGAATGTGTATCATTCAGTCGTGAAATGTGATCACGAATAAATATGGTGTTATGTGTAGTGTCAACCATGATGATGGTTAGATAACTTATAAAAGAATATGTTAAAGAAAAGTTTAATAATTATAAATAGCAATTTTATGAAATGAAGAGCCAAATGAGTATTTAATGCAGCCATCACAGATAAATTTCCGTAATACATGTTCTCGTGTCTCAGATAAATTACCCTTTTATTTGTCAAGCCGTTTGTCTATAAACAAAAACTTAGTTTTGACGATTCCTTACCGTGGTCGAATATAAATAAAGCCTTGGTGGTTTGAACGCATAAATAAAATGGACAAAGGCTAAAATTAATTATTGTAAAAATTGATAAATGACCAGTCATTTATAAAATCAAGGATATTTCTGTTTTAAACAAGTTCCATAACTATATAAATGATAACGATATTGTTCAAGTGTATATTTTGAGTTAAAAATATATAAATAATTTATAATTAAAGATAATAATTTTGTTGCTTAATGTTGTATGGTGAAAATATAAAATGAATTGATCTTGTCAATTTTGTGAGATTAAAGATAACCGATATCAGAAATTTTTGAATTTATGATGAATATAAATGACTTGATTAGTTGTTTTGGATAAACATGATAAATAATTTAAATAAATGGTCATATGGATCATATTGCTTTATTGAGTGAAATTTTCGGATCCAGAACAGATGATCTAATAACATTTTCATACGATCAAAGTTCTTTGAATCCTTGTTTGAAGTTAGATTGATGAACAGTAATATTTGATCACATGTCCGACAAATATTTATGTTTATTTAATTAGCTCAAGGAAATGTTAAATCATGCGCAGAATTGAACAGTGAATTTATGAATTTTGAAAAGTGAAACGATTTACCAACGAGTGATAATGTCTAGTTAACTGATTGTATATAGTCAGAGTAGGCATCAGGCTGGACGATTTATAAGGTGCGTTCAAAAAGTAACGAGCCGGAGGCATAATTACAGAAACCAGTACCTGTATGTTAGAAGTATTGGCCCTGTCTGTTGAGGCACTTGTCCCACTGTGACACGAGGCGGTGAATGGCTGTCTCATAAAATTCCCTGGGCTGCGATGTGAACCAGTTCCGCACGTACAGCTGGACGTCGGCATCGTAGGTGAATCGTTGGGCCCGCAGAGCCCTTTTCAGGGGACCAAAAATGGCGTAATCACAGGGAGAGAGGTCTGGACTGTATGGAGGGTGGTCGAGAACCTCCCATTTGAATTTCTGCAGGAGTGCCGCGACTGTGTTGGCCGTATGAGGTCGTGCATTGTCGTGGAGCGACCACGGCGGCTATGGCGTTCACTGTCACTCGGCGGTCCTGGGTAATGAGTGCATCAACCAGCTGGACGTTGTCATCGGTAATGCAGGGGTGTGCCCCAGACCGCGTATCATCGGCTAACGACACCCGTCCCTCCCTGAAGCGCTTATGCCACGCCTTGACCCTTGCAAGGGACATGCAGTGTTCGCCGTACACTTGTGACATTCGGCGATGAATGTCCGTTCCCCCTACTCCTTCCGCTGACAGAAACCGAACAACACCTCTTTGCTCTTCGGTTGACGCCTCCATGTCACTGTTTGCAATGCGACTGGCAGCGTTGGACGATTGATGCATGCTGCTGCTCGCTTTGTATCGTCACGTGACGTGCACGCGTGGCCTCTAACGACGGGCTATGACCTTCCACGCTCTGGTCGGAACCACACCTCGTTACACACACCACGATTAGCCGATGTCGTCACCGGTTTGCGCATTCCAGCCTCCGACTCGTTACTTTTTGAACGCACCTTATATTTTGCCCTGAATGACCTACAAATTAGTAAATAATATTCACATTTTGGACCGATGCCAATGGACTATTAATTTTGGCAATCGATCATTTTTCAATGTATTTTTCGAGTGTGTTGAAAATTCTATTTCTTGTGTGTTTACTGTATGTGTGAGAATTTTTTTTCTTCATGCATTGGGTAGTGCTGATTTTGCATCTTAAATTTCTTTTAAAATTTTAATTATAAATACAATGAGATGTTATAGAAATTGTGGTATTTTCATTTCTCCTTTCTATCATATTGCTGCATCGAACCGAGAATCAGTGGAGCAAGTTTAGTTAATATTTTTGTTGTTTGCTTTTCACTCGGTTGGCGTCCTGAGATCTTTTGAGTCTCGTGCTAGCTGATTTTCGGTAACATGCATATGTGGTCATGGTCTAAACGGGCACAGTATTAGTGTGTGTATATATAATTCAGGTGAGGATTCAATCAATCAACGTATAATATCCGTAGAGCACGTTGTACATTTCAACAAGCTACTACAACCAACATTCAATTATACTCCTTGAAAAGGACAAAGAGTTATAACTATACCCATGCATTTAGGAGAGACTAGGCTATATGTTCTTTTCTGAACATCTTGTTTCACTTTACCCGAACTACATTCGTAGGCTACTTGTTTATAAGGAATATGTGTCGTGTCTGCAAAAACAAGTATCAGTAGGATCAAAGTATAGTAGATAGAGGGTGAGGGTTATTCCGTCAGTCTCTTGTGTGGACAATACCCTGGTCCTGAAGAAACTCATTCTTATTTGTGATTTTCTATTGCAGTTCTCAAAAATTTACAGATGGTGTTTATTAAATTTCTCATAAGAATTACAATCACTTATGATCTTCTGAACCGATCAGGGTGAAAGTTGGCAACATGAACCATTGTGGTACATGATGCTCTTAGAGCACCGTAGTAAGTCAAAGAATTATTTTTAGGCGAATTGCTGCAAGATAATGAAATGAAGGCAATTTAGTGAAATTCGGTACATTTCAGCGACATCACACGTTACATTATTTTTATAATCCTCGACATGATTTCTGTGGGTTAAATATGGCATGCAAGTTCTTGTCTAAAATGAAATTACTTTTATCATGTTACCTTGAACGAATCGTACTGAACGCCGATATTCAATAAACTACAATGAAGAGCTATATATTCTGGTACGTAATTTTTAGCTATGGTGTAACGTACTTTATTCGAAATGTTCATTGGTGTTGTTGCTGTTATTTCAACACCAGTTTGTTAGTTCAAAATACTTAATATTAACACATGAATTAAGAACACTGGCCAATGAAGTCCTGACCTCACCCCTTTGGATTTTTTTTCTGGGGGTACATTAAAAACATTATATAGGCTATGCAGAAAAAAATTGGGATTTGGAGCACCTGCGGGACCGAATTTCTGCCGCAATCTTGACATTTACTCCTGAAATGATTGCACGTACCAATCCAGCCATCGGGAAAGCGTGCGTTCAATGCTGATGTTGGTGGTCGGCCTGGCCTAGATTTTTTTCTTTACATTCCCTGTTTCCTTAAACTGATTAAACCATCGAATGACAGCTTTGTAATCAGGTGCAGTTTGTCGGGCGGTGCAGTCATTGGCGCGCGCGCGCCCCCGGCCGACCTTGGCTACTGCGCATCTAGTGTGCGCATAGCAAGGTCACGTCCCCTCCAAAACAAAACTTACTTTAACCAGCTGGCGTTCAGTGAAAGAATTACACGTTTAACATAAAGGGTTTCGGTGCTATCATTTTTTAAAATGTTGGCATTATATTTCGATGACCCTGTATAATAGCATTATCGTGTTGGAAGCCATTTATCAGTGTTACCTTAGTAATCAAAATGTGATGATTTGCAGTCAGTCATCACGATTTTACCCAATTGTAATGGGTGTTTATATATCGTGATAGGTTGAGCCCTGGGCAGGGGTACTATTTTTTATTTAGCTTTTACCGTCTATTAATGTAGACCTACGTGAAATATTCTCTTTGATGCATATTTTCTGTGAATGGAAGTTCTTATAGCCCTAAGATGGGTCGATATGTCATCACTGAATTTATTTTTCTCGTGTTTTTTTTCAGGTTTGCGGAAACACCCATTACAATTGGGTACAATCCTGTTGATCTTGTTAAAAGCATTAAATTCCGTTTAATATTATAGCATAACAGCTTCCTATTTTTTGTGTAGGGCGTACGTATAAAGATATCCATTTGAATGTGTTTAGTACGCGTACCAGAAAAACAGATGTTTTCAGGACATATACAGGGTGGCTGGAGTATTACTATGCAGCTGGGAACATACGATTACCTGCGTCAGGAAGCGATGAAAGACATGAAAATCGTGTATAGTAAAAGGTGCTTGAAATGCTTAAACCTGGAAACCAGAAGACGAGACGTGACAAACTAGTTTTGTGCCTAAACATCAACAAATCTGAGAAACATAAACAAGATAACACGTAACAGACGTATAGCCAGCTAGCGTCTAGGTGAAGGTCACGCAATCAGGCTATGAGAAGGTCGGCTCACGGAGCAAGGGGGATGGAGAACTAGCCCAACCACATTTCCACCCCTCTCCTTATGCACAAGCAACACGGTACAGTTGTTGATTACATGGAACAACCTCCCACAAAGTGATTGCAGCAACATGATTTATTTTTGGGGAGGGGGGGGGGGGGGGGGGGGAGGGGAACCACTCACCGTACACGAATCCACCTAACACACCATTCATTAATTTTTTCGTTATGCTACACAATTTAATGCAAACACGAGGTATTTTTTTTAAATCACGTATCCTCCGGGTCCGGCTTCGCCCACGGACTGTGAGAGGGATCATTTCTCTACCGTCGCAAGGGCGGTGTCTAGGAGCTGAAATATTTTCTCAGCAGATATAACTGGGGATGGTGACAGTCCAATCGCCCAGGCGACTGCTGACTTGGGTATAATTAAGGAAGGGATTTTGCAAGGACGTCGACCATGAACCTGTTGAAAGGAACCGTCCCGGCATTTGCTTGATGGTGAAAATGGGAAACCACGAAAATGTTTTTCAGGACGGCCAAGGTGGGATTCGAATCCACGCTCTCCAGATACCAGCGAGGCACGAGGTAGCGCGTTAACACTATCGGTCGCCGTGGCCAGTCACAAAGTATAAGGCGTGATCAAAACGTTTCCGTTTGACGGCTCTACAGTCCAGAATCTGTACGCCAATCCGGCAAAATCGCCGTGAACATTGAGGCACTCATCCCACTGACGCACCAGGGTGAAGTTCCCGTGTGGTAAAACACCGTGTCCTGCTGCATGAAGAAGTCCGTAACCACCTGCGCACCTGCTGCACGTCCTCGTCCGACAGGAATCGTCGACTCTCCAAGGCCTTTATTGAGGGACCGAAGGCATGATAATCGCATGGGGAGAGATCAGGATATAGGGCGGATGCTCAAGAGTCTGCCACTTGAGTTGGTGTACCTTCTGCGTTACATCCATTGCGCTATGGGAACGTGTATTATCATGAAGCAGCAGCACCCCTTGTCGCAGTTTCTCTGGACGTTGCACCTTAACTGCACGACGTAATTTCTCCAGTGTTGCGCAGTACCGTTGTCCAGTGATGGAGACACCTGTCTGTTAGGTAGTCATCCCGAAGGCTGGTTGGATCCTCGAAAAGTTCCGCCGTTAGGTTATGAGGGTACATACCCACAAAAAAAAACAAGTGAGGTACTTTGCCATTGCTTTCCCCACTGAGTCATAACCGCAGTACTAACCCTATGAGTAGAACCTTTCACAGCGTCCACAGGCACTGACTGTGCCCTGAATGTCATTACTAAGCACCACCCATACCTCAGTAGCGTCCATATAATCACAGCCATGAGTGAGACTGAGACATCGGTGAAAAGCCACATTTTACTCTAGCCTGTGCCAACACACAAATGCAAATGTACTGCATTCATCAAGAGATGGCAAACAGGCCAGATGGAGACACCAAGTTCCTTGAAATCAATAAGCAATGAGCCCCGGTAATGAAAGAACAACGGTTGTTTTCGACAGATATGCAACCCCATACACATTCGTTATTCTCCGATGGATTTCCACCGGTGTTTGTCCTTCGGCAGCCAGAAAAAGAATATCAGCACGTTGGTCCTGTTTGGACGCATTTGGGAATAACGTCGCCATAGTTCCTGTTGCCAAATTTAACGCACGCATCTCAGCAAGACACGACTCCCACACTAATCGCGGGTTCAAACCCGGCCGAAGTCGTCGGATTTTTAAGAGCGTTAAAATCCCTCAGTATGCCTTCCTTCGGAGGGGAAGTAAAGCCGGCGGTCCCATGTCATAGATTTATGGCATGTTAAAGAACCTTCCACTAATTACACCGGTGTGAAGCTAAATTATAGGTTAAACATTTGACAAACGCTCTTAGGTTCCTATGTTCGTCCCCAGGAGCCGACTGCGGTGGCATCTGGTAACGAAGATTTGAACTAGTAGTCGTTGACGGTGGCGTTTGGCGGCAAAAGTAGGAACTACTTGAAAAATTCAATGTCTGCAGTCCTTACTTGAATTGAAAACAGATAACACACACTAATACAGCCATCACAATTAACACCGGTTATCAGACAGATTCTGCACACACCCAAAGTACACGGGGCTACATGACCGCGTTGTCACAGCCCCTAAACTGAAGGTGGCTACACACGTAACAGTAAGCTTGAAAAGCATGCATGATCAATCTTGTTGTACAGGAATGCAAAATTTCCCTACGACACAACACGGTACAAGTATGCTTGAAGAAGCACCAGTTGGCGCTTGTACTATGACGAGCTTGGACGACGATGCACCCGCTTTGGCTGCTAATTGCCTTGTCCACAAGAGGAAAAGTCAAAAGAAGAAGCGTGGTATCTGGTGCAAAGAGTGGTTATTGAAAAGAAATATCTATTCCCACATTATTTTTTAAGTGAATTGAAGATATATCTGCGTGATTTGCATAATTATATCAGAGTGAATGAAGAAACTTATCTGAACCTTTTCTCATTCATAACACCTTATTTTAAAAGAAGAATAACTTACGATCACGGGGGAATATGTTTACATTCCTTGCGTGCGGAAAGCCAAGGCTTTCCTAGCGCGAGGCACAGTGTTGCCAATTCTAGACCGTAGCCACTGACAGCAACCAGCGAGACTGGCCAGAACTGTGTGCAACTGTGCAACACTTGACACCTGCGTGACACGCGAGCTGGTTTGATGCAGCCCTCCATGCCTCCCTGTACTGATAACCTCAATGTATTGCACCAACACCATTGCACTTACAGATGCATAATATGTTCATGATGATAACTGTTTTAAGGGGCACAGGAAATCTTTTTGCACTAATTACTCCCCCTGACTGCAATTTATAAGCAGCGCAGGATTTAACTATTTTTGCAATTCTGCACCAGAACACTGGTAGGGGCGACGTGATGCAGCCCGAATTGCCAGTCAACAATAGACTTATTAAAATATTCTTACAGTTACACTACTACGGACATCAATGATTCTAGGGCCTTAATACATGGTTTTCAAGTTCAGTTTGTTTGTTATTCTAAATGTAGGGAATGGAGAGTGTTGTCCAAAATATCAAATGGACAGTGTTACCAGCAGGGTTTCAAAGAGTATGTGTAATTTGGTGCAATTAGGAGGAACGGTGTAGATTTGTGATAAAGGGCCTAAATGCTGTCCGAAAATTAAAGTGGACAGTGTCACCCGCAGGGTTCCAAAGGGTAAGTGTACAAAATGTGATTCAGATCGGTGAAACGGTGTAGATTTGTGCCAATGGACCTAAATGCAGGGAATGGAGTGGTCTGTCCAAAATTTCAAGCAAACAGTGTTACTCGTCGGGTTCCAAAGTGTAAGTATGTGAAATTTGGTTCAGATCGGGGAAATGGTGTAGATTTGTGGCAAAGGGCCTAAATGCAGGGAATGGAGTGGTCTGTCCGAAATTTCATGCTGACAGTGTTACTCGCAGGGTTCCAAAGGGTAAGTATACAAATTTTGGTCCAGATAAGTGAAACGTTGTAGATTTGTGCCAAAGGGTCTAAATGCATGGAATAGAGTGGTCTGTCCGAAATTTAACATAGCCTAAACTATTCCTCTTGAATCTGGCTATCATATAAAAAAATAGGGCCTATTTGTTTGAATCCGACTGGTAATTCCAGAGATTAGCGCGTATAAGCACAAAAACACACAAACAAACAAACTCTTCAACTTTATTATATTGGTATAGATATCACAGCACAATGTGTTCCACATAGAAATGAAAGATCGCGTGCCACTGCCGTATCATGTGAATGGACGAAAATATGTCAACGTAAGTGCTGAACGTGTTTAAGGAAATCCAGAGATCGCTGGCAGTGACCATCTGAGTGTGGAGCGCACTCTCTTCATGCAAACCTTATCGCAAGTCCTGGGGCATCGACCTCAACCATCGTAATAATTACAGTCACAGCAGAAACACAGGTTATCAGACACAATCAACACATCCACACCCAAGTAGTCAACACGGGTCTGATGACAAACTTGTCCCAATCCTCTAAAGTGAATTAATAACAAAAGTATAATATGATCTCGCTGCTCCTCCCCTTATAACAACAACTAACCAACGAGTTGGAAATGATACGCTAAATTATAAGTTATGCCTCATTGACGTAGGCGATAAGCGTTGACAACTGCGATTACCGTTGCAATCACTCAAGGCTGACTTGACCTTAAGAGATAGGTTAAAGACCTCTACAATATCGACTTTCAGAGCTGCCCACTTGGCCAAATGACAGTGGAAGGACTCCACAGTTTGATCAGGCCAAGCCGAAATCGATTCCGAACCAAATCCCAAAGAACAGTCCAAACATTGGACAGAGCAAGCTTGCCCAAATCCGAAATCAAGTATACAGACAAAGGTTGCTCCTTCAGTCATCAGGTCTCACAAAGGCAGGCTTTGAGAATTAGTTCTCTATTAGAAACTAATAGCCCCTATGTATGGTTCACATATCGAGTTCTTTAATGTTTACCTTTAACAACTTTCCTTCGACTGACCAGTAGACAAGTCAAAAACATTGAACTACACCTGTTCATTAGTATCCTTCAACACTAATGAAAATAGAGAATACAGTATACGAATCATAATAATTTGCAGGGAATGATGTATTCTATGATCAGTTTTACGGAAGCAATCGACTACATTTCATGATATAACATACTGTATTTCAGTGGAACATTTAACAATCTGTAGATGAAATCAATTGCTTATTCCGTTACATACTGTAAATGGCTCTCAATAGCAAATCCTTCAAACTTTCGAATGATGTTGGATTTTGAATTTTATTGGCTTATAGGTACAAAACCTCATTCATATAGTAATTAAAAGTCATACGAGTAGCTGCAAGTCAAAATTGAGCGTTTCCAATTCCAGGAACGGTGACCTTCGTTGGTCATCCTCAAAGTTCCTTCTTTACCCTCTGCAAGAAAATATTGGAGTAGATCCATAACGTATTACGAAAGTACAGGCAGTACACGGGGCCGATTACTACAATGACCAGCTCATAAATAAAACAACAACCAATATATTTACTGTCGTTATCCAAAGCATTATGAGCACGTTCCTGATTTTGCGTCGATCCCCCAATGTTATCCTATTGGTCATGGGCTTCACAAGTGTATTACAGGAGTTCCCTGAACTGTAGTAGAGTCTTACGTTACAAGGTAGGGGTTGATCCGAATGAACATTTTGGTCCGATGGACTCATAAATGCTCAAAATTCCAATGCCACTCTTCAGTGGTTTACCAATGGAAAATCAACGGTCACGTAAAACTCCTTCCTTCCTCCCTTATTTCCCTTCCTTCCACCCTTCCTCTCTCCACCCTTCTTTTCTTCCCTTCCTTTCTTCATCCTTCTTTCCCTCCCTTCCTCCCTTCCATCCCTTCCACCCACCCCCCTTTCCTCCCTTCTTCTCCCCCTTCTTTCCCTTCCTTCATCTTTCCCTCCCTCCCACCCTTCCGTCCTTCCTTCCTCCCTAGTTCCATCCCGTACTCGCTCCCCCGCCCTTACCTTCCCTTCCTCCCTCCCCCGTTCCATCCCTAACTCGCCCCCCCCCCCCCCCCACCTTCCCTCCCTTCCTATCACCCTCTCTCCATCCCTTCCGCCCCCCCCCCCCACGCCTCTTCATCACTTCATCCCTTCCTTTTTGTAGTAGAAATTATTTAGCTGGATGGGATCGGGAAATCCCGGGGAAGAAACACGTTTGAGAATAGCTTCTGAAAGGTACTGTGGTCGAGAGTTGAACCACTCAGCTTCTGGTTTCCAGTGGTCTGATGTATAGTTCATTACTATTAGTAATGACGATGACGCTGGAGAATGAGGGACTGTATACACAGAAGGGAAGTGTGTGGGGCCTTGGGGCCGTGTTATGTGCTTCTTCCAGCAAATGACCAACTGTTTGCTGCACAATTAGCGACGCACGAACCTTGGTGACGAGCAGATTCCCTGCGTGTTGGTAGCTACTTCTAAGAATAATCGCAGTATTGCACAATTTGTAAACCAAGGTTGCCGCGTCATTTCCGGTAGCTCGCGCAAGATTTGATGATTAACAATTACAAACTCTACAAATAATTAATTGACTAATCAAGTTTAAAATTAATCTCTCTTAAAATATCTCATTCCGGACTCTCTCCTCAACACAATTAACGTAGTACTAATTATTCAGCTGGTGGAAATATCTTCCACCTGCGGGCGGGAGTGGCTGCTGGGCTGCTGCGTTCATTCGGCTCGTCATAAACACAACCAATTACCTCCGCATTGGCGTGTACAACACAGCCATATTTTTCAGATACAGCAAAGCTCCTTGGCCTCAATCCTTACGGTCTGATCTGTTCGTGTTCTCCACCAATCATTGGGAGAGAGATGATGATGATAATATCATGATTGTTGTTTTGAGGGGTGGAACATTGAGGTCATTTGCCCATATTCAGAAAGATTGCATTATGTCAAACAGATACTCATGGTATACAGCATGTCCTATGTGAGAGGTTTTCTAATCTCTATATAAAAGACAATGTTCTTCCCACATTCAGTATCATATCTCTGAAACCTCAGAACTTGGAACCTAAAACTTTGGCACAGTGGATTCGTCTTTGTTTATAGAAAAGGGCTCAGGTTTGACCCACGAGGCTGAGTGTGCCCCGTTCCAGCCCTCAGACCATAATTACATGTTTTGGCAGAGCTCGGAATCGAACCTGGATGGGTGGGCGACAGCTAAGAAAGCGCCACAGGGTGGTCACACTTGCATTCAGAACGGAAATTACCATTGTATGGTTGAAGGTAAAAGCGTTTGCTTGTTGTGAAATGCAAGAGTTGCTGTAAAACAGAAATGTGTGATTAAGCGCCTAAGTGAAAATGAAAATCCACAGCCTGCTTCCAGTCTCCGACCGGGTCAGGAATGGAATGAATGAAGCCCCCCATTTTTCAAGCGCCTAAGTATAGACACTAAAACTTGATGTTAGATAGAAACCTTTAGCTCCACAAACAACAGTGCGGAGAGTCAAGTAAGTGTTCACTCTGCCGCTTCTCCCTCCTATTAAGGGGCGTATAGGCCTATACAATTTTTTTCGGGGGGGGGGGGGGGGGGGTGGCGGCTGGCTATCCTGGAAAATTGTGAGTATTCTCAGGGGATTGTCACCGTAAAATACCCAGAAATATCAACCAATATCTTAGAGCATAAAACTTTGTGTAATTATTTTAGATAAGATTAAAAGTTTATATAGCCTACAATTACTGGCAATACACAAAAAGTTGTAAAATACATCACAACACACAAATAAAATGTTAAACGTAATGAATTTTCTATTATGATCTATGGAGTATGAATGGCAAATTTCTAAATATTTTACAAGTTGATAATTTATTTCTCAAAAGTACCGTACTGTGGAATTCACAGTTTTGACTCACAAGGCTGAGTGTACCCCGTTCCAGCCCTCAGACTAGAATTAAAATTTCTTGGCAGAGCCGGGAATCTAGTTTGGACCTCCGGGGCGGCAGCCAAGACTGCTAGCCACTACACCACGAGTTAGTCTAATTTCAATCTTAATATTGTTTATAACTTAGCCAATAAGTTAAGATTAGGGTACAACCAAATTAACAATTATTTTATGCACTTACCAAAGCAACACTTTCTTAATTTTTATTGGCTTTTTGGAGGGAAAGGGGGGGGGGGGCTGGAGCCCCCTCAGCACCCCCCTTATACGCTCCTGCACCTATTCACTACTCGTGCATCGCATGGCGTTCCTGAAGAGCAGGGGAACAAGGAACGTGGACTGTGAGATTGACCACTCGTGGTGTACTGGCTCTCACACCAGGGGTCTGGGATCGATTCCCAGCTCTGTCATAAAATTTAATTCTGATCTGGGGGCTGAAACGGAGTGTACTCAGCTGGAAGTGGTTTTCCTTGGTTTCAAATGCCGGGATGGTTCCTAACATAAGGCCACGGCCGCTTCCATCCCAATCTTCGCTTCAATTGCAAATAAGTTACACAAAAATAACAGGTTATCAAACACATTCTCTACATATCCAAGTACACGGGGCTGAAATGACTACGATGACCAAGCCCCTAAATGAGACAACAACAACAAATATTATGAGGTCAGAGCGCATAGCACTGCTACACACTTTCCAAGCCGAGTCCAGCTTGTCTCTCTGTTTCTCTGGCTAACATCTTGGCTGTCGGGCGTAGATCCGGGAGAGATTTCCAGGTCTATCAAGAAATTAAATCTGAATTGAGGGCTGGAACGGGATACATTCAGCCTCGTGGAGCAAAATTGAGATGAGGCAGACTCGATTCCCACCTCACCCTTCCTGGAAGTGGTTTTCCGTGGTTTCCCAACTTATACTTCAGGCGAATTCCAGGATGGTTCCTAACTTAAGGCCACGGCCGCTTCCTTCCCAATTCTCACCTGAATTACAAATGCACACACTGCTACAGACACCACTATTACATGGGTTATCAGACAAAAATTTTGACACACACACCCAAATGCATGAGGCTAAATGGCCACGATGTCCAAGCCCCTCATATGAAACAATAACAACACCTCTTTCTCTCGCCTCCCCACTACTCTGGCACGATGCTGTCACAAACAAGCCTTCTGATCACGCAGGTGAAACAAAGTTATACTTTTCTACTAACAGGTATGTAATGACAAACTGAGTGCTTATTCGAAGTTTCGCAACGCGAGTGCGAATACTTCGCGAGTTAATTGTGCAATTAATAACATTGGGCTAGGAGATGATGTTTCGTTTTAAGTTTGATGAAATAAAATGTCTTACGTGAAATGAAGGTCTTCGGGAATAGGCCTACTACATCTCTCCACAAGTAGTTAGTCCTGCAGTAATGGTATCCCACGAATAGTGTGTAAAACATAGTTTCGCTGTACACCAACCACACCTAATATCTGCCAATTTTATACAAGTCCTTTTAAATTCTTAAAGCAATAGTCCATTATGTTTCGGAAATAGTTTTTCTTTTTAGCCTATTTTCATTTATTTAAAAATAGGATTATGAGATCACATTTTGTCCGTGTGTGTGTATGTGTGTGTGTGTGTGTGCGTCCGTGTGTTCCCTCCCCCCCCCCCTAATAACCTCAAAACGGCTGGAGCGATTTCAGTGAAACGCGGTAAGGTCATGGTACTATTTCGGCCGACCCCCACCGCTCCCTTCAAATTTTATTGCGTCTCACCAATCCAATATGGCGGCTGTACGAAATATTTCACCGACATTCTATGTCTCCGAAACTATTACTCATATCACACTTAAATTTTTACGGTGATAAAGGGCACTACTAGAAGTTCACCTATGAGACATTCAAAAACCTGTTAACTACAAAACGAACATGGTGGCCAAACGAAGTTTAAACATTCAAATAGACCTTTCTCGCGATTTAACCATCCAAAAGCAGTGAAACTTGGTACGGTATATGCTTATATGAATTTAAATCCACTGGCATCTAATTTATTTCAATTGTTTTAATAACCACAAAATGGCGGCTGAGCGAAATTTTAAAATCTCGTTTTCATTTCTTGTGTCCTAATCATGCGATTGAAGTTTGAATTAAACACCTACACAATAATCTGCATCTGATAGTACATAACTCTCAGGCCTATATATAAAAATCCTGCATGGTGACCATCCGAAATATTTAGACGGTTCTCAATATCTAGGAATCTATTACAGCAATCAAACTGAAAATTTGTATGTTGATAGAGGCAATTAATATAAGTAGGATATATGAAAATAGGCAATTTAGTTCTTCACAGAACTAAGCCTCCGTGGCATAGGTGGCAGCACGCCGGCCTCTCACCGCTGGGTCCGTGGTTCAAATCCCGGTCACTCCATGTGAGATCTGTGCTGGACAAAACGGAGGCAGACAGGTTTTTCTCCGGGTACTCCGGTTTTCCCTGTCAAAATATCATTCCAGCAACACTCTCCACTATCATTTCATTTCATCTGTCATTCATTTAATCATTGCCCCAGAGGAGTGCGTCAGGCCTCGGCAGCCGGCACAGTTCATATCCTCGCCGCTAGATGGGGGCTTCATTCATTCCATTCCTGACCCGGTCGGAGACTGGAAGCAGGCTGTGGATTTTTTTTTTCAGTTCTTCACAGAACTACTTTTTTCTGATAGTCCAGCCAGCACCCAACCGTACTGGCTGAAACCGCGATGAGAGGAAGTGCCGGCTTGCCAAGGACTGTTGTCACGCGGTTATACGGTGCTTGCTGCCTGATCAAAATAAACACTACATGATAGGTCAGGTTACGTATCATGTCCTTATACATACGGAAAATATTATGTCTTTAGGTTGAAGTTTCTACGTAGTGTTAGCAGGTATTATATTAAGTGTTAGCTCTCCGGTGTCGTGATATTCATCCTCCAGAATTCATGATACATTTTCTATGCCATTATGGACACCGTAAGAGTCCAGAAAAAGTAAGTTGCATAAGGAAGGAATGCTTCTTTCATAAAATGACGTAGAGAAAACTTTTGACATCTTGCCTTGGCATTCCACCAGTCCCTCACTCCGCGATTCTAAACGCAGACCAGTATGGTTGGGTGCTGGCTGGATCATAAGGAAGAATCTCATTGTACAGTAGAAGTTTATCAATCGGTCAACACGAGTGTGCCGAATTAAATTGGATGGGGAGTAACAATTAATTTCCTGGTGCATGAAATAAATGCATGAATTATGTAGGCCTACTCACTTAACAAAACACTTCTCACAGAAACGTGGTTTAATTGAATGACTAGTTTCGTTCGCCAAGTGAACATCATCAGATCTGGCTCAATTAGACTTAATTTAGATTCAGTGGATATGTATATGACACCTATGTACAAAGGTATTTACAATATTATTAAGCTACAGAAGTTCTTAATTAAATGTTGTTACGAGTCGGAATTTTTACCAATTATTTTTATTCCGTTAATCTATTACACTTCTATAGTGTTGCATTTTAGCCTAATTTCATTTATGAAAAAAAACAGGCTTGTGAGATCACCTTTTGTCCTTGTGTGAGTGTGTGTATGTGTGTATGTGTGTGTGCGTCCGTGTGTGTGTGTGTGTCCCCTAATAACTTCTAAACGGCTGGAGCAATTTTAATGAAACTCGGTAAGGTCATAGTACTATTTCGGCCGACCCCGAACGTGTCCTTTAAATTTGATTACGTCTCACCAATCCAACATGGCGGCTGTACGAGATATTTCACCGGCATTCTATATCTCCGAAACTATTACTCACATCACCCTCAAATTTTGTACGGTGATAAAGGGCTATTAGCAGTTCACCTGTGTGACTTTCATAAAACTGTTAACTACAAAACGAACATGGCGGCCAAGCGAAGTTGAAGCATTCAAATAGACTTTTCTCGCGATTTAACCACCCGAACGCTGTGAAACTTGGTACAGCAAAAGACTATACAAATTGTAATGCACAGACATCTAATTTCGTTCAATTGTTTACAACCGCAAGATGGCGGCTGTGCGAAATTTTAAAATCAGTTTTTAATTTCTTGTGTCCTAATCATGCGATCGAAGTCAACGTTTGAATAATGAACCTACACAATAATCCTCATCTAACTTAATAGTACATAATTGTATGGCCTACATATATTAAAATCCAACATGGCGACCATCCGAAATGTTTAGACGGTTCTCAATATCTATTAATCTATGACAGCAATCAAACTGAAATTTTGTATGTTGATAGAGGCTATAAACATAAGTTGACCTATGGGACATTCAATAACCTGGTGATCACAAATTTAACATGGCGGTGACGCGAAATTTAAATATTCAAACGGACGTTTCTCGTGATTTAACCATTCGAGCCCAGTGATAATTGGTACGGTATTTGCTTGGACAAATTTTAATCCACTGGCATCTAATTTATTTCAATTGTTTTAATAACCACAAGATGGCGGCTGAGCGAAATTTTAAAATCTCGTTTTTATTTCAGGTGTCCTAATCATGCGATTGAAGTTTGAATAACACACCTACACAATAAACTTCATGTAATAGTACATAACTGTAAGGCCTATATATAACAATCCAACATGGAGACCATCCCGAATATTTAGACGGTTCTCAATATCTAGGAATCTATTACAGCAATCAAACTGAAAATTTGTATGTTGATAGGGGCAATTAATATAAGTAGGATATATGAAAATAGGCTATAAAGTTCTTCACGGAACTACTTGTTTGTTGTGAGTACATTTTACGTGCTTAAGTATGAAACCATTTGAATCGTTTATTTCTACCACAGCGAGCTTTCGAAGTGATTGCGTTCTATACAGTTTTGTTATTATTTACATAATGAGATTTTGTAGTTGGTTAGTTAGGTAAATCACTTAAATGTAATGGATGGATAATGTGGTTTTGTAGATTTAGCTGAAGTTCCTGTACTGATGCTCACTTCATTCCCCACTGTGGACTGGTACGTATGAACACAAATTAAGTCTAACAGAGCTGGATCTGATGATGCTCGCTTGAAGAATGGTACTACTCATCCATTTAACCCCCTCCCCCATTTGTGTGAGAAGTGTTTTATTAGGTGTATAAGTAATTCCTGTAGCCTATTTATTGCAGGCACTATGGAATTGACTGTAACTCTCCGCCCAATCTAATTGGACACACTCGTGTTGACCGACTGAAAAGCTAATAATAATAGATTACTTGCGCAGCACTGAGAAATGGCTTCTAATTATCCAAATATCAGGGGAAAAAATAACCATTTCCAAAACTCAACGTACTATTGCTTAAAGAATTTGAAAGGACTATGTGAAAATTGTGAAAATGCTGCAGGTATTAAGTATAGCTGGAGTACAATATAGCTGGAGTACAGTGATATACTGTTTTACACTTTATTGTGCAGGTTGCATGTTCTGGACTGACCACATTTAGAGATGTGTAGTATTCCCTGAAAGCTTCATTTCACACATAAAATGTGTAAATACACACCGAAAACCAAACATCACCCACACTCTCGATCTTAGTAATTGAACAACTAACTCGCGAAGTAATCGCATTCACGTTGCAAAATTGATATAAGTATTTATTTTGTCATTACAAACATGTTGGTAGAATCAGAAGGTTTGGATGCCAGTTGGAATCACACTGCACAAACGCACTCCTTGCCCCTTGAGTCATAGTTGCCTGCAACTGATTTGCAACTACTACAACCAATGTCGTTTAGTCGTCGAGTAAGCCGAGGGTGTGTTTTTCTCCTTTCCCAAGGGATCTTCCTCTCAGACTTGAACGTGCAGTGAGTTTCCAATGCATTCCCTTTTTGGAATATTAACAAAATCAACCGCATAGCCGTTAAGAAAAAATACAAAACCAGTAGTAAGGTTGCCTGTTCTCTTCCTATTTGTAAGTCTGGCTGACTGTATCTAAGTAACGTATGTAACTCTCAATTGGAGACATTATAAGAACGTTCCATTTCCATTTATGTCATCGTCCTATTATGCTGAACAGTTAAATTGAGTGATTTATTATTTCTGTATCTAAATCACAGTGAGTGTCTACCTCGTGGCGTAGCAGGTTCGGGCTCCATTCCTGGATCTGCCAAGATATGTAATTCTGGTCTGAGGGCTAGAATTAAGTACACTCAGCCTTGTGAGGCGGAACAGAGAAGAGGTGGGTTCGATTTCCACCTAGCCATTTCTTCGTTCCAGTCCTCAAACCTGGATTAGGCTATATTTCTTGGCAGAGTCAGGAATCGAACCCAGACATCAGGGGTGACAGCCAATAATGCTAGCCAATACACGAATATACAAACCCAACCACCTATCAGTAGGACAGTTCTAAGGTGCTAATTACCTTTCAGCCTTATTTCCTGAGGAAGTGTTGGTATTTCTGAAAAAAGATACTATTTTTGTACAGTAGGCCTATATCCTTTGACTTCGGTGGTGGATAAAAATATTTAAGAAAACCAAAAAAGTAAAAATAAAATATAAATTTAGAAATTAAAATATACATCAAAATTAAAAAAATATAAATAAATGATAGAACTAAATATCAAAATTTTAATTATAAAATAATGCAAATAAATAAATCTACCAGGCGACCGCTGCCCAGCCATTCGGCCTACGGGATGACGCGTAGTCTGCGCGTCGGGTCCCCTCGGCCGTTAACCTTGGTTTCCGTGACCTGGGTGCTGTCTTACTGTCAGACAGCTACTCAATTATCCTCACGAGGCTGGGTACATGCCGTTCCAGCCCTCACGTTGGAGCCTGAAATCGAACCCGGGGCCCACGGGTGAAAGGCATGTGCGCTACCCCAACACAACGGGGCCGGCATAAATTAACTTTTATGGTAATTAAAATTGAATGTAAAGAAATACAAATAAAATAAAATGTTTGGAAAAACTAGATGTGTTCTATGATGGGTCATGGGCCTATCCACAATGGTAACCAAATGGTTACGCGTGGTCTGCGCGTCTGGTCCCCTCGGCCGTTAACCTTGGTTTCCGTGACCTGGGTGCTGTCTTACTGTCAGACCAAATGGTTACCAAATGTGTCATGGGCCTATCCACAATGGTTACCAAATGGGTCGTGGGTCTAGCCACAATGGTTACCAAATGGGTCATGGGCCTAGCCACAATGGTTACCAAATGGGTCATTGGCCTAGCCACAATGGTTAACAAATGGGTCATGGGTCTAGCCACAATGGTTAACAAATGAGTCATGGGCCTAGCCACACTGGTTACCAAATGGGCCATGGGCCTAGCCACACTGGTTAACAACTGGGTCATGGGCCTAGCCATACTGGTTAAAAATGGGTCATGGGCCTAGCCACACTAGTTAACAAATGGGTCATGGGCCCAGCCACACTGGTTAACAAATGGGTCATGGGCCCGGCCATACTGGTTAACAAATGGGTCATGGGCCTAGCCACACTGGTTAACAAATGGGTCATGGGCCTAGACACACTGGTTAACAAATGGGTCATGAACCTGGCGACACTGGTTAACAAATGGGTCACGGGCCTAGCCACACTGGTCAACAAATGGGTCATGGGCCTAGCCACACTGGTTAACAAATGGGCCATGGGCCTAGCCACAATGGTTACCAAATGTGTCATGTGCTTAACCACACTGGCTAACAAATGGGTCATGAACCTGGCGACACTGGTTAACAAATGGGTCATGAACCTGGCGACACTGGTTAACAAATGGGTCACGGGCCTAGCCACACTGGTCAACAAATGGGTCATGGGCCTAGCCACACTGGTTAACAAATGGGCCATGGGCCTAACCACAATGGTTACCAAATGGGTCATGGGCTTAACCACACTGGCTAACAAATGGGTCATGGGCCTAGCCACACTGGTTAACAAATGGGTCATGGGCCTAGTCACGCTGGTTAACAAATGGGCCATGGGCCTAGCCACACTGGTTAACAAATGGGTCATGGGCCTAGGCACACTGGTTAACAAATGACACGCGCGTGTTTCGAAATGAGATTGGCATAAGTAAACAGTCGATAGTTAACTCGTGCAGCTCACTGGCTTGGTGCGAATTAACACCAGTTGTATGTCGACGGTACCGTTCCAGTATCTTAAACAGGAATTAAATTAAATTCCTTGACAGAGCCGGGTATTGAACCCAGGTCACCACTAACCGCTACACCATGAGTTGTATAACAATAATGATAACAAGCGTGAAATGAAACAGATGTTTGGTAATTTTATGCGGATAAGAAGGCACTAAAGCCAGCAAGTGCCACTAAAAATAAGCACTGAAGCTCTTTACTAGCCTGTTAAAGATACAATGTATACTTCGACCGCATGGATGATGCTGCGCTCTGGCAGCAAATAGCTCACAAATATCCACCTGGAACGTAATTCTTCGTATTCATAAACAACAAGAGTTCAGTAAAGAATACGTAGCCTACTTTCTCTTAAATGTATGGGTATACTGTAGTTATAAATCTTTGTCCTTATCAAGATATATAATTGAATGTTCTTGAGATGAACGTTGGGAATTGTACCCTGTGTAAGACTCCTCGTTTACTGAGTTTCGTTGTAATTCCACTCTTTCATCCAGAGGAATTGATTCCATCATAATAAAAGAACGTCCATCCTCCATCTTGAATGTATGGAATCATTGATCTTGTGCCCTCTGCAGTGAAAGTCTTTTATGTGACACTGCACACTCTGTGTGTTTCGTGATTTCAACTACAATGGATAGAGGATTATCGATATTTATGTTTATATTTTCAAGATGGTGACTGCGTATTGAATGCAGCGTGATAGTCATATGACTAATGCAAGCGTGGTCTCTTATATGGTACTCCTCTCTTACAAAGTTTCATGTTAATTGTCCTAATAGATCATGAGTTATTGATTCTGATGATTTAATAGCACTCTCAACCACCATCTTGAATATATGTCGAGGCTGTTCTTTTGCTTTAGGCATACAATGCCCACATGCGAACCTTCTTTAATAACTTACTAATTTATATTTATGTGACTCTAAAATATATATGAATGCATGAATGAATGAATGAATATAGCCTGTAGTGTACCTAGAAGGACAAAGGCCTCCCTCGAAACGGGGAGCTCGTTGAGCATATCTCACGTGGTGAGCTAGTCATGTGAGATGGTTAGTTTTGCCACCATGACAGTCATAATGTGTACTTGAACCACCGTCTTCCTAACTCCTACCAATCCGTTCTTCGTCTTGCTGTCCTGGACCAGTGTGGTCCTAGGCTGTCGGAAGTCGTCCGCCCATCTTCTTCTCGGTCTGTCGCGGCTTCTTTGGCCTGTGTATGGGTCCCACATGGTTGCTCTCTGCACCCATCTACTCTGTTAACCAGAGACGTGCACTGCCCATATCCACTTAATTCTGGCGGCCTTCTGCGCGACGTTTCCCGAAGTCATGATTTCTTGGAGTCCCTTGTTAGAATCTCTATCACTCAGTGATATGCCTAGGATTTTCCACTCCATTTTCCTCCGGCACACGTCCAATACTCTCTTTTGCTTGGCCGTTAAGTACCAAGTCTGACA
Organism: Meconema thalassinum; assembly: GCA_946902985.2. NCBI lineage: Eukaryota > Metazoa > Arthropoda > Insecta > Orthoptera > Tettigoniidae > Meconema > Meconema thalassinum. The sequence continues at coordinate 466,518,599 of OX336389.2, read as the reverse complement.
GGCGTAAGTCAATGCTGGAATGATGCATGTGTGGGGAGCCTCTAATCTGAGTTTCCTGTTTAATGCTTTATCGAGGAGTATGAACGTCAATCCCCAGAAGGCCTTCCAAGCTTGAGTTATTCGTCTTTTGATTTCTTTGTCCTTTCTTTGTGCTAAGGTGACCAATTGGCCTAGGTAAATGTATTCTTCAGTGTATTGCAGTGTGATTCCATCTATTGAGATTGGGTTTGGGGGCCTGTTGGACATTAGCTTTGTTTTGCTGTAGTTCATTGTGAGTCCTACCGTTTTACTGGCTGTGTTTAACTCTATCAGCATTAGATGTAGGTCTCTGTGCGATCTGGCAACCAGCAAGGTGTCGTCTGCAAAAGTGTGTCAGTCTCTTCCTGGTTATCTTAATGCCGTACTTGTTATCCCACTTTAGTTTTCTGAACGTATCTTCCAGTACATAGTTGAATAGTTTGGGGGAGATTGGGTCTCTTTGTCTAACTCCTCTGCCTAGACGGAAGGTTTGTCCCTCTTTCTCGGTCTTGACTTGGGCGACGCTGTGGCTATAGATGTTTTCCAGGATGTTGATATATTTAGAATCTATACCTTGGTTGTTTAGCGCCTGGAGTACACTTGGATGTTCCACTGAGTCGAATGCCTTGCTGTATTCGACGAAGGCTATGCACAGCGGTAGGTTGAATTCCTTTGTCTTCTCGATAATTTGGTTGAGGGTGTGGATATGGTCTGCAGTGCTAAACCTGAGCGGAAACCTCCTTGCTTACATGGTTGATTCTCATCTAGTATTTTTGTCAACCGTCTTGTTAATATCATCGAGAAAAGCTTGTATTGATTGGCCAAAAGACTGATTGGTCTGTAGTTATTCAGATCATCCTTAGGTCCTTTCTTATGTAGTAAGATGATTGTGCTTGTTTTACATTGCTCTGGAATGTTTTCTGTTTCCAAGATCTTATTGAAAAGTGACGTGATTGGTTGTACTAAAAGTTCCGCCCCCTCCTTTTCAAATTCGTTCCTGATACTGTCTTCTCCTGGGGTTTTGCTGGACTTGAGATCCGCTATTGCGATCCTTACTTCGCTTGGCAATATAGGAGCGACTTGTGATCGGGTGAGAGCTCGTATACAGCGATTTTATGTTGTCACCGTTGTGCTGTCCCCTGGCGCTTTTTTTTTTTTTTTTTTTTTTTGCGCCCAACATCCATTGTTTCTCTCTGTTTGATTTTTCTTCACTCTTCTAGTCGACTTGGTGGTTGCCAGTATTTGTCTCGTTATTGTGGTGCGGTGCTCCCTTATATCCTTCCGGATTTCTCTTTTCGTCAGTTTATCTAGCTCGGAGTAGTCTACCTGGGCTGTGGCTGAGTTGAATCGGGAGTTTTGAAGTCTTTCTCTCTGTTCTATTAGTTTGATAGTCGAATGTGATAAGTTACATTTGGGCTTTATGGTCTCCTTTCTTCCAGTGCTATTGTTGCCTGCTTCGAGTAGGCATTGTTCTAGTGTGTTGTCGAGGTCTTCAACTTTGCGGTCTGTACTGAAGTTAACTTGTGATTTGTCCCCATTCAGTGTTTCTATATTAGGCCGTGCACGTTTGGGAAAGTAGCGTCTACCGTTGACCTTCATTACTGATCTGATCTTTCGATGATCGGTTGTGAATTTAAGGCCCTTGTCCACATGGAAGTCCATTACATCTTTTAGACCATTGATAAGAATGTAGTCGATTTCATTACGAGTTTTCGCGTCTGGTGACTGCCACGTCCATCTTGATTGTGGATTCTTTTTAAAGAAAGAGTTAACAATTTTCATTTTTTGTTCTTGTGCAAATTGGATCAGTCGTTCACCTCTGTCATTTCGCAATCCGTACCCATATGGACCTACTGTTTCTTCTTTGCCATGTGTGCGCCAGCCTACCTTACTATTGAAGTCACCTATGACAAGGATCGTTGGCGATCTATATTTCTCCATGACAGACTCCAGCAAGTCGTAAAAATCGTATATTTCTTGGTCAATACTGGCCGTTATGGGAGCGTATGCTTGGATGATTGTAATTCTGGATACTTCTGTGAGAAAAATTAATGCCATTTAGAGTTATTTATTTTTATATTCCAAAATTACAAGATGGCCACTGCACGTTATATTCAATGTGATACTCTTAAGAATTACGGTAGCGAGGTATCTTATATGGTACGCCTCTCTCACCAAATTTCTCGTTGATTGTGCTACTATATCATCAGTTGATAATATTCAAGTTTTTAAGAATACGCAAAACGGTCATCGTGAATGCATGAAATCGCTGTTCTTTTGATTTGGTCGCCGGAAGCCACTTACAAGGTTCTACAATACTAATTATCGTTATTGAAGCTTTTAAAACTACACTGAGTTATTCATTATTCTATGTTCTCAAATGGCCGCTGAGTATTGAAATCCGCGTGTTACTCTTATGGCGAAATTCAGAACGGTCCTTTATGGGGTTCTTCCTTCTTAATAAGTTTCGTCCATTATGTTCTGAATAATTCATTAATACGTTTAAACAGTAGTCTACGCCCAGCGACCACGTTGAAAATATTTATTTTTCTTTGGGCATACCAAGCAATATAAAACGTTCTACCTGATTACTCCAAAACATAGAGAGTTATTTAATTTTAAATTATAAAAATTCAGGATGGCCACTGTTCACTATATTCAGAGTGTAAATAGGGACCGGACTTTTTGAAAATGCATGTGCGCATATGCAAATGCATATTTTGTGGGTTTATTGGATGTATTGCATACTGTATTCTAAACATGACAGCATATACATTTGAAATTAATTATTAAGTGTTGGATATCCCTTGTAAGTAACTTACTGAGTAACAGATAATGAGATAACAGTATTTTACGCAAGCATGCTGCCTGGCTATTTCAAGAAAGAGATTGGGGGTGGGACATTCCTTACACCATCTCGGAAACCCGTAGCCCGGGGTTAGTTTTGTGAGGAGTTTCTTCAGATAATGTATTACTTTATTCTTCGTTGTATATCCTGTACTCCAAATGCCTAAAGAGAAGAGCAGCAGAAAGTATGTATTGAATCAGTGGATGTCAGGTAATAGTGATTATTCAACTAATGGCGTTGTCGTCTATTGTCAAGTATGCTCGAAGGAAGTGAAATGTGAAAAGAAATTTCAACTTGACCAACATGCAAAAATGACTGCACAAATTATGACAAAGGAGGGAAAGAACAACAGCACACTACAACTATTTCTTAGGCATGTAAAACCGAAGTCTCCTCCTAATAATTTTCAGACGATCTTTGTAAGGCTTAAGTATGCAGCAATGTTCCGTAGAATAAATTAAACAATATAGTTCTACAATAATTTCAGAAAAAATATTGTGCAAACCAAAATATCCCAGATGAGTCAACTCTCAGAAAAATTTATCTACCTCCTCTATATGAATCTACCGTAGACTCAGTCTGTTCTGACATTGGAGGACACTGTATCTGGATATCTGTTGAAGAAACAACCGACAAATGTGGCAGGTACATAGCGAATTTCATAGTTTGTAAGCTACATCCAGACGAACTCGGCAAACCTCGTCTTCTTGCATGCAAAGTGCTGGAGAAAACTAACAATGGTGCAATAGCAGGATTTATAAACGATTCTCTGCGACTACCGAGGTCAACTGAAATTGAAAATAATTGTTGCAAGGTGCTTGTAATGGTCACAGATGCAGCTGCTTATACAGTATGTTGAAAGCAGCAAAAGCCCTACAAATATTTTATCTCAACCTTATAGTCTACACATTGCCTGCTTAGCACACGGATTGCACCTATTTGCGGAAGAAATACCCACACAATTTCCAGCTCATAACGATTTAATTGCAAGTGGGGAAAAAAGGTGTTTCTGAAATCAGCAACCCGTGTCCAGTTCTACAGAGCTTGCTTGCCTGAAGCTGCTCAACCACTGGCACCTGTGCAAAGTAGGTGGGGAACATGGTTATCTGCAGTTTCATTTTATCAGGAGAATCTCAATCAAGTAAAAGAATTCATTACAAAACTTGAAGATGATAGTGCATGTGTCCGTGAAGCAAAAGTGGTATTTGAAAGTGATACTGCCTATCAAGATAAAACGCTCATCCATACGCATCTCTCTTCACTTCCGAGAACCATTGAGAGCTTAAAATCTATTGGGGCACTCCTCCATGGCTCGCTTGAACTCATTCAGAAAGCAACATCTTCAATGAATTCCGTTTCAGGTGAAATTGGAAGGAAAATTAAATGCAAGTTAGAGAATGTGATAAACTCGAACCCAGGACTAAAGAAGATTCAAACAATTAGTCAGTAATTGAGTGGAAATAGGGTATCTTTGCCAAATGATTGTTCGGAACTTTCAATGCCAGTGTAGGCCTATACATTTTGTCCCATCACTTCAGTTGATGTAGAAAGGTCATTCTCGACCTTAAAGCTTATTATGATAGACAATAGACGTAATTTGTCTCCGGAAAACATTGAAAAACTTGCAGTCATAAATTGTGATGCTTCTTTCTGCAGTGAATGATACATGTATAAAGTGAGTGAATAAGATTGGCTTATTTTAAGTTCATAATTGCATGCATATTTTAATCGTGTTTAGTGCCCGGTCTCTTGTGATAAATTCATCACTAACGCTACTGAGGCTTCTTATATAATACTTCTCTCCTATCAAAGTTCGGCTTAATTGTGCGCATATATTCTGAGTTACTGATCGGCTTAATTGTGCGCATATATTCTGAGTTACTGATTAGTATTTGTTAATGTACCGGTACGCCTAGCCGCCATCTGGAATGTATAGAATCGCTGTTCTTTTATTTTCGGCATACAAAGCGACTTATAAGGTTCTACCGTATTTCTTAATTTCGTTATTACAGCTCTAAGATACTGAGTTATTAACTTAGTTTGGTATTTCACGATGGCCGCTGTGCTCTATATTCAGTGTGCTAAACGTTTGGCTAACGCATATAAGAACCCTTATATGGCACTCATCTCTTGCCAAGATTCGTCCTAATTGCCCAATTTCATTCTAAGTTGTCGAGTTAAATGTTCTAATATTTCGCGCAGACATCATATGGAATGTATGGAAAGTATGTTCTCTTGCCTTGGCCATATAAGGACACTTATCAGGTCCTACCTTGTCACTTATTTTCGTTACTGTAGATCTTAAGTGTGAAGAGTTATTAATATTTTATAATTTCAGGATGGCGGCTTCGCGTAATATTCACTCCCATATAGTCATATCTGAATGCCAAGTATTGTAAACATTGATTCAAAGGATCATAAGTTATGATTTATAATGTTTGTATGATTCGCACGGCCGCCATATTGAAATTGTTTGTCTTATACAATATAACATGATATTATGGCAGAATAGTTAATACTAAGAGGGGTCGACATTGTTCAGATCCATTCCCAAACAACATGAAATCTGGGACGTGGATCTGTGTTAGCTGCCGTTGGCCGCAGAGCTTTAAACTAAACAGTCATGTGCAGCTCTTCAGTCAGTCAACACGAATATGCCCAATGCATGGGCGGGGTACAAAGTAAAAATATGTAAATACACTCCTGGAAAAATTACATGTATTAGTTAATTAATGAGGCAATTTAGGATTACGAGTTTCGACCCTCAAGTGGCCATCATCAGATCCTGTTCACTGTGTTGAGGTTCAATTTTTTACTAATATTAATGCACTACTGTTCGTAGCTAGTCTTCAGGGTTTATAACACGATTCGCAATTTTAATCTCGTTATACATTATGGCTGATTTTGAATTAAAGGTCTTTTATAAATTACATGAGTAAAAGTGTATATGCACGTATAAACAATTTAGAATACCACGATTTTATAATAAATTAATTAATTAACAAATTCAGCATGCACTAGAAAACTCTTTGTAATGTTTAATGCTTTTAATGTTAGGTAATCTGTACGGAACTCCTCACAGCAGTGTTGTCTCGTCGCCCAGCTCACCGCTACTGGGGAGGTGAGCTCAGGCCAATCTTTGTTTGCATGACGTAGAACACGACACCTGTTGTCGGAAGTTTGTAACTGAGGTTGGAATGAATTATCGTTGTAACTGAACCGAACTGACTGAGGTTAGATTGACTTAAGAAAAAATGTATGTTATGGATTCTGGGAAATGTTTCATTACTATCGCAGGCCATTTAAGCCGTCTGCCACAACAAAGGCATCTGCCCATTCTGGTTGCCACCCGGTCTATTAGACGGTATAGGACCCCACGAAAACTACCTATATTCAGGTCTTGGTTTGTTGAAATAGACACATGGTGCATCATCATTCTCCTATAACATATTTCCCAAATGAACCCTTCCCGTATGCATTCATGCCTCATTTTTACTAGTGTGGATTTACTTTATTTTAGCCGCGCAAAAAGTGGTGACCTTTCTAAAAATATGTGTTTATTCAGATTCGCTGGATTATATTTCTTCGCTAGATGTATTTCTATGGATTCTTTTATGTCGAGAGCTTTTCCCTTTGCTTCGTAGTATAAAATGTTCAAGTCTGTTTCTATGTTAGTGAAACGATGATTGTTGTCGTGCATGTGTTTAAACGCAATTGTAGCCTATGTTCTTTGTAACGTGTTCCGATTTGTCTTCCACTCTGCCCGACATAGTTAGCATGATTTCCGTCATCTTGGCATGCAAACAGATATACGCCTGATTTTGAGTGCGGGGTCTCCTTTGATAAGTTGCTATTGTGTAGGTGTTGACCGAACAAACACCGAAGACTAGCTACAAAAAGTAGAATTTAATATTAGTGAAAATGTAAACCTCAAGTCCTCAACACAGTGAACAGAATCTGATGATGGCCACTTGAGGGTCTAAACGCATAATCATAAATTTCCCCCCGAATAGTGATAACTGACTAATACATGTAATTTTTCCAAGAGTGTATTTACATATTTAGCCTATACTTTGTACCCCACCCATGCATTGGGCGTATTCGTGTTGACCGACTGAAGAGCTACAAATGACAGTTTGTTTAGGCAGCACTGAATGAATGGCTACAAACCTTTACATCTCTAACCTTATTTACAGATTACATGAGCACGAAAATCACATAAACCCGAGCCCGTGAGTATAAATCTAAATACTAACATCCCAAGAGTTATAAAATAAATAAATAAACAAACAGAATCTATTTCAAGATACCAAAAGTTCCTCAAAACACCTGCCCTTTACAAAGGGCGAATAACACAAATCTATGCAAACCCAAACCCCGTGGCACTACAGCCCATGAAAGCCTACCAAGCGACCGCTGCCCAGCCATTTGGCCTGCAGATATTGGAGTGACGCGTAATCAACGCATCAGGTCCCCTGGGCCGTTACTCTTGGTTTTTGTGACCGAAGTGCTGCCTCATTGTCCGGCAGCTAATCAATTGTCCTCACGAAGCTGAGTGCACCCCGTTCCAGCCCTCACGTCAGTTTCTAAAATCCCTGACGGAGCCGGGAATCGAACCCGGGGCGCTTCCCCAACACCGGTGGGGCCAGCCTTTTGTATCACCTATATTACAATCACAGTCGGTAGCCAAAGCTCCGATGGACTTTAAAGCTCTAATAAGCTATCACAACAACAAAAACGAACACCCACACCCTCCTACAACAAACGCAACAATATAAAATGAGCCAACGATCAAACGTGTAACCCTGCACGTAGATAAATAAATCGAACACGCTAACGAGTGTGGAAACAAACTCCACGATTCAAAGCAACTTTAACACGTCACCACAAAAGATATAATAATAATGTTATTGGTTTTACGTCCCTTTTAACTACCCTGGCTTTTAGAGACGCCGGGGTGCCGGAATTTTGCCCCGAAGGGGATCTTTAACGTGCCAGTAAATGTACTGACACGGCTCCCTCGCATTTGCGCACCCTCAAATGCCAGCTGACTGCGCCAGGTTTCGAACCTGCAACCTTGGGCTCAGCAAGCGAGAACGTTACCCCTGAGCCACGCAGCCAGACGCCACAAAAGAACTAATGGATGCATGTACATTTGAGTTCTCATAGAAATTGAATAAATTAGACGCCAATCTATTCAGCCTTGTATGAAGATTTACCACGGTAAGATTCACTGAGCTCGGATAATTGTATCGCGAGAAAACCCCATATAAATATTTGAATTCCGCGTCACCGCCATGTTGGATTTATGTTCATCAGGTTATTGAACAGCCCATTGGTGAACTTATGTTAATAGCGTCTATCAACATACAAAACTTCAGTTGATTGCTGTAATAGACAAGAGTTTAGTGCTTATCAGTCGGTCAACACGAATGTACCCAAAAGAGCTGGGTTATGCCCTAATCCTGGAATAAATTACGTAAGATTAATAAATACACTATTAGGTACATTCGTGTTGACCGACTGAAAAGCACTAAACTCTTGTTTACTAAGGCAACACTGAAAAAATGGCTTCAAACCCCACAATGCTGTAATAGATTGGCAGATATTGCGAACCGTCTAAGTATTTCAGATGATTGACATGCTGGATTATTCTATATGTACCATTAGATAAAGATAATTGCGTAGGTTCATTATTCAGACGTTCACTTCGATCGCATGATTAGGACACAAAAGATTAAAATGTATTTATTAAAATTTCACACAGCCGCCATCTTGCTTTCATGAGAACAATTGAATTGAATTAGAAGCCAGTAAATTAAATATTTTACATACATGTAGGGTGTTTGGTTCCACAGCGCTCGGCTGATTGAATCTTGAGAAATTGCGATTCAAATATTTTAACTTTGCTAGGCCGCCATGCAGTTTGGTACTTAACATGTCTCTGAGCGTCACATAGTCGAACTTGCCTTAGTATTCTCTATCGCCATACAAAATAACACGGGGATATCAAAAATAGTTTCGGAGATATAGAATGCCGGTGAAAAATTTCGCGCGACCACCATGTTGGATTGGTGAAACGTAATTAAATTTAAAGGGCACGGTCGGGGTCGGACAAAATAGTACACTGTCCTTACCATGGTTCATTGAAATCTCTCCAGACGTTTATATTTCATTAAGGGGCACACACACACACACACACGGACAAAAGATGATCTCATAAGCCTATTTTTTTCTCATAGGATGAAAATAGGCTGATACTGATGGTGACGATTTCTGTTATAAGGGGCGGAACATGGAGATAATTGCTTTTGAAACTGAACAAAAAAAAAGAATATAGAACATAGACTTACACTACATACGCGGCCTCACAATTGGCTAGCACCATTCCAGAAAAAATAAAACTCTTTACTACGGTAACGTCACCACCAGGTAAACCAAGAGGCATTGACGTCATTTCTTCTGCTCATGTGTACCTTATCACCCTGTTAACACCGCGAGCACACAGTTGGCCGAGTGCAACTTAATTTCTGTACACAAACTATGTACTTGTTTTCTCTTTGTGTGTGTGTTTGACACACGAAGGAAACGGAAAACAGAGGCCAGTGAAGTAGAATTTTTGTTTTGCTGCATAAGGCTCACTAGTTACCCAAATGCAATCTAGATCTACTGAATTTACATCCATTTACCAATTTTCCTGTTGACGTGAGGTTTTCTTACAAAACGTACAGGCGGGACGTTTGTTTTAGACGAGTGAAAAATCTTAATGGAAGCCTGGAGGCGAGTTACTACAGTACCTGTGTTGTTATCAGCTGTCCCAAGCAGTCCGATGATTGACAAAGCTGTTTCACACTACTGCTGAAGTACAGTCATTGGCAAATATAATGACGTTCTGTTCGTAACTACGTAACGTGTACTGCTCGAGTCTAAGCTGTGTGAACCTGAGAGGAATGTGCACCGCGACTATAAGAAATGGTGTTGACGAGTGATGAGGTTTCTCGGTCCGTGCATAGTACCGAATCAAATACATTGGTCGGTGACTCACTGACTTATTCGTAACACCACACTGGTTTCAGAAAATACCCTATATTAGCTGTATTGGAATAGACGAGAATGTCGGGTAACACGGCGGGCTGTCGACAGGCTTCTCAATTCTCGCCTGCTCCTACCCTGCCTCTGCCCTTCATCCCGCAAGTTCACAGAGCTTGGAACCGAGCAGTACTTCCGCGTTCACATGATACTTCGATGTGGACTGCACTGTGTGCTCAAGTCTGGAATTCCATTACATCAGATCGGTGGTGACAAGTGTGAAGCGATAGGGTGAGAGAGTGAGTGTGTATAGGCTCACCCGCAGGCTTCAAGGTCAAGGGCAATCGTCTAAAACAAACGTCCGGCCTGTACAGTCGTTCAAACAAGCTATTGGGGATTCAGAGATCATTAATAAGGTGGATGGCATAGCTCGTTGAAGAAATAGTGTCATGAGATGGATCGAAGAGATGTCCGTGGATATTATTAATCAATAGGGAGCGGATTTTTATGTAATTACACTTTATTTTATTTTTTTGCGTTCGTTTTAGCACAATTTTCGAAACGTGTTATTCCTAGTGTGCTTCTCCAAGCGTAAAAACGTATTCTTATTTCACATAAAAACACATATTTTCAGATTTTTTAAATGTAAATACATATTTTTAGAAAATCCATAGTAAGCACATAAATCGGCAATATGTGTTGCTGAATAAATTTTAAAATGATTCTGTGTTATCAAATGATGCAAATTCATATTGCCGAATGTGTAGTGGCTATTTACACACTTCCCTCTGGAAGTTCAAACACTTCCAGGTCAGCGAAGCGCAATCGCGGAGAAAAACACATACATTGTTCCTTTTTTTTTGGTTGGTTGGTCTTCGGAAGAGGTGACCTTCAATCCACGTGCTCGAAGGGGAATCCCTTATTTCTGATGAATGGCTGACGCAATACACTGGTCTTGCATATTCTTGTCAGTGTGTCTTGTGATGTGAGTGGGGCAGTGAGTAAGTCAGTTCGTATTGATTAAATCAGACCATTTTTCAGTACCGTTATTTAAGTGAAGTGAATTAGTGATTGATGAAAACTGATAATGCCGAAAAAAAGCCTAGTATTCATTATCGTTTGCAGCAATATGTTGCTGAATTTACTGGAATTTATACAAGTAATGGAAATACTTTTTTCTGTAAAAAATGTGGGAAATCTGTAATTGCGGGTCAGCGATCTCAAGTCTTACAGCATTTAGCAGGTAGTAAACAAAAAATTGCCGCTTCACGTGCAACCTCTACTAGACAAGTTCTTTTAGGCAAAACAGCTGCCTCTTCTCGTACCCCAGTTTCAAAAAGTTCCGAATATTATGCAGATTTATGCAAAGCTTTTCTTTCATCAGATATTCCTTCATATAAATTGAAAAGTCCAGAGCTTAGAACATTTCTTACAAAATACACTAATTTCGAAACACCAGCAGAATCAACTTTAAGAAAATTGTATGCCCCTGCGTGTTATGAACAAATGCTAGGAAAAATCAGAGCAGAATGTGAAAATAAAAAAAAAATATGGGTAAGCATGGACGAATCACCTGACTCTAGTGGCAGGAAAGTGGGAAATGTTGTGGCAGGTGTGCTAGAAAATGATGAAATTGTTTCCAAGCGGTGCTTCCTATTATTACCCATTTAACATTTGATTGCCGCTGAGCATGGCTGCGCCAGTGTTTGTTGATTATTGTAGCAGGAGCCCCGCGCGGTACAGCGGAGGACACTGTGATGACAGAATGAGGGCTGCACATAAGTTAAGCAGCATTGCGTCATATAAGCGTCTCAGGAGCTCACGTCACCACGGACAGTTATTAAACGATGACTAGGGTATGGGATCTGAGTCATATCCTACTCTCGCAACTGTACCTGTCAACGAAGCAGGCTGATGTGTGACACAAGTAAACAAAGAATAGTTCCCATCTCGACCACCGGCAATCAATTCGTGAAAGGGTAATGGCATGTAGAGAAATATCAGCATCAAATCATGTTACGATAGCTCGCTTATTCAATGAATCTCTGCAGTTGTTATGGCCGAAAGGGGTGAAATTTGATAATGTTTTACTCTTACTTACGGATGCTGCTCCGTATATGAAGAAGGCAGCAGAAGGTATGTCTGTAAGTTTCCCAAAGATGATATATGTAACTTGTATAGTACAAGCCGGACGTTTGTTTTAGACGATTGCCCTTGACCATGAAGCCTGCGGGTGAGCCTACACACACTCACTCTCTCACCCTATCGCTTCACACTTGTCATCACCGATCTGATATAATCGAATTCCAGACTTGAGCAGACAGTACAGTCCACGTCGAAGTATTGTGTGACGCGGAAGTACACGTTACGTAGTTACGAACAGAACGTCATTATAATTGCCAATGACTGTACTTCAGCAGTAGTGTGAAACAGCTTTGTCAATGATCGGACCGCTTGGGTCAGCTGATAACAACACAGGTACTGTAGTAACTCGCCTCCAGGCTTCCATTAAGATTTTTCACTCGTCTAAAATAAACCTCCGGCCTGTACATGGTTTACACAGAGTATGTGAACAGGTACGTGCATTGCATCCTGAAGTGGACCAATTACATTCAAACGGCACAAACGTGTTTGTAAAAGCTCCAACGAGAATAGATTTATTCAAAGCTAAAAATCCAGATCTTGCACTTCCGCCTAGACCCATGGTTACTCGTTGGGGGACATGGTTACAAGCAGTAGTGTATTATGCAGACAATCTTGAAAATATTAAATCAGTGATAGATGAACTAAATAAGGATGACGCTGCCTCAATTGAAATTCTTCAGAACTTACTTAAGGACAGTCCATTACAAAATAAATTATCTTACATATCTGCAAATTTGAGTTTTTTGTGTCACTTTATAAAAAAAATAGGAACATCAACCAACTTGTTGACTGAGACAATTAATGAGGTGCATGACATCTAGAAAAAAATTAATGCGCTCAAAGGTCCCAACGTAGAAGCTATTAAACAGAAATTTAAAAGTGTGTTCGCAAAAAATGATGGATTTCATACTATGTGTAAAATTGCTTAAGTTTTTCAAGGAAAAGTAGACACTGGTGAAATTGAAAATTTGCATGTCAGTGACATTCCTTTGATGAAATATGCAAGACTATCTTCCTGTGATGTTGAACGGTCCTTCTCTTGGTATCGTGCATTATTCCGAGACAAACGGCATCGGTTCGTGATGGAAAACTTGGAGAAAGTTTTCATTGTTCACTGCAACAGCGAGTTTTTTCAACCCTCCAGTGTCTCAACATGATGGTGAGTGACTTTTTACAATAAATATATTTTTTAAAATATTGAAACAAAATATTTTTGTTTTTTAATTAAATATTTTCAATTTTTTTTGCTACACAAAAATAAAATATTTTCTAGATTTTTGGCACATAAAAATCCGTTTCCTAGTAATCAAATATCCTCTTGCGTCAGCACATGCAAATATTATTCCATTGCTGTAGATGAGTTGTGGCATAACTGCTACGGCTCAGCTCTGAATGTATGTGCATTGTATCAATGAACAATTTGAAGCGTCTGAAAAGCTTCCAGACATGTGTCAGTTGATCTCTGCTAAAGGAGTCGGTACTTTTCAAGCAATAAAGGAAGCTACTGAAAACCACAATTTTGTCTGGTAAAAACTAGGTAGTGTGTGCACAGATGGAGCTTCTTCTATGGTTGGCAAAGCGAAAGGTTTTGTGACTTCATCGGGAAACCATTTACAACACAAATTTTTTAAATACGGTATCACTGCATTATCCATCAAGAAAGCCTCTGTGCCAAAGACATAAAGTTATCCTCTGTGACGGAACTTGTGGTTAGATGTACAGTAGAACCTCGGTAGTCCGAGGTAATTGGGACCAAGATGAGCTCGAATTTGGGAAATCTCGGAGTACACAAAGTTACGAAATGTTAAGGCCTTTAATTTAAAATTAGATGCACATGAACCTTGTGTTTAAATATTCTTACAGTAAACGGCAGTATTTCATCAGTTATCGTATAATGTGTTGCAATTAGGCTTTGTTTCAGAAATAAAAACAATATTCTACAAATGAAATGCAAATATGTACATATTTACATTAAAGTAGGTACAGTCTGAGCAGACACTGTCTAGTTGGCGGAAGGGCGATAGCGGGCAGAATTCTAAACAACGCATGCGCGCACCTCCACCAAAGACCTTGGGTAAGCTATGCGTCTCACTGTCATCGACCTCGGATTAAACGGAGGCTCGGACTGCCGGGACTCGGATTACCGGGGTTCTACTGTATAAAGAAAATACGCGCACAAGCACTCAATAGAAGACAAGTTTGGAGATTCCTGAAAGCAAATGATCTTCAAGATATCCTGTTTTATTGTATTCGCTGTCACGGGAAACTGTATTGGATAGATTTTGGGAATTGAAAGGTAACGTTTCTGAAGTTTTTAGAATAACATAACGAACTTTCTGATGGATGCACGCTTCTAAAGGATGGAAATTGGTTGTGGGACTTATCATTCCTGACGGATATCGTCGGCCACCTGAACAACTTAAATCTACGTTTGCAGGGTAAGGGCAAACTTTTTCCCATATTGATTCAGCTCATTGAGACATTTAAAGCTAAACATGTTCATCTTGGAATGCATCTTTCTCAGCGTGATCTTTCGCTTTTCCCTGGAATGAAACAACTATCAAACACTGAGTTTGGTGGTCTTCCAGACCTTTTTAAGTATGCTCAACACATTCAGATATGAAAATCTCCATTGAAGCCAGGTTTTCAGATTTCCAGAAGGAAAAACACATCTTCTCCTTTTCACAGATCCCTTTTCCTTATCCATTGAAGGCATCATTCACTATCCTGCTGAATATCAGACTGAAATATTGGAACTTCAGAATAACAGTAATTCACAGCAAGTTCAAGGAGGTGCTTGGAACTGCAGATAGCCAGGAATATATCACTTTCTGGTAATATCTTCCCCATCTGAGTTCTCCGCCCTACGATACATGGCCCTGTGATATTGTTTCAGATTCGGCTCGACATATAAGTGTGATAAAAGGTTTTCATCATGAACTTTGTGAAAAGTATGAACCGTTGAGTAATCACTGATCAGCGTCTCAAACCTCTGCTGATTCTTGTTACTTCATTCGTAAATACCAACATTGAAGAAGGATATTCAAAATCCTCACCAAGAACTAAGCCAGTTTCATATGACGGCAATTCTAATAAGACACTAGATAGTAAGTTTGATTTTGTAACCAATTCTTGTTTTTTATATAGGCAAGCTCTCTTATCTAGTTCTGTTTTAACAATATTATTTTGTTTCCAGATTAAACATCAATAGTTTTCCCTTTTCTTTTACTTGAAGTATACAGAGGAACATAATGTCTTTATCCATCCCGACAACTATGGAGAGGGGTTGGTTGAAGTAGAGTGGCACATTCAGTATTATCAATATCATATGGGGCACTTGGTGTGTCATGGGTTGGTCACCCCTGTGATAGAATGTTGTTTCTTCCAGCGTTAAGTATGCGAATTCCTGGGGACGAACCTCACCTCCCGAGAC
Organism: Meconema thalassinum; assembly: GCA_946902985.2. Taxonomy (NCBI): domain Eukaryota; kingdom Metazoa; phylum Arthropoda; class Insecta; order Orthoptera; family Tettigoniidae; genus Meconema; species Meconema thalassinum. The sequence continues at coordinate 466,503,126 of OX336389.2, read as the reverse complement.
TCTATTCGCAAACTAACAATAACATTCAAATGCTTTTCAGTCGGTCAACACGATTGTACCCAAATTGCAACAATTATGTTTCCCTAAACCTGAAAAAAATTACATGAGAACTGTATCAATTAATCTCGTGTATATCTGTTTTCAGGCTTTGGGAAATCAACCCATTACAATTTGGGCACAATCGTGCTGACCGACTGAAAAGCATTTACATTTCATTTACTAAGGCAACACTGAAAGATGGCGTCCAACACGATAACATTCGCAGTCTGTATTGCAGACCCTTCAACAGTTTTACCTCTCATCCCACAATCATTACAGACAGAACACAAGCATCGTCTTGAAGGTCTGCCGTGGCTTCAGAACCCTGCAACAAGTATATTTATGCTCGCCTGACCCAGCCCAGGTTGGATCGGTTCGGGAGGTGTGAGAAAGAGCCGAGCTGGACAACGGAAGTTATCCGGTCGCATATTTAGAAAGACTCCCTCATTTCAACCCTGTATCACTGAGAGCCCGTCCACTCCGCCTGCTAGCTTACCAGGCCAATTTTGATTGGTCCAGATTTTTTGCGCGACGCTAACATTGATTGGTTCAGCCTTCATGCGCGAAGATACGTCCCAAATGTCGTTGAGTTGCGCTCTCGTGGAAATATTGTCTTAGTTCAAAGTGGGGCGAGTTCTGTGTGTAAAAGTAGGCCTACATTTCGATAAGCAAATAGGTATTTATAAAGTTGCAGTCAACTGTAATGTGGGCCATGGAAAAATAGACTTTATCAGCCAGATATCGAACCAACGCTATTGAGATCATGAGTAAGAATCTGTACATCTGGTCAACGACGTGGAGGTTGATTTTGTAATAAGAAAGCAACTAAGGAATTAATATTCACAGTGCTATATGAACGTAGGACCTTAGATTAGATGTGTACAAATCTCTGTTTTGACCTGACTCATTCTTGTCTGCTGGTCCAGGCTGGTGGCAAGGAAGGGAAATGCAAGGAGGCTTTTAGATTCTGGATGGGCAGGCTGAAGCCAACTTGTTGCAGACCAGCTCGTTAACTAAAAACAGTTTGTGTCTTTCTGTAAAGCCCTGTGCGGATGCGGATATAGTTTTCATGGCCGTGCGGAGAGCGGATAAGCTGCGGATAATGTTTGGAGATATTTTGAGAGTTTTTAAAATACAATCCGAACTAGTATTTTGTATGTCATTGAAAACCTTATTCCATGTTCACCACTGCAATGACTGCACTTCCATGTTTTGAACTAAGCGGCAAAGCCAGCGCCAAATCATTATTAGGACCCGGATGTTTATGACATATCATCATACATTTTCCGTTATGTGTTTCTCATGACAAATGATTTAAGCTAATCTCATTCAAATTATGTCATTAAGCATAATTAACACTCCGAACAGAAATGGGTTGCAATTCTGGCTGTATAACATTCATTTTAAACATACATAGCCTAAGGGGACGACTTTTTCCTCAAATGTCTAAATATGTTGCTTTAGTAATTTATGCTTTATCTAATAAAAAATACTATTGGAATGCCAGTAGATTCGGATAACAAACGTGGGAATGCGGAGAAAATTCGTGCGGATGCGGATAACAGTGGTGCGGATGCGGATAACAGTGGTGCGGATGCGGATAACAGTCGTGCGGATGCGGGGCGGATGCGGATAACGTTTTGCTTATCTGATATGACGTGGGTATTGCGTATCGCTTTTTTTGTTCTCTTGCAAACATCGATTTCATTTTCATTACACTTGTACAGTATGCAACTTCTCATTAAGGAGGTAAATAAATTAAGGAAATACAGTAAATAATATTAAATTAATATGAAACAAACGGCTCTCTTCATCCATAAATGGTTCTTTGTTTTAACTTTAAAACTCAACAAAAATAAAATAACGCAATTTCTATTTGTTGAGCAAGACTTGATCTACATCGAACCCTTAATCTGAGTGGAGCGTTCAATGTCTTATTAGCCGTATCATCGTCCGCTTTATGGGAGATAGCAAGTTGTGGCCGAACATCTGAAAGATCTTATCTTGGAATAAATATGAAATACTTGTTTTAAACATATTTTTGTGAGTTGAAGTATTAAGTTTTTGAATAATTATTACATTTTTAAACGATACAATTTTATATGTAGCTTAACAGTGTCGCTAGGGGCAGATGACCACAATGTTCTGCTCCTTAAATCAACGTTCATCACTAACCTAATGCTTGTAGAGTACAGTAGATCGCAACTGAGAACTCACTGCACTGGTTCTTATCTCTTACACTTAAATGTCGTCATGAGAGAATACACAACCCAAGTATTTGAAATGTCCACCAGCTCCCATTTACGATTTCCAACCTGGAATTCTTTCCTCATGTTATTCTTCTTCGCTACTGGCATCACATCTGTTTTGAAATGCTGATTTTCCTACCACACTCCCTACATTTCTCTTCAAGTTCCGACATGTTTGGCCACAAGCTTTCGACGGTGTCCCCCATAACAATCGAAACATCAGAATAAGCCAAATTGTTTACATGATTTTCAATTAACTAAATCCCACTCCACCAGTTTGAACTTTTCTATAAATGATCGATGGGAGAAATGAAAATTGATTGCGAAAAGTTACAATCTTGTCTCACTCACGTAACATTTTTGAACCAAGAACTAACTTCACCATCGGCCCTCACTGCCACCTGATCCCCATCACAAATACCCTTGATCGCCTGCAAATGTTACCCACTGATACCGTTGTCTATGTAGTTATGTCAGTGTGCACTCGCTGTCGATCAGCCTTGCTCGCCGTGTATGGTAACTTCCCCTCTTCTGCCTTCAGTCGAGGCTTGGAGGGAGAATGTAGCAGGGTCAAGTAAAGGGCCCTACACACGTACTGACACGACCACCCTAATCTAGGGACTGACAGCGGTTGACCCGACAGTTGGATCGTGTGTAGGCTTGTCGGGTGGTGAAAACTGTCAGGCCCTAGATAGGGTGGTCGTGTCAGGAGAACCATCCAACCGCCCTAACTCCCTCCATTCTCTCTGTCGGGTCGGAACGTGTGTAGGGCAGTCCAGTACCCAACCGACCCTTCAGTCTCATGTATCGATTAACATTTGACAAACATGGACGCGGAAAATATGACTATGGTCGAGTTCCTCGAATGTTGGAGGGAGTGCCAGTGTTTATGGGACGTCGAAGATGAGAATTATTCTAAGAGAGACGAGAGAAATGAATGCTACAGTTTACTGCTGGAAACTTATTTAAAAAAATAACACCTCATGCTACAGTGAGAGTTATAAAAAAATGGAAAACATGCGAGCCGCTTACAGAAGAGAAGCGCGGAAGGTTAGCAGATTTCCTCTTCTGCAACCACGTCTTGGACCACACTCTTCTTTTCTTTCTTCGTTCATCATCTGAAATAATAACTGCGCACAAAGCTACACCTATGTTTTGATTTCGTGTTAAATACGGAGCCATTTTAGCCCCACAAGCGCTTGTCCTATACTGGATTGATGGTGGTAGCTTCCCCTTGTTTGGTTGGGTAGGGGAGTCGTGTCGGGACGTATGTAGGAAAGGTCCCAACACGACGGTTGGGCCCAATCAGTCGGGTAGGGTAGTCGTGTCAGGACGTGTGTAGGGGCCTTAAACAAGTAAACTTGCACTTGTGGCCGGACAAGGTCACAGAAGATAGCGAACGTAGTTATAGTTACTTATTTTTGTTTTAAGGGGGCGGAACAGCGAGGTCTTCTACCTCATAGCGAACGTAGCGATGCAGTATGTTCAGCAGTGGCTTGTAGAATCTGTATGTCAGTCGTGAACATAATGGAGAAGCATGATTTCAATCTCTTCAAGCCTAGCATTCTCTTGTCGATACAAATACAAATACGTTCTCATGCTAACTGAACTTATGCATGAGTTTTGAGAGAAGATTTCAGAATATTGAAGGCTTATAAGGTCACAATTAGAGCATACGTCTCGTGGATGAGACGCAATTCGTCCCTCCCGTTTTACCAAGTTGCTTCATTTTTCTGCAAAGATGGTTTCAAAGTTTGAAATTATTATTACTGTATTAAAACTCAGCAATTTTTCTAGGTTTATGCCATGTCTTGTGTGGGGCATCGCCTAGCAACACCAAGCTGGCTCATCAGCAGGCTCTTGGTGTCCGTGCCTAGACCCCCACCGGAGTAGCGAACTGCGTGCTACCTCCCTTTTATGAAGCACACCTGCGCCCCTTTACTGCGAGAGCTAAGAGCTCAAACAGCCTTAACCTCCCTATGAAGGCTTCCAAGAAGATGGTATATTGGCTTTCACGGCTGACTTCTAATTCACTGGCCGTGAAAGCCATTATTATTAATATTATTAATAGGCCTATTATTTTTATTATTGTTATTATTAAAATTACGATTATTTCTTATTTTTTTCTATGTTTTGGATCTTTCTTTTCACCCTTGGCGTGTTACCTAACTACCTACTTGTTGTAGATTAATTCAGGGACTTCCCGACATCGTACTTTGATGTGTGTGGAATCTATTTGATAACGTGTGCCATTGGGATGGCTGCATTAGTGTGTATAACGTAGTAACTTATTTGTAATTGGGGCTAGGGTAGAGTGCGAGTCGGCCGAGGCCTTACGTTAGGTATCATCTTGGGAATCAAACCCGGACCTCAGGGGTGTGATCAAGAGGTGGCTACACCACGAGGTGGTCTGCTGAATTTTTAAGTGCGAAATTTTGGATCTACTGAACTCATAGTTCCTAAGTTTGGGCTGAGAGGTTGTAGACAGGCCAGCCCTGTGGTGATGAGATAACGCCTTTAACCCGGAGGCCCTGGGTTCAATTCACGACTCGGCCAGAAACGTGAGGGCTGGAAAGGCGTGCACTTAGCCTCGTGAGGACAATTGAGTAGCTGTCTGATCAAAGAGTCAGTGCCTGGCCAAGAAAGCCATGATTAACGGTCGAGGGGACCCGACGTGCTGACGCGTCACCCCACAATATATATGCCAACAGAGCTGGACTGCGGTCGCTTGGTAGGCCAAGGCCCTTCAGGGGCTAAGTGCCATGGGGGGAGGGGGTTGAGACAGTGTTCCAACACAATTAAAATTAATTAAATTACATACGGTATTTCTGTTAGTGAAAGGCATAGCAATTCCCCATAGGCGTTCGAAAATCCTGTTAAGTCCTGTTTGTAAGATTCATGACCCAGTTCAACATATGAATGAGCTCATTTTAGGTCCATCGTATTATTTAACCTTACTTAAAATTTGGACTAGGATAGGAAAGGGCAGCGGCCTTAAGTTAGGAACTGGAATTTGCTGGAACATGATGAAGGAAGCTGTTCCTAAGATGGGTGCAAGGCTACGTGACTCCAGTCCCTCCACCAATCATAGGGGCAGATGACTCGCAGTTCCGCCCCTTAAAACACCATTCACCCCCACAAACTTTCATACAGTATCAGGATTTAAACCTTCTATGGCCGGAAACTGAGTCCTGGAGCTACTAGGCTTATACAGTACTCCTAAGCCACAACGGTAGCCTACCCCTACTGCCTGCAGGGAAAATAAATTCTTCTACACTGTGTGAATGAAATGATCGTGTGGCCTCCTGAGAGGCCGAGTGCAGGTCTTTCTAATTGACGCTCGTGGGCAACCTGCGCGTCGTAATGAGGATGAAATGATGATGAAGACGGCACATACACCCAGCCCCGAGCCACGGGAATTAACCCCAGGAGATTTAAATCCCTGATGGCCCAGCCAGCAATCGAACCCGGGACACGGCGGGCCAAAGCCTAGCGCGCTAATCATTTAGCCACGGAGCCAGACTCTACACTGATGGAGTTGGAGAATATTGTCAGCTGAATGGAACAGGATATTTGTTCAAGTATAATGCAATTTACTAACATGAATGCCTTATTATTATTATTAGTAGTAGTAGTAGTAGTAGTAGTAGTAGTAGTAGTAGTAGTAGTGATAGTATAATCATCATCATTATAATCATCATGACCACGTCACCTTCTTTGTGTGTAGGCCTATTTTGGATTTGGAACAAGTGGTCGTTACTCAGGACGTCCACACCTGTTACAGAAAATTTTATGATATGTGTTGAGTTCATGTCCTAAGTAAAGCTAGTGAAAATCCACAGCCTGCTTCCAGTCTCCGACCGGGTCAGGAATGGAATGAATGAAGCCCCCATCTAGCGGCGAGGATATGAACTGTGCCGGCTGCCGAGGCCTGACGCACTCCTAAATAGAGCTAGTAATAAGCAAAATTAATCGAAAACGAATAATCAATCAATCGACTGACCGTTCAATCGATTAATTGACTAACCGAATAATAGATTAATCGGCTAACTAAAAAATGTATTCATCGGCTAACCGAAGAATCGATTAAATTATTGGTAGACACGAGATGAGAAAATAAGTTTAAATGAGAGGTCATCGCTTAAGTTGGGTTACGCTTATTTTCGAAATGATGTATAGAAATGTAAAAAGTTACTTTTTGCCTAAATATACAGAGTGGTTCACCAGCCCCTTATTATTAAGTTTTATGAAACCCAACTAACATTACTATTCTCCTGATGGTCGATATTGCTGTGCGCACTGCCTGTGTGACAGCAATTTAAACTGAGCCATGGGCCTAGCAAAGGAAAAACTACCTTTATCAGTTCGGCGCCAAATACTAAGGACCATTCTACGAACATGTGATTCATTGCTCCCTGAAGAACACACATACATGTAACACAATCGAATTAATAGGTTACGCCACGTGATCTGCAATAGTAGAATGTTAAATGAACACTATAAACCATGATTGAAGACTTTGACACGCATACTAACGTTCGAGGTGGAACAGCCTTGTTAACTAGTATCCGTTTAGTGGGCAAAGTGTACGTTGTCTTGGTGGCTGAGGCGGCTAAAGTCAGATATGACGTGGTGGACGTGACCGAGCCGAGTACTGCTTCGAATCCAGTCGTAAGCAAAGTTTTTTGAACGACAGCCCGTGCTCCATTTTAGTGGGGATATAATATCAAGCGACACTTACAAAGTCACATTACCGCATTTATTCACTTACGATGTATTACTGTGCAGAACACGTTGAATTTTGCTAATTTATGAAGATAGTGAGAACTTTTGGGTTGGACACTAGACTTCCTTTATCTAAAACGTTCTTACCGATTCGAATACGATTTTAGTCGTCGGGCATTATAAATATTAATGTTCACGTTCAAGGATAAGATTCATTTTTTCTTTTGTTCTGTTCTGTTGTGATAGCTTTCAAAAGTGCAGGTGTTTGCTTAACCCACAGCCATCTCGATCGCATCACCTAGCCACGTGCGTCTCCACTGCATTGTGGGTAGCGGAACCATTGCGTTATTGAGCTAAGAGAATTAGGCCACCCAAACGTTCAAAACGTAAAATCAAATTACGGCTAAACTAATCATCCGATCTCTTCCAAATTTGCTAACAACATGCCTTCATACGGGACGTGTGTTGCGCCCAAACTACAAGGTCATCAGCCGTACCATTTCGAGATGGTGGCCGTGAGAATTATTAAAGCATTATAACCCATAACTTGGAACCCACCAATTCCGATTATCGAACCGAGGGCGGTTTAAGCTATCCTAAGTGACCTACCTAGAGATCTCGGGTTCGAATCCCGGACGGGGTAGATATTTTTGCTACCAGATTATCATTTTAAATTTTGTAAATATTGTCAATTACAGTACAGTAAGTATGTAGTTAGTTTTAGTTGTAAGTATGAAGTTAATTTGTTTATTAGATATATGTCATTGTTCTATTAGACTGTGGTGTGTGAGTGTGTCTGGTGAGGGTGCATGTGAGTGGGCCTGGTGACAGACTGTTTTAGTGGTAGTATTTGTTGTTGGTGAAACTTTAGTATTTTTTTCGTTAGTAGAATTCTGGTATTTAAATGTTAGTAGAAGGTTAGTATTTTGTAGTAGAATTGCTCTTTACTTATTCTGAAAGGGAGTAGCAGCCTTTCAGAATAAATCAATTCTTTACTAGTCTAATAGACGGTTAAGATATTGATAATATAAGCCAACTAATGGCTACACTGCGTTCTGCTGCACGGCTGAAAGCAACGGGAAACTACAGCCGTAATGCTATTCCCGAGGATATGCACCTCTCTATGCATAATTACATGTGATGATGGCCTCCTCCCTTGTAAAATTTCAATCCGGAGGTAAACTAGTCCCCCGTTCGGATCTCCGGGTGGGGACTACTCGAGAGGGGGTTAACATCACAGAAGTGACAAAGAGGAAATCTGACATTCTACGGATCGGAGCGTGGAATGTTAGAAGTCTGCTAGGAAGTGGAAAGTTAGAAAACTTAGAACGGGAAATGGATAGGTTGAGGTTGGATTTGGTTGGGATTAGTGAAATGCGCTGGCAGGAAGAACAGGACTTTTGGTCAGGAGACTATAGGGTCATTAGCACTAAATCAAACAATGGCCAAGCAGGAGTTGGTCTCATATTGAGTAGGAAACTTGGACAGCGGGTGGAATATTATGAGCAATACAGTGAACGGATTATTGTAGCAAAAATCAATACTAAACCTACGTGCACCACAGTGGTACAAGTCTATATGCCTACCAGTCAAGCTGATGATGAGGATGTTGAAAAGGTCTATGAAGAAATAGATGACATTCTGAGGTATATCAAAGGTGATGAAAATGTTATAGTAATGGGAGATTGGAATGCTGTGGTAGGAAAAGGGAGAGAAGGGAAGATAGTAGGAGATTTCGGATTAGGTGAAAGGAATGATCGAGGAAGCAGGCTGATGGAATTCTGCACCGAACATGAGTTGGTCATAGCAAACACCTTATTCAATAACCACAATAGAAGAATATACACATGGATGAGACCAGGAGATACAGGGCGTTACTAAATCGACTTCATTATGGTCAAGCAGAGGTTTCGAAACCAGATTTTGGATTGTAAAACATATCCTGGTGCTGACATAAACTCTGACCAAAATCTGGTTGTAATGAAATGCAGATTAAAGTTGAAGAAACTGAAGAAAAGTCAAAAGCCAAAAAGGTGGGCAATAGACGGACTGAAAGTAAAGGATGTAAACGAAAGATTCAAGAAGAGAAGAGTATAACGGAAGGACTAATGAAATATCCTAAACGGACTTCAATTGCAGATGAATGGGCACTTTTGAAGAATGAAATAACAAAATCCGCAGAAGAAAACATTGGTAGGAAAGAAAGAATAGGTAGAAAACCGTGGATCACTCAGGATATACTAGAATTGATGGATGAAAGGCGGAAACACAAGAATCTAAGAGATGAAAAGGGGAAAGCAGAATACAGACGTCTGAGAAATGAGGTTAACAAGAAGTGCAAGGAAGCGAAAGAAGAATGGTTGAAAGAGAAATGTGCAGGTATAGAAAATTGTCTGAAATTAGGAAAAGTAGACACAGCTTATCGAAGGATTAAGAATACTTTTGGGGAAAAGAAGACTAAGTGCTGTAATATTAAGGACACAAATGGAAAGCCTCTAACAGATAGGGAAGAAAAGGTTGAGAGATGGAAAGCTTACATAGAGTGCTTATATAAGGGAAAGGAGATTGAGAATCATGTAATGGAAAGGGAGGAGGAAATTGATGAGGATGCAAAAGGAGATTTAATATTGAGATCAGAATTTGACAGAGCATTAGATGACTTAGGCAGGAACAAAGCACCAGGCATAGATGATATACCGATTGAGTTGCTACGCTGCATAGGAGATGAAGGTCTGATCAGGTTATTTCACTTGGTGTGTAGGATTTATGAGACAGGTGAGGTACCCCCTGATTTCAAGAAGAATATTATCATCCCTATACCAAAGAAAGTGGGAGCTGACAGATGTGAAGATTACCGTACAATCAGCTTGATTACTCATGCTTCAAAGATCCTGTCTAGAATAATTTACAAGGGGATTGAAAGCCAGATAGAAACGGAGTTGGGTGAAGACCAGTTTGGTTTCAGGAGAAATGTAGGAACAAGGGAAGCTGTACTAAGTCTTAGGCTGATTTTGGAAGGTAGAATAAGGAAAGGTAAGAGAACGTTCATGGCATTTGTGGACTTAGAAAAGGCTTTTGATAACGTTGATTGGACTAAATTGTTTGACATTTTGAAATCTATTGGAATAAAGTACAGGGATAGGAGGGTGATATACAATCTATACAGAAACCAGACAGCAGTCATTCGAGCTGAAGGACATGAGAGAGAAGCTGGTATTCAGAAAGGTGTAAGGCAAGGCTGCAACTTATCACCCATACTTTTCAATCTTTACATTGAACAAGCAATGAAGGAAATTGGAGAAAAATTTAAAGTGGGAGTGAAGATTCAAGGAGAAATAATTTTAACTCTGAGATTTGCTGATGCCATCGTCATCTTGGCCGACACGCCTGAGGATTTGAATCAGTTTTTGAATGGTATGGACTCCGTCTTACAGAATGAATACCTGATGAAAATTAATAAATGTAAAACAAAAATACTGGAATGCAGCCGAAATAAATCAGAAACTTCTATGGAGATCAAATTGGCAGGTGAAAAGCTGAAGGAAGTTGGAGACTTCTGATACTTAGGAAGCAGAATAACCAGTGATGGACGAAGCAAAGAGGATATAAAAAGTAGGTTGGCTCAGGCAAGGAAAGCCTTCCTACAAAAAAGGAATCTGTTGACATCGAATATAGATTTAGGTATTAGGAAGTCATTTTTGAAAGCCTTTGTCTGGAGCGTGGCGCTCTATGGAAGTGAAACTTGTACTATTGGTGCAGCAGAAAAGAGGAGAATTGAAGCATTTGAAATGTGGTGTTACAGGAGAATGATGAAGATCAGATGGGTAGATAGGGTTACAAACGAAGAGGTATTAAGGCGAGTGGGAGGGGAGAGATGTTTCTGGCGACTGCTAATGAAGAGAAGAGATAGGTTGGTAGGACACATACTAAGACACCCAGGAATAGCAAGCTTAGTTATGGAAGGAAGGGTCGAGGACAAGAACTGTAGGGGTAGACCAAGGTTAGAATATGTTAAACAGATTGCCTCGGATGTAGGGTGTGGTAGCTATGTAGAGATGAAACGATTAGCTCAGGACAGGGAGGCATGGAGAGCTGCATCAAACCAGTCAAAAGACTGAAGACTCAAACAACATAATGTTCTCGCGGTTATGGGCTGTTCTCGATGCAACTGACGAGAACTCTTTATACTCAAACTGTCATAGCATTGGCATTTGTAGGCTAATCAGTGAGGTGTTTACACTGGCACGGTATGATTAATATACCCTCATCCACTGCTTTCAAGCTAAAAATCAGAGTTTTAAGTAGCTACCATTGGCTGAAAATTACCCAGTGAAATGTTTCGCAAGTGTATTTTAACCATCGTAGCCAATTTTAGCAAAATAGTTGCCTTAAAGAACAACCAGTTACAAGGTGGAGAAGAAGGATCAAAGTTTTCTTTAATTTAAATTCTTAAATTCCCCGTCAGTAGGACTAATCGTTCATGAGCTATGAACCAAAGCACATGAGACTTCATTTTGCTGTTCTCAGCGGCGTGAATATTTGAGGTTTACTCTCAAACTTTAGGGGCTTGGACTTCGTGATAATCCCATTCTTGTGTTTTTGCGTGTGTTTAAATTTGTCTAATAACCTATGTTATTACGGTGTTGGTAGTAGTTTGTGTATTTGTAACTGAAGATAGGAGTTTTAAGGAGGTGGAAGTAGTCTTACATTTCGAACCATCTCATCATTTTATCTGGAGTAGAAGGGGGATACCACGGATAACCACTTCCAGGATGACTTAGGTTGGTCTCGAGTAGAAGATAAAGATTTGAAAATCAATTCCAAATGCATGCCAACACACTTTATTTTGTTTGTATAAAAATAATCCTACCTGAAAATTCATTCAGCAGACGCTCATTCAGTTAGTAGCTTTCGTTTCTGATAATATCAGTTTCACTCTTACCATATGTTTAGAAAGAAAGGTCATTTTAACAATCGAATGAACTCCATACGATACGGTTTTCCTCATTATCGGATGAATTAATACTGTTTTATATTTGCCGAACGTAAGAATGAGGAATGGTTTACATCCCTAGGTTAGAGTGTTTTGACGCGACACGTGCGGTGGTTTGTGTGAGTCTGATTTTCCCTTAAAAAAAAGATGGTCAACATTTTGAACACTTGCTACCCTGAATATCCAGGGTACCTTGCTTTCGTTTTACAGATCATTATGTCGTCGTCCAACCTGGCTACGTACCATCGGATAGAAACGGACCATTTTAGGACAAATAAAAGAAGATGTTCAGTAAAGAACATATAGCCTACTTTCTCCTAAATGCATCGGTATTGTTATAACTCATTGTCCTTTTCAAAGAGTATAATTGAATGTTGGTTGTAGTAACCTGTTGAAATACAACGTGTTATAAGGATATTAAACATGAATATGAGGTGCCCTTTGCTAGTGCTAACTCTGTACAAAATTTCATACAATTCGGTTTCACCGTGTTTGAATTGATATGGTGAATCGATTTGCACACATACATGGGCACCATCTGCAAACTATTGGGCAGATCACCTTGTAGGTCAGTCAAAAGATGCTTCCCACAAAAGGGTATGTTGTTGCAAAATTTGATAGAGATCAATTGATTAGGTTGGTCGTAATTTGATTGAAGCTTTTAACATTTGGGTGGCCGCCATTCCGTTTCCGTCAAGATGGCGGCGATATAAAACATGACACTGAGGTGCCCTTTGCTGGTGCTACGTCTAGGCAAGATGAGGAGTGAGGTAGTTTGCCATTGCTTTCCTCACCGAGTCAGAACAGCAGTACTAACCCTATGAGTAGAGCCTTCCACAGCATCCATAGGCACAGACTGTGCCCTGAATGTCATTACTAAGCACCACCCATACCTCAGTAGCTTCCATATAATCACAGCCATGAGTGAGACTGAGACCTCGGTGAAAAGCCACATTTTACTCTAGCCTGTGCCAACAGACAAATGCAAATGTACTGCATTCATCAATAGATGGCAAACAGGCCTTATAAAGGTATAATAGTGCAAAAATTGGTAGAGATCAGATGTTTAGTTTGGTCGTAATTTGATTTAAGCATATAACATTTGGGTGGCCGCCATTACGTTTTCGTCAATATGGCGGTGATATAAAACATGCCACTGAGGTGCCCTTTCCTAGTGCTACCTCTGTACCAAATTTTGTTCAATTCGGTTTCACCGTGTTTGAATTTATAGGGAGAATCGATTTGCACACATACATGGGCGAGAGCTGCAAACTATTGGGCTGATGACCTTGTAGTTTAGTCAAAAGACGCTCGCCATATAAATATATGTTGTTGCAAAATTTGGTAAAGATCGGATGATTAGGTTAGTCGTAATTTGGTTTAAGCTTTGAACATTTGGGTGGCCGCCATTACGTTTCCGTCAAGATGGCGGCGATATAAAACATGACACTGAGGTGCCCTTTGCTAGTGCAACCTCTGTACCAAATTTCGTTCAATTCGGTTTCACCGGGTTTGAATTGATAGGGGGGGGGGGGGGGGCAGACATTCAGAGTACTCACACTCACAGACACACAGACTCACTGACACACACACACACAGACAGACACACAATCTTTCGCCCTGTTTTGATCTCATAATAGTCTACTTTCAATTTTTGGAAAAATCGAAAGTAGGCTAAAAATGACTCGTTGGAACAGGTACATAAGCGGCCATGGTACATCCACTGTAAAGGGCATTAAGGATTAAATAAAAACATGTACCAGCCCGAGGATCGAACCTGCTAGCCGGAAGCTTGCCCGACGCAACAGCAGCAATACATGACTTAGCCACCTTAGCTACCGACAGCCATAGCGTGTTGCTGGTACGTATTGAGTCTAATCGTATTCCCCATAGACACCTGTCCAAACGTAATGTGGTGTTATTCGGAGCTGTGATCGTTTAAAACACGCATTATAGTTGAGTTCATTGAAATAACACTACCGCTAATGAGTTCTGCTATATTCGCAAGCATGAACTCAATGGCAAAGTTGTAATAAGGCCATACAGGATGGCTATGATATAGGCTACGCGTTAGTTGGGTTGCCTTCCTCAAAAAAAAAAAAAAAAATAAGGGGCTGGTGGACCACTCTATATAAAGTGTCCTTCCTTGTTTATGTTAACAATAACCAAATAAGAGTCAGTGACAGTGGAAGGACAAACATCGATCAAATTGGGGAGGGTTTCGAAAAAAAGAAAACGAAGAGTTTTTACCAAAAATTTTGAATTCTTGTTTAATGTTTACAACTTAGGACAGAACAGTTTTGTTTTACTTTGTTTTAGTCTAGATTTTAAAAAGAAGATAAATTATTTAACAAGTTGTTCCGTAAAGAACTAAACAGCCTATTTTCATATATCCCACTGGCCTTTACCATTATAACTTTCCCGCCTATTAAAACGATTTACACTGCGATCACTTGATTAGGACACAAAAAATAAAAATAAAATGTTAAAATTTTGCACAGCCACCATCTTGAGGTTATTAAAGCAATTGAATGGCATTATATGCCAGTAGCTTAAATCATGCATAATTATGCGCCGCACCAAATTTCACTGTGGTGGGATGATGCCATTTAAATATATTAACTTTGCCTTGCCGACATGTTGGTTTTGTAGATAACAGGTTTTTCAATGTCACATAGGTAAACTAAGAGTAATATTCTATATAACCATACGAAAATTCAGGGTGATAGCAGTAATAGTATCGGAGATATAGAATGCCGGAGAAATATTTCGCGCAGCCGCCATGTTGGATCGTTATATATGTACGACATAGAGTTATGCACTATTAAATGAAGATTGTCGCCTCCGTAGCGTAGCGGTCAGCATGGTTAGCTGCCGCCCCGGAGGTCCTGGGTTCGATTCCCGGTTCTGCCACGAAATTTGAAAAGTGGTATGAGGACTGGAACGGGGTCTACTCAGCCTCGGGTGTTCCAAATGAGTAGAGGGGGTTCGATTCCCACCTCAGCCATCCTCGAAGTGGTTTTCCGTGGTTTCCCACTTCGTCTTCGGGCAAATGCCGGGATGGTAACTACTGTAAGGCCACGGCCGCCTCCTTCCCTCTTCCTAGCCTATCCATCCCTATCTTCCATCCCTTCCCCTCCCTCATGAGGCCCCTGTTCGCTTTGCAGGTGAGGCCGCCTGGGCGAAGTGCTGATCACACCTCCCCAGTTGTATCCATCCCGACCAGATGTTCCAAGCTCCAGGACACTGCCCATAGAGGCGGTAGTGGTGAGTTCCCTCGCTGAGTCCGTGGGAACCACCAACCTAAATTGACTAAATAAAATAAATAAATAAAATAAATGAAGATTATTGTGTAGGCTTTTTATTCTAACGTCCTCTTCGATCGCATGATTAGGACACAAGAAATAAAAACTTTATTTTACAATTTAGCACAGCCGCCATCTTGACGCTATTAACAATGTAGTGAGCAAGATGACAATGTATTAGAATTTGTATAAACATTTACCGTGCCAAGTTGTATTGAGCTCGGATGGTTAAATCGCGAGAAATGTCGATTTAAATGTTTCAAATTCGCTTGGCCGCCATGTTGGTTTTGTACTTAACAGGTTTTTGAAAGTCACAAAAGTGAACTTATAGTAGTACCCTTTATCACCGTACAAAAGTTCAGGGTGATATCTGTAACTGTTGCGGATATACAGAACACCAGCGAAACATTTCGCACTGCCACCATGTTGGATTGGTGAAACATATTAAAATTTGAAAGGCACGGTCAAGGTCGGACGATGTAGAAGTATGTACTTACCAAGTTTCATTGAAATCGCTTTGGTCGTTTAGATAATATTAGGGGCACACACACGGGCAAACGTTGATCTCATAAGCTTATTATTTCATAAATGAGAATATGCTAAAAGTAGGCTATGTGACAATATATTTTAATTAATTAAATGTCTTTTTTGCTTCTGTGAGAGCTTACTGAAAGTAGCGAAGTACATAGATTAATCGACAAAACAATGAATCAGTTATTCGACCAGCCAATTAATCGATTTAACGTGCAATAGATTAATCGTCATTTGTAGCAATTAATCGATCTTCTGCATCGATTAATCGATTATTCAATAACTGAAATTAATCGAATAAAGTACCAGCCCTAGTCCTAAGGCAGCCTGTTAATTTATTCAATTCAGGTAGAATTATTACAACGACTAATATAAATATAAAAACTTTAACAAATCCATTTACGAAATGTTCTCTTAAAACGTGTCAAGGTTCTCTATTTAGTGGTTTTGAAATGAGAAAGTTTTAAAATAATTTAACGAACTGTGTCAAAAAAGGAAAATTATGACTAATGGGAACTTTCAACTATTAGGTCATGTATTGTACAGAAAATAGTAATGTACCTTTCGACAAAGAGAATTAAGATGTCTGCTCCATTAGTTCAGTGGCCAGAGGTCACGGGCTACAGACATGCATTGGTCACACACTTTAATTCTCTGTTGTTGTTTCATTTGAGGGGCCTGGACCTCGTTGTCATTTAGCCCCACGTACTTGTGTGTGTCTAATTGTGTTTGATAACCTGTGTTATTGGCTGTATTAGTGTGTGAATTTTTAATTCAGGTGAGTATTGGGAGGGACGCGGCTGTGGCCTTACGTTCACCTAAAGAAGTGGGAAACCACGGAAAACTAACTTCCAGAATGGCTGAGGTGGGAATCGATCCCAGACCTCCGAAGCGACATCCAAGAATGTTAGCCACTATCCCTTCTAAATGACTTGTACCTTCTGTACAATACACCTAATAGTTGAAGGTTTCCATTCGCCATCAATGCGGTCATGAATGTCCACTTCTGGGAAGATAAAAGTATGTTTGTGTTTTTAAAGGGTCTCAAAAGTACAAAATCAGTGTAGCCAAGCTCATTAGTTCTAACGTCGCCCCCCACGCCCACCCCTGCTCGCAAATAAACACAAAATATTTAAACGGTGGAGCTTCTATAACTACATGAACTTCCGAGGTCTACGTTCCGCACTCCACACGTGAGTGCAGCGTATGATTGACCAAAATACTAATGGTACACCCGAAGATGCTTGGGCAACTTACCACTTCCTTAATTTCTATTTAACTAATTACTGATCCTAACGACCTTCACAAAGTCACGCAGGAGCCATACAAGGACGTACTTCAAAGCGTGTCTAAATGAGCCATTGTTTATTGAGGTAAAAAAAAGTGCTTCGTGGACTCCAAAACCGTGACTTGCTATGCTGTCATCAGTTAAGAGTGTCGACAAGATTTTCTACGTTTATCTCACGAAATCGCTGAGTTGTGTTCTCCGTTAGTACACATTAAGCTATGCATCGAGCCTCCGTGGCTTAGGCGGCAGCACGCCGGCCTCTCTCCGCTGGGTCCGTGGTTCAAATCCCGTTCTGGGGCCGATCACCTCGATGTTAGGCCCCTTAAAGCAACAATTATCATCATCATATCAAATCCCGTTCACTCCATGTGAGATCTGTGCTGGACAAAACGGAGGCTGACAGGTTTTTCTCCGGGTACTCCGGTTTTCTCTGTCAACATTTCATTCCAGCAACACTCTCCACTATCATTTCATTTCATCTGTCATTCATTTAATCATTGCCCCAGAGGAGTGCGTCAGGCCTCGGCAGCCGGCACAGTACATATCCTCGCCGCTAGATGGGGGTTTCATTCATTCCATTCCTGACCCGGTCGGAGACTGGAAGCAGGCTGTAGATTTTCAAGCTATGCATCGGTCATGATATGGGAATATCATTCATTCAGGCGATTTTTAGTCCCCTAGTAGCAGATGTGCGTCTTAGCCATCGTGTAATGAGAGGATGTGATACAGTGGTGTCACGCAGTAATTGAGTGTGCAAGATCTGGCTGATAACTTGGCATCGGACATTGTCTAACGAAATTAGCTTGACGGTAAACTGGGTTCTCTTGATCAATTATGAATACGTTCCGAGTCATAAATTTCATCTGATGGGTCGAATGTTGAATGGGCCCATTATATGATTTGGATATGTTCGAATTGTGACTTGACATCAGAAAACATTTTGCTCATTTTGCACCTTTAAAGATACTCCAGCTCTCAACAATGAAAGAAAAACCATTGAAAATATATCTCATCCTATCACCTACTAAGGCCCAAAACTATACAGTATCCCATGAAACTCATCAATTTAACTTTTCTCACGTTGGAACGACTGTACACATACGAATGCATGAATTGCTATGGTGATTTGAGTCTTGTATTTTCTTGCATAGTTACAAAGATCGCTAAATGAGGAGTTTATCAAATTGAGTTATCAGCAATCTATCATAATTCACAAATGTAATGCAGCAGAAATAGGTCCTATTGAGATGTAACATGCTACTCGCCATTTTCTGTCAATGTACCGATAAGGAGGCCATTCTTTATCAAATCAACTTTTATCGGCATGTATAATCAACAGGGGTGACGAATCTATACTATAAAATAAGGTCCCTAAAACGAAACAATAGCTTATGCCTTGTTTCTTCATATTTCGGGTTATTTTTCAACCGAAAATATTTTGCATCCCATTAAACTCTCTGTCTAGCAAGACAGTACATTTTGTTCGCTGCGAGAAATGTGTTTCTACGGCGAGCGTCTGCCCGGCCCTGTTATGACGTAGTGCGTGATGAGGTTACGAACTGTGTGCAGGGTTGGTGCTCACATCATCAGGTGTCCACAGGATTACTGCCAGCACTACAGGTAACCAAGTAAATCGTTTTTAATACCTTGTTAAAAACAGTAACCTATTCGTTCTCTGAGTCAATCGCAACACCGTGAACAGATGATCGGTGTAGAAAATATAGTTAGAGGACAAGTATAGTACAGTCCCGAAAACTCAACCTAATGAGGACTAAGAGGGTGTGATATTTTACGGATTATGGGGTAGCATAATATATGAGTAGTTTGTGAGTATATCATTCAACCAGTTTGTTATGTAATAACAATAATAATAATAAATAATGTTATTGGTTTACGTCCCTTTTAACTACCGCGGTTGTCAGATGACCTAGCTGTTCTGCCCCTTAATACTCCAATAACTACCACGGCTTTTAGAGACGCCGGGGTGCCGGAAATTTTTCCCGAACGGGAGCTTTAACATGCCAGTAAATCTACTAACACGGCTCCCTCGCATTTGCCCACCCTCTAATGCCAGCAAAGGCTCCAGGATTCGATCGTGCAACCTTGGGCACAGCAGGTGAGAACGTTACCGCTTTCTTGACTTGACTTTTATAGTCTTACTTTTTCTGTGTACGCTGTTGTCTTTATTTCCTTGTTATTTATGAAGACGTCACAAACACCCAATCCCCGAGCCAGGGTACTTAACCACAGGAGATAAACTCCCCACGGGTCGGCCGGGAATCGTACCCGGGACCCTTCGACCAAAGCCTAGCTTGCTAACCAAATAGCCACAGAGCCGGACTTTGAGCCGCGCAGCCAGTCCAAGTTTGTTATGTATCGGGATAATTGCTCATTTGTCGTTATAGAAGAATATTCCGTAAAATGGACATACTGTTTTCAAGACAACACAAATGAGTCATCTGGTATCAAAACAAGATACCGTAAACCACTATTTTTGCGATTTTGAGTTTGCGACTGATTTAATAAGTCCTAAATGCCCTCTTCACATGTGGGAAGAGAAAAGTATTCAAAACAGGATACATCATGCTGTTATAAATGCTGAAGTAGTCGGTTGGTTTCAAAATAAGACAAGTAGATGAATGAGTATCAAAACAAGACTTATCTTGGCAGGGTCTATTGCGCATCGAACAGCGCATCAGCTGAAAGGGCTGCTGCTTATGCAAATGTTTCGTGTTCTGTTAGTGCCGGTGTGTTTACGTTTGTATTGGTGTGTTAAATCGACTTTTTACTTCTCTTTTATTTTCAAAATAAGATACATCTGCAAGTTTTAAAACAAAATAAGACACCTCAAATATTAAAACGCTTATAAGAAGGAAAATAAAACACCATGAGTTATGAAACGTTTGGGAAAATATTTGTCTATATAACTTATAACTTTCAAAAAGGAGGCATATTTATTTGTAAGTAAACAAAGGACTTATGCTTTGTTTTGTGTCTTCTGAAAATCTTTGTTAAAGTGATGTGCCTTGTTTTGATACCAGACGCCTCCAATATCCTCGCCCGAGGCCGGACTTGGATCAGCAGCAGTCGTTCTGCGCACCTCTAAAGCCTGAGCTACGTCTGCAGGCACGCATTGGCCACTGAATATTCACGCATTGTATGCATTCACAGGGACAGCGTGTGAACACTTTGTCATTGTCAATACGGTAGCATAAGGAAACAGAGATGAATTAGGCTATGTTGGTCGCCTAAACAACATTCTATGTAGTGCGCTTGCTGTGTGCGGCCATACTTAGCATTCGCGTGTTGTTAAACGGATTCAAAGAGAAGAAAATGTTGCACGTTTATTGAAAATGAAAATCCACAACCTGCTTCCAGTCTCCGACCGGGTCAGGAATGGAATGAATGAAGCCCCCATCTAGCGGCGAGGATATGAACTGTGCCGGCTGCCGATGCCTGACGCACTCCTCTGGGGCAATGATTAAATGAATGACAGATGAAATGAAATGATAGTGGAGAGTGTTGCTGGAATGAAATTTTGACAGGGAAAACCGGACTACCCGGAGAAAAACCTGTCTGCCTCCGTTTTGTCCAGCACAGATCTCACATGGAGTGACCGGGATTTGAACCACGGACCCAGCGGTGAGAGGCCGGCGTGCTGCCGCCCAAGCCACGGAGGCTTGTTGCACGTTTATTACACTTTAAAAATTTAATACATTAATACTATTACTATCTTTCATACAGGATCTCCATTTTTAATTAAGAAACCTATACTGGCACAAGTTACGTAAACTGCAAAAGGTTGGTAAAAATATTGTTGTTGCTTCATTTTACAGGTTGGAGCATATATGGCCATTAACCCTATGTAATATATGGAGTTGACTAGTTGATCCCCGGCTAGATTATGTAGTGGAGATCCTAGACGGAGGGGAAAGCCTGAAAACTACACTTCTGTAAATGTGTAAACAATGGTTAAATTGCATTTAATCCACGATCGAGGACGTGCACTCATTTTCTGACCAAAAGCATAATTCTCACTATATTCTGAAATAAAACGATCAAAAAAAAACATAGTTGCGAACTACGCAATGTTCTCGTGAAGGCCGGTAGGATATATATTGTTCATCATGAGCCAACGACAGTTCGTCTATTCAGCTGCGGCTTTTCTAAGCACCTCTCAATACGCATCTCTCACTAATCCTTCCCCCGCACGCCACTGCAGTTTCAAGTATCATCTCCTCAGCTCCATGCTAATACTTGGGTATATTATTGTGTCTGTCTGTCTGTCTGTCTGTAGTAGTGTGCTTGACTGGAGTTAATTGGGTCTAAGATTAGAGTACGTACGGTGCCCGTCTCCACATCGAACGGATGCGCGACGACCCGGCTAAAGCCGCCGGGAGAGGAATACATACTTTTAAAAACAATATTTATGCATTGGAATCTAGTCTGGAATAAATGTTACTAGCGTGGTAGGTCGAGATCTTGAGATCTCAGGGCGTTAACAAGATCGTTGGCAGGTGGGTTTTCATCAAACTAAATCCAACAATTCATAAATCTAACCCTATTCAGCTCAATAAAAGAATCAAAATCTACCAAGAACAACTCCAGTTTTTCTATAAATATGCCTCAACACTCGCTGCATTTTCTTTCAGAATAAACACACATATTAAATAAACACTCCTATTCTACTCCTATTCTATCCTACTCTTCGTGAGGCAGAAGTAATAATAGTATTTAAATCTTCCTTTTGGTGCTCAATTTTGTAGAAATGTTATTTGAATTAAAGTTCAATAAAAATGAAGCCTAACGTTAATCCTACTCACTTCAATATCTAGGAGATTTGAGAAATAACAAGTAGTTCCATGAACAACTAAAAGCCTATTTTCATGTATCCTACTTATGTTAATTGCCTCTATCAACATACAAAATTTCAGTTTGATTGCTGTAATAGATTCGTAGATATTGAGAACCGTCTAATATTATGGATGGTCGCCATGTTGGATTTTTATATATGTAGGTCTTAGAGTTATGCACTATAAGAGTTTAGTGCTTTTCAGTCGGTCAACACGAATGTACCCAAAAGAGATGGGTTATGCCCTAATCCTGAAATAAGTTACATGAGAGTAATAAAACACTAGGATGACCAGTTTCGGTCGTCAAGCGATCATCATCAGATCCAATACACTTAGGCTATAAAATCTATGTTTGAAATACAGGTGAAAATATTTACAATATGTACAATTATTTAGTTGCAGTATTGGTACAGCAACTGTCAGTGTATGCTAAATGCAGTATATATGTTAGGTGAAATGGTAAATGGTGATAGCTATCCGGAGATTGTACTTTAGAGAGATTATATGGTTGTAAACTATGGTTAAACTATAAAATTTTAGGCTAACTACTTATCTGATTGTCTTCCATACTACAGCTATTCGCAGTTTTCGTGCTCACTTGAACTCGCTGAACAACCATATAATCTCTCAAAAGTACAATCTCCGGATAGCTATCACCATTTACCATTTCACCTAACATATATACTGCATTTAGCATACACTGACAGTTGCAGTACCAATACTGCAACTAAATAATTGTACATATTGTAAATATTTTCACCTGTATTTCAAACATAGATTTTATAGCCTAAGTGTATTGGATCTGATGATGATCGCTTGACGATCGAAACGGGTCAGCCTAGTGTTTTATTAATCTCATGTAATTTATTTCAGGATTAGGGCATAACCCATCTCTTTTGGGTACATTCGTGTTGACCGACTGAAAAGCACTAAACTCTTGTTTACTAAGGCAACACTGAAAATATGGCTTCAAACACCACAAAGTTATGCACTATTACATGAAGATTATTGCGTACGTCTAGTATTCAAACTTCAATCGCATGATTAGGACACAAGAAGTATAAACGAGATTTAAAAATTTCGCACAGCTGACATCTTGTGGTTATGAAAACAATTGAAATGAATTAGATGCCAGTGGATTAAGATTTGTATAAGCATTTACCGTACCAAGTTTCACGGCACTCGGATGGTTAAA